>CM031869.1:8942021-9031450 GCA_018697195.1 Certhia americana
CATCCCGAGCGGCGGACGGGCTCTGGAGCCAGCCGCGATCCCCAACAGGGGCGGGTTCTGCTCCTACCCTCGCTGGTCCCCCACAGAGCAGGAGGTGGTTGCTCCCCTCTCACTAGGCCTCCGTCTCAAAATCACATAATCACTTAGGTTGGAAAACCATCGAGTCTAAGCTGTGACCGAATACCAACTTGTCAAACAGACAGTGGCACTGATAGGAAAGATGTGTGCTCACATCTTTCCAAGCAATTCCATGGGTGAGGGTATGGGTGTTAGTGTCTTCGAAGTAGGTCTTAATGTTTCTACCCACTTCAAGCTACTTTTGTTACAGAACCCAGACAGTTTGACGCCTGAAACCAACAAATGGGTCTGCACAAGCCTGAGTTTCTGAACTTTGGGGTAAAATGACAGGTTCAAGGGGGCTATGTGGTTCGGAAAGCTGTGCCTTCCTAGTGCCTCAGCTGATGGGGAAAGGAAGAGGACAACATGTGGCCAGGAGTTTGGGATAAAAGGAGGCTGTGCGCTCCAAAACTTCGAGAGGGGAAGATAGCGCAAGTGTATGCCCCAGTGGACTCTCCCCCTTTATTGGAATTAAGTTGCAGTGCTCTTCTGTCTCCTTTATGAACACTGGCTGTTCCTAGCTTGATTTTCCATACAGCACTGAGTGTCATGTCTATCTTTTGCCTTTAACGCCTCCAGGGATGGTGACTCCAGTGCCTCCCCAGGCACCCCATTCCAATGTCTGATTACATTTTCTGGGAAGAAATTGTTCCTAATGCCCAACATAAACATCCCCTGGTCCAGCTTCAAACTGTGTCCTCTTGTCCTTTTGCTGGTTGCCTGGTCCTTGACTCCCACCTGGCTGCACCCTCCTGTCAGGGACTTGTAGAGAGCAAGGTTCCCCCTTGAGTCCTTTTATTCCCAAGCTGAGCCCCACAGCTCCCTCAGCTGCTCCTCACCAGTGGACCTGTGCTCCAGACCCTGCTCCAGTTCCGTTGCCATTCTTTGGACCCGCTCCAGTCCCCCAGTGTCTGTGAAGAGAGGGCACCAGAACTGGGCACACCACTGGAGTTGTGACCTCACCAGGTGCAGAGGTCAGTCCCTTCTCTGGTGCCAATGGTCACACTGTTGCTGAAACAGGCCAGGTCCCATTGTCCTTCTTGACCATCTGGGCACACACTGGCTCACGTTCATTTCCTCCTACATGTATTTCCCATCATTTCCTGACATGAAATGCCTGAAAGCCCTCATAGTCTTTTGAGTTGGGGCAGCGCTGGCCCTGGAAATTGCACCCCAAGCCTCTTCCACAGGCTGTTCCTTCCAGGCAGAGCCATTCCCTGGGAGCTAGGCATAGAATCATAGAGTCAAAGAAGGATGGGGTACAAGCAGCTATTACTGATTTCTAGCAATATTTCAGCCAAAAAGGGCCCCATTCCGAACAGCGCGGTTTTCCCTGCTTGCTGTGTGTATTCTCACTAGGGCTTCTCCAAAGCACCCACTGAGAGAGGGCTGAACACTGCATCACGTCCAAACTGAAGATGCCCAAAGTACACCTTTTGATTTGTTATCTAAAGCATAGTTTTAAAAAACCTTGCAGATTTAATCTATGCAGACACACTGCATAACAGTTCATTACTAATCACTGTTTTATTATTGTAGTTATATCTAGCTGTATCTGAACAATGGAGCTTTTATTACCAACTGCAAAACAGTTGCAGCCATGGATTTCCTGACTCTTGCATATAGCAATTATTTACCAATAACAAGGCCTTTTATCATTTTTTTTATGAAGAGGTAATGATAAACATGTGCAGCATTTCCATGGTAGATTATATCTGCCCTGCATAAAACTAAAGCTGGCAAAAATTAACTGTTTGTGCTACATCAAAATACGGTTTATTCCCACACATCTAAAAACCTAGAAAATTAGTTGAAAGGCTAATGAAACAAACTGAAAGGAATATATGACATACAGTCACTGTAAATGACATCTTCAAATTCCTCAATTCTTCAAGTAATCTTCAATTTCCTCAAACAGAGAGACAAAATGCATCACACTCTTAATATAGTTTAGGAAATCTACCAAAATTACTCTTACCTATATGGTTCTTGACTGCTGTATTCACAGTTTACAGGAAATAGGAGATTAGTTTCCAGGTAAATTTTTCAAGTATTTTGTCCCTAGTAGATAGCTTAAAACTGATTTTTTCAGTAAATACTGCTATGAAAGTCATCTTCAGCTTAGCAGTTACTCTCTGTAGACAGTAGTAGAGGATAGATTATAAACAGAGATTAGTGCAGATTTGCAGCTACTATCTAAATCCATCAGTCATGGGTTTCTCTGGTGCATTGCCAATAACCTTTGGGCTGCTGTGCAGGAACAGGTTCAAATGTACTTTAGAAAGATTCATATAAGCTAATCTCTGAGGCTTTCTGAATAAAAGAGTTTCCTGTTTTGAGCTGGTGTAGCAGAAACACATACCTAATTTAAAATGGACAAGTATAAAATAGTGTAGAAGAATTCTATGCGTTCTATAGTTGTAGTCATTATTGCTCAAATGCTTACAGGTATATGTGAATTTTAAAAAAAGAAAAAAAAATCAGCTATGGATTTAACAAGAAGTACAGGAAGGAAATAGGCACAAACATGGGCCCACCCAGGAGATTCTGTCCTCTACTCATACCCCAGGGGCCTGGCGCAGAACTTCTGCTGGTGTCTCCAAATCCTTCATCTCAAACACAAGATGCAGAGATGAAGGGAAACTGCATCACTGGGTCATAGACTTACAGAGTGGTTTGGGTTGGAAAGGACTTTACCAGTCAAGGTGCTCCAACTCCTTGCCATGGGCAGGGACACCTTCTCCTAGACCAGGTTGCTCAGAGCCCCATCCAGCCTGGCCTTGATACTGGGAGGTACACTGGACACAGGCCCTACTTACCTAAGCTGTTACTGCCTATGTATCCAGACACTCAAAGCTGAGCTGAGGTTTCCTCCTTTGGTTGTCTCTCCTCAAACCAGATTTACAGAAAGATACAATCTACTCAATTCTCATGTTTATGGTGATTACAGGAATGTTTTGTGTAGTAATTCACACAGGTTTCATAAGGCATACTCTTTCTGTACTTTGATCAAGAAGGATATTCAAATTTTTTATCACTGGGCTTTGATGTAGTAATCAAGAAAACCAGTTTGAATAAAGCCGTGAATTAATTAGTATAAGAAAGCATTCAGGAAATCAGAATTTCCAGAAAATTTTCATGTGTCAATTCAGAATCAGTATGCCATGAACTTGAAAACTTTACAAGGACTGTGTGAAAAGTCTAGAAATTATTGGTCATTTCTTAACTAGTTTTTAGCAGACAGACTGCAAAAGTGAGAGAAGAGAGTACAGAAAAAAGTAAGGAAATAAAGCTAAGGATGTTTATTGGACTATCAGGTAGGAAGCCGTAAAGTACATTGTGCTGCACAAAGCCAGTTCATACAGAGAGTTCTCAAAAAGAATTCAACACCAGCTTTTTTGACACCCTTATTTTGGCGTAGCTGAACTTCGTCACAGGGCTTACACATTTTACTGCAAGCTCTTCTTCTTTTTCAACATGATCACGATTCTGACAAATCCACATAACCAAAGGACAAAACTCTTGGTTGAGAGCTGTCTTCAACTCTTGGAAGATTGCAGAAGAGGCCATGGTTTGGGGCTTTGTCAGGAATTTCACACAGGCCCCATAATTTCCATGCTGAAGGGCATTGAGGGTCAGTCTTAGCTTTTCTCTGAAAGCAGTTGTATTTGTATCAGTGTGCTAAGCCAAGTAAGTCCTGTATTGTAGCCATTCCTTTTAAAAATTTAATTATAATTCTTAATTTAAACCCCATCTACTTTAACTTTGTGATCAAACTCTGCAGCTTTAACAATTTAAACTTAACACTGCAGACTGGAGCAGTGAATGAGACTCATGCCCAGAAAGTGGGTTAGTATGTCGTGTTTGCTGGAGGCTCCTGAGCTGCTCTGCTAGACACCAGCTGCTGCACAGACAGGCAGCAAGAAACAGCCTGTCCTGGAAACAGGAATCACCCAAATTGTTTTGTAAAAGTTTCTAGTGTACACACTGAACCTGAAATAAAATTAGGAAAACGATGGCTTATCTATATGCCTCTTTGCAAAAGCCTTCCTTTATAATTATGAGGTAAAACATGGGTTTATATGAGCAAGTCTTTATGAGATGTGCTTTTAGAAATGCAACAGTGGTCTAATGTTGTGTCTCCAGAAATAGGCATGAATCACTGCTGGAGGGAGTAACTCTAAGTGTGTTGCAATCCAATCCCATTGTTTCATTCTGTGATTCTATAAGATGTTCTACTACAGTTCATATATATATATATATAGAGCTAGACATATGTTTTAGACAAAATTGTTAGTAGGTACGGTTAACAGTGCCCATCGAACTGCAAAACAAGGTAAGAAAATTATTGATAGAGGTGCTGTTTGTCCTTTTTGTGGAAAGGGTCACCACAAAGGTGTATTAATAGCTTATAATTTGTCTGAAAATAAACTGTGTGGAGAAACTGCTGTATTCCTGTCGTGTACTGTAGGCATGCTGTTCAAACCCCATTGGGCCAATGTGTTTTATTCTTTAATTTAAATATATATATATAAAATCTCTGTCTAGCAAAACCCCCAGTTTTTCAATTATTAACTTTTTGAAGAAGGTTCCAGTATGATGAGGGCTGGCTGGGAGCCAGGAGTCTGGCAGCCAGCTGGGCAGGGGACACCACCCAGCTCAGCAAGGTGGGTGCACAGGTGACAGCCAGGTTCAGCCACATCATGCAGCAGGTCCCTGGGTGACGCAGGTCCACGGTCAAGCTCAGGATTCCTGGCCAGACTCAGAGGTGGCAGTGGCTCCAGCACAAGCTCCTGCTTTGCTCAGGGTGGAACTGACAGGCCAGCTTAAATGGGCACTTGGGGCCCTGGGGCAAGGTTGGGGTGACGCCTGGGCTGCTCAGGGCTGTTTGTGCCTATTAGGTGATTAATGTATTAGTGCTGTGACACTTTCAATGGGTAACTGCCCACTAATCTGTCAAGCACAGGTTATTTGATCCTCTGACTAAATATTATCTAAGGCAGAGTTAAAAATAATCTGCCAGCTAATTCAGCTTCTGTTTATTGGTGTTGGATAGAAATCACGGTGTGTCTGACTGAGAAATTAAATCCTCTGAAATGGCCATATCCATCGAGGTTCTGATGAATGTGTTTGAGTTGAACATATGACAAATTGTCTTTAAGATGCCATCTTTAATAGTTTTCGCTCTGATTGCCCTCTTTAACAAATAGATTCCCTTCACACTGAGAAAAAACAGGCCTTAGAGAACGAAGGCTGTCCATAGCAGGCAGCTGAAGATTTGATTTGATCCAAAAAATAACTGAGGGAATACATACCTGATAAGTCAGCACCTGATGTAGCGGCAAACATTTTGAGTTTAAATTCTAGAAAAAGCTTTGTAGTTTTATAGCTGAGTTTTAGCTTGGTAAAGCTGTTTGTGAAGTCTCCAGAGCCCTCTTTGGAAGATCTCAGATCAGGTAAGTAAATTTTGGGTAAGGATGGTGTAGACATACAAGATTATGCTTCACATCAGAGGAAGGGATTCAAGAATTTTGCAAATTACCCTTCAATCCTATAAAGTAATTATTCATGCTCTCTATATGTCCTTGTCTTCTTTTTCTGCCATTGCCAAGTGCTGCAGGGTTTTTTCACAGATTTGAGAAAACCTATTCACCCAGTTGGCAGGAGGAGGAAGTGGGTTTGGTGCAGTTCCTCCTTCAGGAAGAAAAATTCTAACAACAATAAAGATTATAGAAGGGATATCACACATTTTCCTCCACCTTATTTGGATTTTATCTGTGGGGTCTAGTATTCATGCATAGATAAAATAATATTTTAGCTTTAGCAACCTTATCTTGCTTTTTAATTAATTTTTCTGACAGTCTTCACAGACATACTCCTGTTCATTCTTTTCTGTACTATGCACAGATGATGTTTTTTAGATTTCTTTTTAATGCTAGAACAATGGCTGGTGAACAAAAAAAAAAAAAAAAGCAAAACTGACGGATTCTCTGCAGTTTGAATTGTTTCCTTGCTCTCTAAAAGTCTGTTTTCTTAAACATGTATTTTGTGTAAACTTTCAGGTATTGCTATGGCATCACTTGGTCACAAGAGGGAACTCGCATATCAGTCTCTGGGATTTGTTTTTATATTAGAACTTGGAGAACTCTGCAGATTAATAAAGAGATACTAGGATATGCATGTGTGTCAGGGGTGTAAATGTGTGTATATACATCTGTATTTAATTATATATTCATGCCTTTTAGTTACCAAAGGAGGGAAACCACTCATAGAAATAAGTAGCAATAACCCTGTCAGGCATAGCATTAGAAAAGAGCCTTAGAATGGCCCACAAATAGCTTTTTTATGCTCATGGGTATATATTTACACCCATAGATATATACTCATTGATTGTGGTTTATCTCTGTTCCCACTCTGCAGTTCTGTAAATCTCAAAACCAGTGCTAATTGTATCCGAATGCAGCACAACATGCTGTCTCCATCAGAGCCTGACCAGCAGGGTTTATTCTCACCAAAATGTTTGAGCAGCCCTTTATTTGAACTACCTGCTCTTCACCTCATCAGAGAGTCATTTGCTAGCCAAAACTGTACAGTACTTGGGATCTGTTCCAGAATTTATGGGATTTACTGTGCATGAATATAATTTGATTGTTAAATGCATTTGCAAAAGGAGAAGACTCAAATACTAATTAATTTCCAATTTCTGCTAGATGCCAGTAGCAACATCATGGATTGTTATCCAATCTGTCCAAGGTTCATATTTCTAAAATGAAGTAAGTTATAAGTCTAGAACTTTCTAACCTGACAACTAATGTTGTTCTCAGAACTTGGTGTCCACATCTTCCTACACTGATCTTCCCAATCAAGCAATTGTCAAGTACATTCTAATGTATTTGCAGCTTCCTCAAAAAAAGCACCTATTAACGCTCCCTAATAAAGTGAGCACACCTTGCTGCTGTTTCTGTTCAGCTGCTGGAGAAGATGGCCCATGCACATCTTGCAGTTGAGAATCTGGGTTTCCTGATATTTGAGCTGCAGATGCTCAGGTGTGGTTGGTTTCCTAGGAATAGGAGTCAGCTTCCTCTGTGAGCATGGACTACCTTGTCTCACCCCTGGGGTTTTTCTGGTCCCTCACACATATGTGTTAAGCACTGCTATCAAATTGTAGTGGCCCTTTGGCTTATCTCATGGCAGTGAAATACTGCAGTCCCACAGGGGATACATCATCAGGTGACACTTGCAGTGCTCGGTCCTGCTTGGTTTGTCTTTTTTTTGCATCATGTCCTTTTTGCACGTTTTCCGTTTTGTCCTCTGACTGCGCAAGTTCCTTAACTCCCTTCAAGTGTTATTTCTGTGCAAGTGGTACCCTTTAACTACAGCCTTGTGGAGAACATCCCCACCGTGGCTGGAGACACTTCTGCAGATGCAGGGGATGTTGGGCTGCACATCACTGTTGCAATGGATTTGGGACCCTTTGACAAAGAAGTGTCCTGCACCAAAGGGTGATTCCTAGAAGAACTACTATGTGTTTTGGGATCTGGGAGGAAGCGTTTGAATTCAAGAAGCCCAGAGCTGATTCTGTTAAACTGATTCTTGTTTATTCAATGCAAGCCACTAAGGATAGAGGTTAGCTTTCCTAACCTGAACTTGCTTATTGAACTATGAATCAGAGTTGATAGCTGTCAGTTTTGATAGATGATACAGCTTGTGATTCTGAAACTTCTAAAAGATGATGCATAACTAATCATTATGTATAATCTCTACATCTGATTTATTAAACAGTCTAATTATTTATTTAACTGCACCACACCTGCATACCATTATCCTGTTAGATTGACTTCGTGGGATAACAAAGTTTACAAAGTTTGCACAATCTAATTTTCCAAATCTTGAAAGACTGGGATTGGTCCAGGAAAACTACAAATAATAAGGTTAGACCTCAAGCCAGGTGCAGCAGTCAAGAACATGTCTCATGCTGTTAGAACTTACCACGTCCTTTAACCTGGAGAGGAGGAGTCTTAGGAGTGACCTTATCACTCTCTACATCTGCTGAAAGTGGGGTGTAGCCAGGGAGGGGTCAGCCTCTTTTCCCAGGCAACCAGCTGATCAGAGGACATTGTCTTATGTTGCTTCAGGGGAGGCTTAGGTTGGGCACTAGAATGAATTTCTTCCCAAAAATTGTGATCAAACATTGGAATGGACTGCCCAGGGAGGTGGTGGAGTCACCGACCCTGGAGGAGTTAAAGGAAAGACTGAACATGGCACTCAGTGTCATGGTCTGGTGATATGGTGGTGTTCAGTCAGTGATTTCAGAGGTCTTTTCTGAAAGTGATTCTGGGATTCCGTGTGTGGTACCACAGCCTGGATGTGGGCACAAACACACAGCTAGAAAAGGGAAGAAAGACCTTCTCAAGGCTCTATCTTTTAACTGCTATATTTTTGTGTGCTGCTGATTCTGGAGTTGGCTTGTGTCTTGATACACTTTTAAAATGCTCTTTACTGGTGTGCCTTTTGGTAATATATACAGCCAAATTACAAGCCTGAATGGTCCTTCTTGGAAAAGAGTGTGTGTTGTTCTTGAGTCTGGGCTCTAGCTAATTTAATCCTTGTGGATTAATCTGCAGTAACTGGTTTTCCAGCTTGATCATGAGTTTTGGTAAGGATGACTGCAAATTTGTAGTGTGTATAACCAAAACACAGCAATAACTGAGCTTCATTTCGAAATGGAGCCAGAGGAATGCCAGCTGTAGAACCACGTGACAGGTTTGCTTGATTCCAAGAAACTTCGAGGAAAAATTGAATGGGAACAAAGAGCATGTACTCTTCACTATTAATTCTCCTAAGGTTTTCTCAGAACATTCTAATTGAAAAATAGGAGATTTTCCTTACTTTCAGTTGCTGAAAATGAGCGTTTCTGAATGTTTTCCAGAAAGAATATAGTTTTCCAGTAAGAATGGATAAGTGTTGCTTGAAAATAGTTTTGTTTTGAGACACAGGCATTTAGGATGAAAGGATTCATCATAGATCCATCCATTAGGTGAAAACAATTAAATGCATGTTTGCACTTTTCCTTTTCTTTGAATGCCACGGCCTCTATTTCTAAGTGCACTATATTGCTGAAAATCCCTTGTGATCAGTAGGGCTCTTTGGTCTTCATGCTTTCCTTTCTATCCCATTTTACTTAATTGCATGATGTTAGGCATATGGAAGTATGGCAGAACGAGAGTGAGAAACTTTGTGCCACTGTGGAACAATCTTATATCTCAATGACTGATGTATATCCTGCCTGAAGTCGATGTCAGACAGAATATGTCTCTTCTCTCCCACAGGCTGCTTGCAAAGTCAGAACTAGGCTGATCACTATCTTCATCTCTTAAGTCATGATTTCCCTCTTCTTTTGCTCTTTTACAATTCCAGTCTGTGGGGAGTCAGGGGGAACTCCCCTCACTCCTGGGCTTTTTGTTGACTTATTGGGAAATACTTATTTAGTCTGAAATTTATCACATTAAAAACTAGCAATATGAACACAATGAAAAAATCGAGGGCATCTGTTTTCTTGTGAAGTTTCTCGTTGAGGCTGTTTCTGACATGAGTAAAAAGAAATATGACTGGTATTAGACACAGAAAATTATCTTTAAGGTAGTTTTGTACTTATTGATATTTTTTCTAGATTATAACCTGATATAAGTTTAGGATTGTGTCATGGTTTACTTCACTACTAGATTTAGGATAGCAGAAGCATTTTAGACACATTTCTCATTCATAATAAACATCTTTAATTTTTTTGTATGTGTTTCACAAAAAAAAAAGTTGCAATCATGACATTGCATTACTGAAGCTTTTTGCCTTCTCTTTCCAGCTCTTTCACTCCTTTGTTACCTGAACTATAACCCACTCTGTATCCCAATAAGAAGAAGACAGCATTTATCTTGTGTCTCATAACAGTGGTGTAAAAATTCAAGATTACTTACAGAAGTTCATGGAAGATGACAAAAGATTTATTTTTTGAACATGTGCAACTTGTGCTATGGTGTGTGTCCATGAAGATGCTGCAATTTATAGATCACCATGGTTGCTTCCCTGACAGATGCACCTAAAGGTCCTGAAGAATCTTGAGTTCTCACTTTTGGAGATTTTTCAATTGATTGAATGAAAAGTAGGAGACCAATAGAGAAGATGGGAAGGGATCTGCAACCACCTGTGGGCAGGTAGAGGTTTATCTGGGACTGGAAACAGTAATTCCTTTGGCTTTAATCTTCCCAGTACCACCACTTGATATAGTTAATATAATAGAACTTACGTGATATCACTGAGTCTTGGCAATGTTAAACCCTGGTGTGTGTTGAGCTTTACAAGCAAACACTACCAGTCTTCAGGAAATTGTAAAATGCAGAGAAATAAGTTCTCCATCTTAACCAACTCATTTCCTTATTTTTCTGCAAAACTAGAAGAGTGAGGCTTGTGCACATGCCTCAGGAAGGTGTTGTGAGGATAACCCAGATAAGATCAGCTTTCTTTTACAAGTTTGCAAAGCTGCTTTTATATACCAAATGTGATTTATGGCTGGGAAGCATTTGAACAGCAGCCTTTGCCTCTCCTTCCCATAGTATGGCATATACCAGACTTGTTCTTACAGAGATGCAGGAGATTAAGGGAAGAACAACAACATGCCAGATGCACTGGGGCAGTTCTAGTGCCTCCACAAATATCTTCAAAACCAGTTTTCATTTATTTGTCATTGGAGACAAATTCTTATTAGACCATTGGCACTGCTTAGGGCTTGGGCTTGTCCTGCAGCAGGTCATGGAGTTAGTTAATATCAGGGATAGCAGACTGGAGCACAAGAACTTTGGCTCTGCTGCTGTACTTCTGCCCTGGTAAGTGTCCTAGCAGAGACTCCAGCACATGAAGCTGTCCTCTCTGGGTTTCTGAAGACAGCACTACAAGTTATTCAATATCCATGCTGCTATGTGGATGCCTGAACTAAGGAAATTCTGCTGTGGAATTGCAGATTTTGCGAATGGGTTTCTGTCTGACTTCTGTTTTTGTTGACAGCAACAAAACCCTTCAAAGAAAGAGTTATGTGCTGGCTGCTGTAGCAGAATTGGGAGAGTTCCTCTTTACTGAAGAGCAAAGTAGCTTCTCAAGTGCCTGTGAGTCACTCACAGCACACAATTTTGCATTACTTCATGCTAATGAGGAAAATACTACAGTTGTGGTGATATGTGCTGTGGAACTGGTCTGCATATGTCCAACACTGAACTCTCTTGATCAGGCATTCCTGAAGAAAGAGGTGCTTTGTATACAGATAATGGTGTTACGTTCCAGTTTGCAGAAAGTAGCCACTCCTACCCTGCATCCTCAGTAACCAAGTATTTCTGTCTCTGAAATCATAAAGCAAATTGTCCACCTTGTCTCCGAGTTTCTTGTATCTGATGTGAGGTGTAGAAACAAGGCAGGTGTGGAGCTGTGCATACTTGAAAACAAGCACAGACCCTGCCATGGTTTTCTGGGCAGGTTGGAATTCCTGGAAGAAGGGCTCTTTCCTAACTGTTGATTTTCAATTAGCAATTGCCAATATAGTCCACAATATAATTGACTTGTGCCGAGAAGTTATCTTGCATACGGAATGTCTGACCTCCTTCACCTCCTGTCCCCCCTGCCCTAGGCCACATCCTCTCTATCAGAGCATGATATGACACATCCCGCTAGAGAGCTGCAACACAAAGATAATTGAGATAACAGAATAAGGTACTTGTTACGGTAATTAAGTAACTCAATGGGTTGCTTGTCTTTTGTTTTCATCTGTCAGTTTCCAATCCTACTGAGAGCCAAACAGGAGAGAGAGGGAAGAGGTCCATGGGCATCTGCTGGGTCCCAAATCCCTCAGGAGCCAGCCCAGGGTCGGCTGAAGGGATGTGCTAGACTGCCAAGAGACATCCATCCCTGCCCACAGCCTGCCCCGGGGCTTGCAAAGTCTTGCAAGGTGTAAGAGTCCCGGGGAGAAGATCTGAATATGCCTTTGGGGAGGCAGAGGGTGAAAATATTTGAGGGTGAAGGACTGCCCCATTCCTGGACTCACAGGAGCTTGAGGAGGTCACCAGTGGAAGCAAACACTTTGCAGCAGCTCGCAGGGGCTCAGTGCAGTCGGCAGTGGAGCTCTTACTTCAGGCTGCACAATCCTGCACTCAATGGTTTAAGCACACAGTGATCATTTCTCTCACATAGAACTGAGGCATCAGATAACAGGTATTTTGCAGATGTATCTTCTGCAGTTTATAACTTGGGGGTTTTTGTTCAAATTTTGTGCAAGAGTTTCCTATTATTGTCTCTTGACTGGAAGTTGACTGACTGTATTCCACTCCTGCCAGCTTATGCTGGACAAAGCTGAATTTATTATGTATCTTTTGCTTGTGTCACAATTTTACCATTCCTGTATTTTATAAATTTAATGAAGTAATTTTGGGAACAAAAAGTACTAGACAGAGAACTTTATTTTTCCTTGCTGTCTGCAGTCCTATTACTTGGGATGTCTTTTGCTCATCTATAAAAATTAATCAACTTCTTTAAGATTTTCCTCTCGCTACAGACTATGTCTAGACACAGTGCTCATGAGCTGCCCACACAAAGCAAAACATCACAGAATGACTGGAAGAGCTTGGATTTGCACTTGGGAAATATTAATAAGTCAGAATATCAGTTTGGTGGAGACAATACTTAGAATTTTGAGATCTAGCATCATAGATTCAATATGCATGTTAATGAACCTTTTTCTTCTGCTTAGCGCCAGGTGCATACATAAGCATTGTGCTGAGTCATCAGAGATATGGATAAATTTTCTTTGCACCAGAATTCAAAAAGCCAAATAGTTATTTAAGGGAGAGCTGTCTGAGCTGAATGGTATAGAAAATGTAGGAAGATATGAAAATGTGAGAAAGATAAAATAGTTGTTTTATTTCTTGGTTTCATCATTGTAGGTGTTAACAGAAAATAGTCTTTTCTATTTTAGTATTTGTTAGTTCTTTATTGTATTTTAAACAGACAGCAGAAACACCAAAAACACAGAAACACAGAAAATGCTTTTAATATGTTACATAAGTTTAACTCCTTTTATATAGTTGTATCAGATGCATTTTCTATAACCTAGTTCTGCCTTTTCCCCAAGCCCCTCCAAATGGGAAGTTTAAGAACAACAGTGCAAATCAGCATTTCCATCATGCTTTCGATCCCCAAAATATGTCTCTCCCATCAATGAAATAAAGAAAGGAAATTACATACTTAGTATCTCTTTCTGGAGGTTCTGAAAAATCCACTGGCCTCCATTGGAGGTGGTGAAGATATGAGTCCTTGGAGATATTTAAGATATTCCACCTCAAAAGCCCTGTTACAATGCTTTTGTTCCTCTCTGAGCCACAGCAGAGATGAAATCTGGGATTTGGGATTTTCCCTACTGTGAAGAGAACTAAGTAAGATGTTGATAAGGCTGAGATAGGTGGCTGAGATAAGCACCTTACACTTTGTTTGGTTTCATTTTCCAGCAAAGCTCCATTTTTTGACTCTTCTGTTGAGCTGAGTAGAGGAGTGATAGAGAAGCATTTCTGAGCTCTTGGCGCTATAGAAAAAAAGCCAGTGTTAAATACTGAGAAAGAAAGAGCTGTCCACAACACATTCCAAATGCACAACCCCATTGAGAGCTTGTAATTAACGCTGGGTTTGGTCTTGTTTTTGTAGGTTATGATGTTCATGAGTTGTCTACTACTAAATATTTAAAAGGAAAAAAACTGGGTATAGGCAGGAAAACCTGCAGCCTTGCAAGGAAGAAGCTAAGTGACTTGTTCATGGTGTGTGGCTATTGTCAAAAAATAAGTGATACAGAAAGAAAACACAGATTTTTTGTTTCCATCTCAAGTGCAGAAGTATTTCTTGTGCTGTACAGTGCGCAGTATGAATTTTGCTGGAGCATCTCATATTGGTGAAATTGTTGGACTGGAGCTTTGCAGAAGGATTTTGACACCTAGTGGTATCATAACAGGATGTTCAAACCTTTTACCAAGTACAGAACATAAAATGAAGACTCAAATACATTTTTTGCTCAGGTAAATTATAATTTTATTCGTTTACTAATGGTTATTTCTACCTTTTATATTCCAGGTGGACAATAAATACAATAAATAATTTTTCTGGTCCCTGTTCTTTTTGGATTTTTAAAAATCTTTTTTAAAAACCCATTAAGCATTGAATTTATCAATTTCTTGATAGGTTGTCAGGATTTTTTTCAAAAATTCATTCACATTTCCCTTGGTCTCATACTGGCATTGATCGCCACGTGCCAGTCTCTGTAAAAGAACAAAGAAAGATTGGGTTAGCGAAGATTTTATAATAAAATAAAGAATTTAGACAAACCAGTGAAAATATACATTATTTGGAGCTACACAAGAATTTCAAAATCATTTCTTGGATAATTGTTCCTTGCAAGTGAGCAGTGAATGTAAGAGTGGGTTTTCACAGTGACTAAGGTGGCAGGTGGATTGTCATACAATTATATATATTCCTATATTCAGTTATAGCTGAAGTCGTTTAAACTAGGCTGTTTCAACCCAGAAAACAGTTCAGATACCATGAGGAGCTGGGTGAGATTGGGACAAGGAGTCACTGTCCCAAGGCCACCCTAACTATTCCTCCTTGCAAGTTTGAAGGCAGCTTAAAGAAGCTGGAGACACTACATTGTCAGCGTCTTCTGTGTGTCACTGGATCACACAGCAGCTTTGCTCAGGATGTAAATAAAGGATGTTTCACTGCCTCAGAAAAGGCACCTGAGGGAGGACCCTGAGCATCATCACGAGTTGCAAGATGCTGCAGGTCACAGCTGTATTTCAGCCAAGAATCAGTGAAGACACTGCTGCTTAGGTAAGAGTAAAAGCTGCAGAGGAGAAGGATGCTCTACCCTCCTGGCCATGCAACTCCTGCACATCCATCCCCCAGTGTTAAGTCGTTATTATTTAATGCCAAAACACATTTTGAGAAAGGAGGATAGAAAAGCAATTTAAATAAAGCTCCTCTCCCAGAGATCTATGTTCAAAGAGTTTAGAGAAGGGGCACAGTGGGGCAGAGCCCATTCCCCCTCTTCCCCTGCCAATTTAAAAAGCTTTTCATTGCCTCATGCATGTTGCAGTTTTATCTGGCTCCTGCACAATATGAGTAATTAAAACACATCTGAAATTAATGAAACACTTATCTACAAATGTTTAAATTATATAAAAAATCCTTTCTTTTGTAAAAGATAAAAATTATCTGTAGAAAATAAGAAAGTCTTACTTTACAGAGGTTTCTATCCAGTAGAGCCTGGAAGGTCTGGTAAAGCCTTGTAATTACTGGATTGGAAGGGTCACTTTCCTTCAGGTGTTTGGTTCCATCCACAAAGCATGCCAGTTCATGGCCACGCTGTTCAACAAAGAAGGCTTTAGAAAAACCTAGGATGCATTTTGTGTTTATCCACAGAAAGAAGAAATTTGTATTCCTAAGTGTGTCAGCATGTCGCAGTCAAATGTGATGTATTTTGCAATATATTGAAAACTGATAAAAGACCTTTGAGGGGACTGTAAAACACTGAATTCTCTTGTATGCCATAAGAAACGACTGTCCCAGCTCTCAGAAATCCTTGAACTGTTAAAGTTACCTCTTTGAGACATAGTTTCAGCTAATGCTGGGTCTTCACCACATCTGAGGAGGCTTAAAACAGCAAAATAGTGCTGGATACACCTAGAGCTAAGTCTGAGGCCTGACACCTCTAGCCCAGGTTCACTTAGTATTTAGGCACCCAACCATAAAACAAAGCCTTGCAGAGATTTTGAAAGCAAGAGCCTGTAACTCTTAATATGCAAGTCAAGCCTACAGAGGGCTTTTGCCTAAATCTGGGCTTGATTCTGATTGCTCTGTAGTAGGAAGGCTTCTGCTTCTCTCCCCACCACTATTCATCAAGCTCAGTTTTGCTGCTATTGTTGTATTAAAATCTTCCTTATAACTGAAAGCAGAAGTTACATATAGAGCAAAATGAACAAACTTAAACCCAGTTAATACCAAACTTCTTTAACATCTCCAAGAGCTTAAAAAGAAATATACTTACCTCAGGAATGGGGAGACACGAACATGACTGAAAACAAAAAAGAGTGAGTGTTAACATCCAGCATTCAATGTACAAGTACAGATTTTTTTAGTCTCATTATATTCTCAAAAGCCATGTACTCACACTGATAGCTGTCTGCCTACATGGGCAACTCACAGAACTATCGTCCTGGAAGAAGAGCAAGTGAGAAGTCAGTATTTACTATCATCTCCTGCACAAACATGCATTTTTTCAGAATTAATGTGCTGAACTTACAAGCAGGCGCTGTGTATAGCGGATAATTTCCCGGACACCACAATACTGTGCTTGCACAGAGAGCAGCAGACAAGAGAAGAGTATGTATGACAGCATGCTGGCATTCATGTCAACTCAGTCTGATGGGTGACAGAAGAACAGGAGGACGCTCCTTTTAATTGAGTCTTCACAAAATTCCCATTCTAATATGGAAAAACCCAGTTATAAAACTGATACCAAGTGCCCACTATTTTTTCCCATAGCTTGGACCGAATTTTAAAGAAATCAAACGTGGATTTGAGTCACCTACTTCAGTGACTTTAGTACTATGGAAATTCGTAAATGCTCCTCAGAAGTGATTAATTTGAACATTATGATATCACACCCCAGCAGGAAACAATGGTTAAAAAATCTACGAAAGTTTTTTGTTTTTTTTTTTTAAATGTGGGGTTTGCCTCCTGTGCTTATGTAAATTATAGTTGCGTGAAAGCAAAAAGACAATAATGTTTCAGCATTGCTGAAGTTCCTGAGAAAGCAAACTGATGTGCTGCAGGGTGGCTTCCCCCCAGATCCAGAGCAGGACCTTGCTCAAGGAAAGCTGGTGGCACTGCAGGGGTCAGACAGACAGATGGATGAAGTTGTGGAACAGGGCCTGGACAAGTTGTCACAGTGAATTACAGCTGCTGCATCCAGAGAGCAATCCCATAGTCCTTGACCGTGACCTCAGCTCTGCTGAGTGCTCGTGCACCAGTGTGTGGCTGAGCGTGGGACCCTCAGAGTGCAAACAGGCTTGCATCCTACCCATTGCCTTTTAACTGAAAGGACTGGATGCAAAAGTAGTCCTAGCGAACCCAAATGGTATTAACTTGGAAATTCTCTCAGGTGGCCTCTCCAAATACAGCTGAGTGTTGGCACGAGCCTTCCCAGGCCGTGGAAGTTTCCTTTTTGCAAGTTGCACACCTTGGCAGAGCAAGTGGTAGCCCTTCAGATTTCTTTTAAGTCCCCAGGGTTGACTTCTAAGCATCCCTTCTCTTTGCCATAAGTCCCATTATGCCTTTGAGGTCTCCTCCAAAAGCTTGAGACTTCTTTAGGTCAGTCTGGCTGAAGGATAAGTGTGATTCTCTCTGGAAACTGTCCTGGAAGGAGAAAACACTGAGCTGCTATTAGCTGTTTTTTTCTCTGGCATTTACCAACCAGCAATGGGTTTACCTAGCTGAGTGTGGCTCCAGTGCCAGCAAGAGGAGCAGAGGAGGACCTGCCTGCTGCTCCTGCCTCTGCCTCCCTGCCTGCACACCAGCATCTCCTCTGGGCTGGGCTGGATGCTTCCTGCCTTTTCACTGAAATTTGTTCTTAGGTGATTCAGTATGGGAGGTGTACAGAACCCATTAGGTGGGTCCAGCTTGCACACCCCAGGAAACACCTAGCAAAAGCCAGAGACTCTCCCTTGGCAAGCTAAAGCTGACAGCAGGCTGTGTAGTGATCAACAGGTGCACAAATAAACCCTGGGGATGGTTGGCATCCATGAGCTGGGCAGTGGCATCTTTCAGGGCACTGGACAGTCAGAGAAGGAATAAAATCATTGATTTCTGATTGAGAGCCTGTGGTTCCTTAAGAAGCAATAAAGAGGCTTCTGTTCCAGGTACATCACCTTCAAGGAAACTGATCTTTGCCCAAGCAAAGCAGTGGGCATGCTGCTCTCTGTTTGTTCAGTCAGTAAAGCCCCAATTAGTTTAAAGCATGAATCCCTGAGGGAAATAAATTGTGTGTAACGTTTGTGAGACACTTGGCTTCTCAGATGGATGAAAAAATGATTTTACATTCTTTAAAGGAAAGAGTTCAAAAGCATCTTTGAATTAGCCAAGGTTCTGCAAAGAAAATGGTAACAAGTCATGGAAAAGAGGGGCAAGGAGCTCTTTGTGACAACCGGGAAGTTCTACTGTGTCTGTTTTTAAGGCAAATATGTTCATCAGAAATCCCATTTTTCCCAGCAACTGCTATACTATCTTTGCAAGGATTTTACAAAATCTGACTTAGCAGGGTCTCTAGAGCCTCATCATCTAAGGAATGACATCTCAGTGCAGCTGTCATGCTCTGTAAACTAAGGCAATGTTGGTATAAATTGTATGCAAGATACATAATTAACACCTTTCCATACACAAGATGTAATTATGGACACTGGGCAGTGAGCAGATCGGATAACTTCTTCCCAGGCCTACAGCTCAAAAGACAAGGTCTGTATTTTTGTTCCTAAGTGCAAATCAGAATAGCAGAGCTTCCAGAGCTGCTTCCGAGCTGCTCCCACGCCCATGGTTCCTCCTTGCCCACGGTCACTCTCTGCCAGCAGTGCCAGCACTATCTCTACATCTTTGCATTTCTGTTTGACTGCTTAGTGAGATCTGTCTCACACTGTTGTTGCTCCAGGCTAAATGAGTCGTCAGAGAAGCTGCATTCAATTTAGAGTGAAAGAGAAATCACCAGAAATCAAACTGGCAGTGAAAGATCTTTCCATGTATTGGTTAGGGCCGAGGTAGATGAGGAGCAGGAGGGAGTGGCACCAGTTTCAGCTTCTCTTTAGAGAGTTGAGGTTCTTTTCTTTCTTAGGCATTTACAGGCTGGTCTAATGCTGTACTGATTCCATCCCAACAAAAAGACTAACTTTTTAACAGAATCTTCAAACATTTAGTTTTGATATTTTAAAAATATTCATTGTGACGACAAACTGCAGCAACACATTTTCAGAAATAGCTTGCATTTGCCAGTTAATTTTCTGTCCTGGTGTCTAGGTAGCTGATCATCCACTCTTCTCCCTTAATCTCTCTTTCGGCAACACAGACCAAAATGTGGAGAGGATAAAAATCTTTCATCCATTGCTAAAAAAATTGAAATAAATATCACCAACCTTAAAGGTAGTGGGAATAGTAGCATATAGAAACATCCCCTATGTTGCCATGGGGACACCTGAGCAGGGAAACTCTCTGTGGTCAGCCTGGGGTAGGGCCACACAGCAGCAGATGGAGTATCCCCATGTCCTGGCGCTTCCCTACACACTGAGGGATGCAGTGGGCAGGGTGCAGTGGAGGAGCAGAGTAAGGAGGGGGTAGATGGCTCCATCACCAGAGGTACTGCCAGCACCAGGGCAGCTCATCAACTTTCTAGTGATGGCAAATTAAGATTCCAGCCTTGAACAGATTATTTGGAAAAGGTGAATATATAAAACTCTCCCATGTATTTCAGTGGTCTCTTACAGGCAGTTTGTTCTGGCTCCTTTGTAGGTTCTAATGTCCTGCACATTTTTGGTTTATGTGTAAATATTTCGAGATATATATTTTCTTATCATGCCTTTACTTTGATGCTAGGTTGAATGACCAAAAATTCTGCACAAAACATTCAATTTCCAGATCAATATTTTAACCTGGTTTGCACAAACTTCCAGAATGTATGAGTTCTTGTGAGAGAATTTGCATCCCAGTGTAGTTTCTACGAATCCCTACACATTTTGGGTTTTCTAATGTAGAAAAAAACAATTCCCTGCAGAAGAAAAATACCCAGATAACAAACCAGTTTGTTTTACGTTGTGCACACTGATCAAGATAGAAGAGAAGCAAAGACCACAAATAAAGAGATGCTTTTCATAGTTTCATTTTCCAGAGATAAAGTGGCTTGGAGTGTTTTTTTCCCTTTCTCTTAGATAAAGATAACATATGCTAATGTAGCAATCAAGGAAAATAGGGGCATTCTAATCCCTTTATGAAAGGGTAAACCATAACATAGTAATAGCAAGATTTTTTATAATAGAAAGGCATCAAATCCTGGTGAACATTTTTCAGGGGACATTACAGATTCAATCCAACCCAAGAGGTTAGTGCACCCCCTGAGAGCCACATGCTGTGCTCTGTCCTAGCAGATGGACCACAGGATGTCCTCAGGACTCACATTAGCTTCTGTAGGTAATGGAGCTCTCATTACTTTCAGAAGAGTTTTAATTAATTTCAAGCCATTTAAGCTTATTAACAAACACTAGTGGCACTCAGGAGCTGTGAGAGGGGAGAGCACATGAGAGAGACCTTCAGAGCTGCAAGTCCTCCTTGTTTCACACAATAGTACAGTCACCAGAGCTGGCCTGGGTTGAGCCAAGCTTTTCATGTTGCAGTGATATTTAGCAAGAGCCAAGACATCCAAAAGAAAAAAGCCCTGACAGCAACAGGCCAGCCATGCTGTGTGTCATGCATTTGCTTCCCTCGACCAACCATCTCTAAAACCAGGCAGAAGGCAGCAGGAATTGACCATAGAGGTCACCAGTTCTGCTGTATTCTAAAATTTTTCCTAGTGTCTTCTTCCAGTGTCGTCTTCTGTGGCCTGACCACTTTCATACCAGGAAAGAGAAACATTGAGCGCTCTCACATCAGAAGTCCACTCACCCTTCCTTGTCCCACTGTGTGATGACCCAGTGTTCTGGATTTCCCACTCAGCACAGCATGCAGAGGGAGGCTGAACATGCAGGACAGACAGCACAAGGCATTCACTCCTGGCTGTGTTAGAGCTCTTCACCAGCCAGCCCCACATCGCAGCTCAGTTTTCATGCTGGAAACATTGAAAATCCACCTGCAGGCTGCTTGATAGAAACACAGCAATAGTCATTTAACAGCGAAGCAAGGACGGATATTGGTTCCCACCTGGTTACATAAGTAAGAACAAGCTGGCTCTTATCCATGAGAATTGGCAGGACTTCTATGCCATGTGTTTCTATACTGTGTGTGAAGTAGGCTACATTAGTGCTAAAATGTTTTGAAACATGGGAGATTAGAGCAGTCCATGAAGATAAGCTCAGTCCTGGTGCTTTCACAGAGGGGAGGCCATGCAAGTGCTGGTTTGATGCAGCAGGTGTTGGTGGCAGGGCAGTCTCAATCTGTTTTTTCCCACTTGCAAGGTTCTGGTTTCTCCAAATCTTTCTCTTTGCACTTCAAGGTTATCCATGGCTTTCTCCATCACTCAAAGAGGACCTTTATATCCTCTTCAGAGACTGGGTGTTGTACAGCCCAGTAGCCTTAGAATTTCACCCTTACTAAGCCATGATTTCTTGATGTATCCAGCGCTTTATATCTTACAGTGAAACTGCACATGGAACCTCTAAAACCCCTTTAAAAATACACTTCTGCTGCACAAGTGGCTCCTAACAGGTTGGTTGTTCTACTTGTGTCTGATTCTGAAGCTGTCACAGGATCTACAGTTTAGGAAAACTGCCTTGAAAATCAGTGTGACTTCTTAAATTTCCCCTCACTTCACAGCTTCATTCCTTTTGGAGCCTGTCTCTGGAAGGATACTCTACATACTGCTTATCTAAGCTGGCAGTGATCAGTCTGTGCATTACTGAAGGAGCATACATAGGAAGAAGATGGCTTTAGAGAGAGGAAGCTGTTCTTGTGCAGTGTACATTCAGTTTAGCTCTTGAACTTCTTCCCACTTGTCTCCTTGGATCTCATAATTTTTCTGGCTCTAGACTTTTCTTCCCAAGCACAAGACAGGCATTGGCCTTCTTGGCTGACGTGAATGCCACGCCTAGGAGAAGAATCTCTACTATAACAACTTCTAAGACAAAACAAAGAACTTCAGATAAACCAAAGAGATATATCTTAATGCCTGCAAAGATGTCACTTACTCCCCTGTCTCAGAGAAAGAGAAACTGAGATGTGGACTGTGATCTTGCCTTCCCCTGTGGTGGGGAAACACCAGGCAGGGACTCAGGCGTGAGAAAATCTCAGCCTGGCCTAGAGCAATCATAAAATCATTTAGGTTGGAAAAGACCTTTACAGGCACGGTTTCAGTAGGTGCTAAAACTTCTGGGCAGCACCAGCCTCTTCCCACTCTGTGCTCCATAGACATTACAAAGCTTCTCCCAGACCCAAAGACCTTCCTCCAGGTCAGGGCTGTTTTCTAGAAAAATAGATTTTCACTGGGAAATTGGTTCCTGTTTGACTGGGTTTTTTCAATGAAGGAAATAAGCTGCTCTTACCACTTTTTCTTTTCATACCGCTAAATGTTTATAAAGTGTGAAAAACAACCAGCATCTCATTAAGTAATACAGGCTGTCGTAAGAGCTGGAATGCCACCAGAAACATGAAAGTTGGGCAATTACAGACTTATTTGAGGGATGACAGGTCTGAATATGCTTTCATAATCCAGGCAACAAACACATGGTATGTATCCCTGGTTCCTCTGGTCTCCCTTCTCATTTTTTGACAATTTCAGGATTTATTGCATTTATTTTAGAAATGAGGGTCTCTGTAAACACCTTGAACAACCTACCAAGCAGATGGCTTCTTCTACTTCGGCATGTGTGGAACATGCCACTGATAGCAGGTCAGTACAGAGCACTGACAAAGGAGCAGGGTCCATCTTCTGAATTCTGTTGACACAGGGGCTTTCTTTTTTGTAATTCAAAGACAACATTGCCAACATTTGTAATCAGTGCCCCACTGATTCAGCTGTGTGTCTGTCTGCCTGCCTTCCAGGAAAGGCTGTTTTAAACTTCCATCACCACGTTCCTGAAAAATTCTTTGGAGATCCTCGTTTCTATCCATGGATAATGATACTGATATTATTTCCAAAAATTAATGCATTTGGTATATTGTACAGTAGATTATTCACAAGACACAGACTTGTCGAGTCTCTGTGTGTATAAATTTTATTTGGCATCATTCATCTTTGGGACATGGGGCTGGCCCCTGTGGTGTCACAAAACCCCAGCACCACTGAATCTCTTTCACTAGTGACACAGCCACATAGTCACTACTGCAAAAGAAAGCCTAAACTGTCTATCAGTCTCCATGTGCAGGGATCACAGAGCCATAGAAGGGCTTGGGTTGGAAAGGACCTTAAAGTTCATCTCCTTCCAACCCACTTACCATGGGCAGGGACACCTTCCACTAAACCAGGGCCCTGTCCCACCTGGCCTTGAGCACTTCCCAGGGCTGTGATCAGTCACAGCGAGGGCTATCACAGAGTGCTGTGCCTCAAAAACTGCTTGTCCCAACCCTAAGGTGTCCTTGGTCACCAGCAGTGGCCTGTGCTGCTGTCACCCTTGAAACCCTCATGCTCTAGCACAGAGTTGCTTTGCTTCTTTAGTGGTTTGTCTGTGAACACTAACAGGATGATGCCCTGATTAACCAGTGTGTCCAGGGCTTGCATCCATTGCTGCCGGACCAGAGCAGCCTTTGGCAGGGCAGGGTCACCCCAAAATCATCTAGAGGCTGTCCAGCGTGGGGCTGCCCATGAGGAAGGGAATGTGTGCTGATCAGGCAGCAGACTTGGGCTCAGGGTTGAATGGACAAGACACAGAGGGATTGCTTGGCAGCTCCAGTGAGCAGCACATGCCCTGCCACAGATGAGGATGCCATCAAGTGGCCAAAGCTTTATATTCACTTCCCACTTGTCCTTCATGATTTTATATATATGCTATATATATCATATACATTTATATTAGAGTAACTTTCTGCCCTCTGCTCCCTTTCCACACCAAGTTGTCCATTGCTCTCCCTGACAGCTCCTTCTGGCAGATGTGTACTACATGAGTTTTGTCCAGGAAAATCCTGGGCTCCAATCTCAAAATTGGTTTAATTGGATGAATAATACCATGAAATATCACCATGCAACTCCAACGTGGGTCTCAGGGCTTTACACCCTGAGAGCACTGAGTGGATTGAACCTGGACACCATGAGGGCAGGATCATGCAGGTACACAGCTTGTTGTGAACTCATCAGTTTAATTCATTCATGGTCCATTTTACATTATGCAGGCAGATGAACACACCATTTATTTACATTAAAAAATAGTCTGCCCAAGTATTATCCCTGGAGACATGTGATATTTACCCATCTAAAAAACATGTTTTACATACATGCATTAAAATGGGCAACATGAAAAGGATGAATCCTGAAATGTATCCAGCAACAAATATTTGTGTGAAGGCTCATCAATTTTTTCCATATTGTTTATCAAAAACAGTTCCATGTATCCTAAAGAAGGTCAAAGGCACTGTGAGCCTTCTCACAGTGAAGTCCTGAGATGAAGCAACACCAGGTGTTTCTTTCCCATTTTAAGGCCAGTTCTGGGAGCACCCACATTTCTGTTTTTAATCTGGGCCCCGGTGATGAGGAGCCCAAAGAAGGTGACCCCATTTCCAAAAACTGCTCCAAACCCAAAGTTTTAGGCACTTTCTGCTGAGATCTTCAAGTATGGTGACCAATTCCCCATTCATCCAGGGGAGAATACATAGGAGTTTCTCTTTCCTTCTCCTCCTTTTATGGAGGGAAGCTGAACAGCTGCTCCACATTGTCTTCAAAAACCCTTCTTTAAAGGCATGTGCTGAAACTGCAATCGCTGGCCTTTTTCCCCAGTGCTTTTCTCCAGAGGAAGAGCTGTTCCTCTAGAACATTTGCCAGATGAAGTGTCATCCTGGATTATTCCCCCATGTCATGTGTCCCTCTGCACATGAGCCCCCTTGGCCTCTCCTGCCAGTGCCAGAGTCCTCTTGTCACAGCAAAGCTGGTTCTTCTTTGGCTTTGGCATCAAAAGCTCCACGCTTAGAAAATAAATCATAAGTATATTTAACAGAATAAAGAGAAATAATCATGGTGTAAGAGATCTTGGAATAATTAAGAGCCTGAGATAGACCAAAGAGAGACTGGGCCTGCCCCCATGGTCTCAGTGGGATTCGAGCAAAGAGCTGGAGGTCTGAAGTGTGCTGTGTCCTAAAAAGACTTCCTTTGGTGATGGTCTGCTCATGGCTACAAAGTGATGTCTGCAGGTTTTGGCAGCTGGCAGGTCATGTCAGGGAGCTCTGAAGGTCTAATGAGGTACCGCAAGCTGGTCCCCAGAGGGCTGCACCAGACAAGCTGTGTAATTAATAGGCAGCCATCTATATGAAATCCAGACTGGTTTTATTGTTTTCTGTATTAAAAAAGGATCTTAGTCTCTAAATTTAACATCCTCCTGTTTCCAAATTTAATTTATACCTTCGATAACAGACTGAAGTTGTTGAAGCCTTTAGATTTTTCATGATAATGTGTTAAATTGTGCCAAACTGTGTTGTAGAACACAAGTGTTTGTATGGGGGGAGTCACCCACTTCTTTGTACCTGAAAGCAAGCTAGGATTTGGTGGGAATCCAGACCTTCCTACAGAAAAAGCACTGTGTAACCACTGCATTTCCTCCTTTCCTTGTTCACCAGAGAAGACAAATGTTATAACGCCATGTTGTACAAAAGATAATCCCTTGGTGATTTGAGGTGGGCTGGGTTTAGGCACATCCTTTGGGAAAGGGAAGTAAGTTGTCTTCCTGGTTCAATAGGAGAAATGTCATTGGTGAAGAAGCCCACCACCACCAGAATTATTGAGGTGTTCTTAGTCAACAGTGAAAGATTTGATAATGAAATAGTCTTTGGATTTGATTGAGCTGGTGCAATTTTCAGAGTCCTCCATGGACTACGAATCCACAGCATTTGCTGTAGGTGCAGGATGGGAGTCTTCAGTGAGAGCAGCTGAGCCCTCACCAACACCACACTGCTGATCTGGCTCAGGAAAGCCGGAGACTTTCTGGTCTTTTTGGCAACACTTTTGAAATAAGAAAGAAGGAGATTTATTAAATATTGCAGAAAAAAGAAAAGATGGCTAAGAAAAATCTTGAGTATCTAGCTGCTAAAAAAAGTTTCTTTAATCAGATATTTTTAATGCTGCTTCTTTATGCATCTAAGTTAATGAGGGAAAGAGTGAAACAGTGACTTGATAGTCAAGGCACTTTGAAAGAGCCTAATTTCATATCTTTGGGGGTGGAACAAGGGAGGAAAGAATACTGTGCGGGGACTATAGTAAAAATGATATTTCAAAACTTGTAAGATATTAGAGTATAATCTTCTTTCAAATGTTTATTTCTGATTGATATTAATTAAAATAATCACAACAATCAGAACAGATTACAGTGACGCTCCAGGGAGATGTGGGCTGAAATTAAAATACATTGGCAGAATTGCAGTCTGCTCTGAATCCCAAATTGTGTTTGGCTATTCAGGTGTAGGTACCCATGTAAGTTATATGACTTTCAGAGGATATATACAATTGCAACTCTATTTGATCCAAAGATTAATTCTGTAATTTTAATACAGCTAGAGGGTCTTTATGTGCTGACCTGGAAGTTAGGCATTGGTCTCAGTTTGGAATCTTTTCATTGCTTTGAGAGAAAGTTCATAGCCAAGAAACATGGCTGCACTCGATGGGAATCCTCGTATCGTATTGACCATGAGGCCCCTACCAAAGACCTGTTGGGAATGGAGCAAGGTTAGAGCATAGGAAAATACAGACTATTGTAAGAAGAGGAAGAAAACATTAAAAAAAGTCATGATAGGATTCTGAAGAACCAGGTCTTTTGGGTTTGCTTGGAATATATGTTCCCACTGCTGGTCTTAGCTGAGGTTTGCACTGGGGAAGGGGAACACAGTAGCAGAAGTCTCTGGTCTGGCATCACTGTGCTCTGTGCTCCCTGTGGACCACTATCTGTAGCTACCAGACAGAGTTGAAGAGGTAAGGGGGTAAAAACTGGCCTCAGTGAACTGGTGTAAAACAGAAAGCAAGAAATCTAAAATGTCTTCCAGTGTTGTCCTACTTAGCTACAGTCATAGGGTGACAGAACCACAGGATGCTCTGGGTTGGAAGGGACCTTTAGGCTCACCTTGTTCTAACCCCCTGCCATGGACAGGGACTCCTCCCCTAGAGCTCACTGCTCCAAGCCTCATCCAACCTGGCCTTCCGTCCCATGCCATACATAAACACGTGGGGATCACACAAACCCCAGGGTACAAGAAGGCTCTGTTTCCATGCAGGAAATGCTCTGCCCCCAGGGCTGGGTCTGTGGGCACAGAAGATGTTTGGCAAGTGGAGAGGGAGCGGTGTGGCTGTGAGCCAGCCCAGCCGTGCAGGCACTGTGCCACAGGGACAATTTTTCAGGTTTCACCTTTGAGCATAGAAGGAATTTCTCAATCAACTGAAAACCAGGCTTCCTCTGTACCTTGCTGAGAAACTCTCTCACTACTGCCTATGGGAAAAATATTTGATAGAAGCTGATATTTTCCCATGAGTCTTCCTAAGGTCAAACTTCAGTACCCATACATAACTCAGAACTTTCTTTAATTAAGATAATAAATACCAGCTTTAAGATTTCCTTTTTCTGGTCAATATATTTCTTTTTAAAAGGTGCTGGCATGTACAAGACTGAAAGATTATGTGGCTTTTAAATGGTTGAACAGTAAAGTGCTTTTGAAAAAGCCTTGTCACTCCTGACTCCTGGCCTTGACTGGTCTCTCTTTGAACCCTCCTAGCTACAACACCACACAAACACAAAAGGATGTGCACAAACTGCTCCCTTTGGGGTGAGTCTGCTCACAATATGATGGTTCCAGGGGGTATCTCTGCTGGCTTGTTTCTCACAAATTCACTCTATTTACTACCAAGCCTCATCACCACAAGTCACTAACCTAAGTACCAATCTAAACAAGTTCAGAATAGATCTGGAAAGTAACATCAGCAATCAAACCCCTTTCCAGGCTGTATAATGGCAAAGTTCCCACAGCTACTGTAAAAAAAATTGAAAAATCTTGGCCCTGAGATCAGAAGCCCTTAGATTTAAGCATATAGCCCTTCTTCCCCCTGAAATTACTGAACTCTACTAAACAGCATCATATCTTGTGTCCAATAAATCCTAAGCATAGTGCTGACTTGTTTGAAACAGAATCAAAATATGTTCACATAGTTTAGATAAAGCTTGCAATGTGAAATTGCAGCGTTGGAACATTTAAGATATTATCTGATCTATTGCAATGTTCTATTTTGTTAAGAAAGGGAAATTTCTGGGAGGAAATTCAATGTTTTTGCATTATCCATAAAGTAACGGGAGAGACATGAGTTAAATAATAATGAAGATTTAGGATGAAAAGTCTAGAGGCATATTTTTTTCTTATCAGAATGAACACACCTGGCTATGGAGAAAGACAAGGGTATAGTTGTGTTGCTTTGTTCAGGCAGTTATTTCCAGCACTGAGAATTCCTTTGTCCCAGAATGAAAACATCCAGCCCTGGGTTTGCCATTTGTCAGTTGTGAGTCTCCCAACATTTAAAAAGATTTTCCTTATGAGAGCAGGATCCAGTCTTGCTGTCAACTACTCAATCCTACTGACAGATTTGGGGCAGGTGCCAGATCTGATGGCAGAAAAACTACAAGAAGTCCAGAACTCCACCAGAAAACTCCTTTAATTCAAGCAGGACAAGGAGGGAAGAGGAAGAGGATGAGGATGAGGATGAGGATGAGGATGAGGATGAGGATGAGGATGAGGATGAGGATGAGGATGAGGATGAGGATGAGGATGAGGAGAGAGAAGGGAAAACCCACTGAAATTCAGTGTTTCAGCCACCCTCCTGTGAAAGTGCACACCAAGTGGAATGCACAAGGCAGGTAGCATAGAGCCTGGGCACCCTGAACCCCATCTGACTGTCCTCAGCATCTCTCCAGGTGCTGCTGCTGCTTCTCATGAATGTGATTTTCTTCACTCAGTGGCAAAAGCTGAACCAGACCACAGGGTCCTGTGACAGCTGGCATAACAGTGGCATGTTGGCAAATACTGAAATCACACTGACTTGTGATTTTGCAGGTTATTTTCCTGTTTGTAACTTGTTAGATTTCTCTCAGAATGTGAAAATTAGCTAAGAGATGACATGCTGTTCTGATGATAAATACAGATTTATTTCAATATCAGAAGATGTTACTTCCACAACCATGCCTTGGCAACACAATAAAAGGTGCAAACTCTTATTCTCTGCTTAAATTATTCACATTTAACTGAGGCACTTTGCAGGTATCAAGGCTGCAAATATCTTTTTTTGCACATTTAACTGAGGGAAAGTTGCAGGTATCAAGGTTGCAAAGAGGTTGCAGTTATCTTTTATTACACTAACAGACAAAGTCAGAAAAGGGAGATAAGTTGTTTGGCATGCAGCCCTTCTTCATGTTCAAAAGTAAAGCAATTCTGATTTAAGAATGCTGACAATCAGCTCCAACTTGGAGCAAAATGAAGGTGAGCAGTGCAAAAGCAGCATTAGTTCCACCAAAGCACTGCCCAAGGTGACCAGACACACCCACAGTGCCAAGACAGTTCAACCAGTATCAGTTCATTGATGCCAAAGTCAATGGGTCACATTTGACCTCTGCATTTTGCAGAAGAATCACAGAGGTAAGGCTTTCTACCTCTGATTTATGGTAAGTCACATTATATCCATGATTAAGTGCACTAACATGAAATGTTATTTGAAGTTAATTACACCAGCAGTGTGTGACCCCCAGTCATTAATTTCTTCATTATGTAACATGGATTATTACTATCACTATTTTGATTTAGAAGGAATCTACACCATAATTACCTATTGCCATTATAACAATTTAGCACTAACTGGCTTTAGCTGTCTCTCAACGCTGCAGATAGGTTTTTAACAGCCACTGTATATTCCAATTGACAATTAAGTACCTAATAACCAGATTAAACTTCAAATGTCACTTACTTTTAAGCCCTCATTCTGGTAGCTCTGCAACATGCAGTCAAGGATCCCTTTGTACTGGTTTAAATAAACTCCATCTGCCTGAAGTCGACTTTTCACAACATCCATTGGAGTACATACTGCCCAGGAAACGGCTCCTGGAAAAATGCAGAATTATTTGAATAATTCCTTTATACTTCCTTGCCCACAGGACAATGAACTCAGAAATTCACATCAATCACATCATATTCATGCCATTTTCATGTCAGGGCATTCACCCTGCTCAGGCACAGAAGTAATATTTCTGGGAGAAAGTTCCCTGTTTCTGGAAGAAGTGTTCAGATTTTGCAGGTTATGCTCCTGATCAGATGCCAGCAACCCAAAAGGAGATGCTCCAGATGGAAATACATCTTCTGCTGTGCTTCTGGTGGAACATGACATGCCATGGGAAGAGTCTGAGCTGCTGCTTGGGACGATTTCAGAAAAAATGGAGTCTTCTGATAATTCCATTGTAAAGCAAAGTTTGAGCTGAGGATACAAATAACGTGTAGGTGCATCTCAGGCTGCCAGGATTAGGCTCAATACAGTGAGATACCCTGTCATTCCTCTAAAAAAATGCCTATTTCATTGATCAGCCTGCAGCTGAGTGGGCTGGTTTGCCTCTGGAAAGATGAGTACATACTGCAATCCATGGCCCAGCTGGACAGACAAGAGTTTGTCTGGAGCTATGTAAGTGTTGGGACACACTAGAAAAGTTATCCAGAGGCACTAGGGACCTCTTTATTTGAGGAGTAATGGGGGAGGTAGTTTGTTATCATTATCTGAGCTAAGGAATGACTTGCCTTTATGGATCTGCAATTTAGAAATGGCCAAGAAGTTGGGAGTGGGAGTAGGGGTGACCTTTCACATGGTGGGGGATGCACATGTCAGTTTTACCAGTGAGTGTACACATGAAAAATAGAAGATCAGTAAAAGTCAACTGAGCTTCTGCGAGGTGTGGGTAGGTTCACACCCTCCTGGTGGGCAGCCAACAGGTTGAAGTCCTCTTCTGGAGGCATCCACATATCCCTGGCAATGTGATTGGCAGGCTGCCCTGAGACATCCAGGAAAATGAAGGCACTGTCTGTTCTTCTCTTCATTGACAATGAGTCCAGTGAAGGTCTGATAACATGACTTCCATAAAGTCTATCAAGTCATAAAAGTGCAGCTGTGGTGCCAGGGAACCCAGGGAAGGAAGGTCGTTCAGTCCCATGTCCTCTGCTGGTGTTCAGGAGGAAGCGGTGGCCCTTGAGTCACCCTTGTAATCTGCCCTGAGAACCTTCCTGTTCTTGTTTTGCCAATGCTGTGAGGAAATAAAGGTGCTTACCTGCTACACCCCCTGCCACCCAGATAGAGAAGGGATTAGGAGAAATGCTTCCATCAGGAGTTATCCAGTCACAGAACATTGCGTACGGGATGAAATAGGCGCAATACCCAGGAACATCCCTCAGGAGCATTGCTACATTGCCTCGGTATATTCCTGCTATCCCCTCTTTCTGCAGGATTGTCCTTAGGCAGTGAATTGGGCCTCGGTATACAGGAGATCCAGGAATTGTGGAATTTAATTTAATGTTCCCTAAAAAAAAAAAAAAAAACCAAACCAAAACAAAATAAAAACCAAACCAAAAAAAGTTAGACGAGATATAGTGCCACAGAACTCCTCTCCAAAGCTCACTGCCATTTATTAGAAGTCACTGCCATCCAGTTTCTTCTGCTGGGGTCAACAGATAGCATGGGGAAAAGGTTTTAGGGGAGAGTATTTAGGTCCATTTTCAGAAAACATTTAGACACATCAAGAAAGATTTTTCTTAGATGCGTGGCATACTTCCCAATAGGTATGTACCCAGTGACACTTGCAAATACGTATAAGGCAATGTGCCCAATTTTCATGGATTTTAACTTGAATTTACACCAAGTCACATCTTTGAAAGGCTTAACATCTTCAGAGTCTGGCCCTTCCCATGCAGACCAAGTTGTTTTTGTAAAAGATAGTAGGTTGCTAAGCCTCATGGAGGCTTTAAAAGTGGACATAATATTGTTTTATCAAAGCAACAGAAAAATGACAGCATTTCACAGTTAAACACCATAACTGTAATTGTGAGAAAGGTGGAATGCTGAGATCCAAGCTGTTTAGCTCGGAAGCTGCTCCATGCCTTCATTTGGCTGTGCAAGTGCTCTGGTGGGGTTCACTCCATGCTGGCAGCCTGCAATGGAATTCAGCTGCTGTCCAGAGCTTAAGCAGCTCCTTCTGCCTGCAGCTTCTGTACAGGGAAGCCACCCACTGCCATCCTGCTGGTGTCCCCTCCTGACCCATCCTGCTCACACCTGGGCTATCTGGCACCCTGGGTAAAATAAGCCAGTATTTTTTAAAATGTAAATGGGAAACTTCTGCTTTTGAACAGAGAAGGGTGGAATAACAGAGGTTTATGGGCAAATACATCTGGGACTGAGAGTGTGCAGAGAGAGATGGGGAGCTGGCATTGCTGCTGGCAGCCATGGTGTTGCTGCTGGGAGATCTCCAGAGGATCCCACAACCCAGGGCCTCACAGTTCCTGCAGCTTCTGGTCTTGAGCAGACCTGCCTCATGTTCCCTATAGATGCCAACCGGCTGGAAATGCCATTGACAAAAACCCTACCCCTCAGGAAAAAGGGGGGGATTTTAGCCCAACTACAGCAGCACAAGGCAGCAGAAAGCCTGGCCTTGAACAAAGTTGTTGTAAAGCTCCGTGTACGTACCAAAGACCGGCAGAGACAGGAGCTCTTGCTTCCTACCTTTGGTGTATGGCTGTGTTTGCATCTGTAGCCTTATCTTGACCAGTTCCACGGGAGTGCCAATGCCCACAGAGATGAACCCTGCCACAATGCTGGCCAGAGTCATGTCGGTGAGCGAGGGCGCAGCGGCTGGGTCGCCGTGGCGGAGCTGGCTGAGGAACCGCTGCGTGTTGCTGAAGACTCCAAACACCACCGAGCTGTAGATGCCGATGCTGGCCAGTGGGAAGGACATGCCCTTGAAGAAGCCAGCCAGCTACCCAGGAAAGGGAGCAGAGCTTAGGAGACTGAGCAGTGTAAACCCCAACTTGTCTATCAGGTTAGAAATCACAGAATCGCACAACGGCTTGGGTTGGAAAGGACTTTCAAAGTAATCTCGTTCCAATCCCCTGCCACAGCCAGGGATGAAATGCAAATCTAAGTAGCAGATGTCTCCTGGAATCAACAGTTTGCACATGCTGAGCAAAGGAAATTGGTTCATGCTGCTAAAGGCTTATAAAGATTGTGCAGAATACAAGATATGGTTGAAAGCTCAGGAACCCACATAGAAGTGCCTCATATAGACAGTTTTGTTCTTGCTTCACCAAAGTCAGCAAAATGCCTCTGGGAGACCTTTGCCAGTGGGATCAGTCAAAAGAGTCACTGTGGATGCAAACCATGTGGAGACACTGATCACTCCATGCCAGGGATCTCTCTTTTCCCTACAGGAGTCACCAAGTGGGTTCCCTTAGAGTTAAGTAAGGCAAGGCTGTAGGGATTTGCAGGCTTAATTGCATAAACTTTATTGGTCTTTATATAACTGCTGGTGTCGACAGCATTTTGTACAATTGCTTTATGTATTTATCTATTTATTGACTTGCACTTTCTACCAGCACATTGGAAGTATGATGAAGTACTTACAGACTCATTTCTGTACACAGTGAGAACACACTTGAGTGTATTTCCATATCCTTGTCCAGCTTGCAAACGAGTCTGCAAAAGACATTTGTAAAATTGGATTAAAATCCTATGCTTCCCACCCAATGAAGGCTCATGCTACATAAACAATGTGTACTTTGGTTTGAGAGCAAGTCCTTCCTTAGTCATAAAGAGAACTGAGCAATAAAATAAGATATATGTGCATCCACCCTCTTGAACTTTGCCAGAAGCAAGGCTTAGCAGGAGCCTGAAGTTCTCTGCACATCTGGAATCAGTGACTGTCAAATTGCTCTCAGTCTGGACCAGGCACCCTGACCCAGCACAGCAGACTGCTGGTGTGCAGTGCTGTCATTGGCAAGGGCCTGATTTATGTGGAAACTGAGGAGTGGTGTAGTCTTCTCTATTTGGAGACTCTCAGGGAAGGCTGGGATGTGTTGCAAAGAGAGGAGAGGTGAGTTCCCCTGGGAGAGTTCTGGGGCCCTTCTGCTACAAGGTGGATTTTTAGCCAGAGAGGTACTAATTGGAAAGCTATTAATTGGAGCTAAAATAATTCAGCGCCATCTCAGAAATTCTCCATGCTTCACTCAAAAACACAGTTTATATAATTTCAAAAAAGACATTTTATTTCTGGAAAGCAAATTGGTTATACACCTTCCAACAGATGTAAGAAAGGGCACGTAAGTCACAACAAAGCCTGTAGGATTAATCCTACAGGATTTCCCCTTCTCTTATGTATATATTTAAGTCATCTTTCATTCAAGCTGCTCACAAGGTTGGACTAGAAACATCCTAGCAAGGAATGCATTTTTTGGCCTTAGAGGTGTGCAAGGGAATGGAAACACTGTTCTTTTCACAGCACCTCAGGCTTCGTCTTGGCTGAGGCCAGAGTTCATTTTAACAGAAAGACACATATGCTCCATCAGGAATGTTTTTAGGAAATGGGGACAGCATTTCTGACTACATTTATCAGCACTGCTGCTAGCAATGAACTCTGAAGGGACACTGCCAGCCTGGGCTGGAAGGATGACGTCCAATCCCCTCCACTGGCTGAGCCCTGATTTACACCAGGGTGAAACAGGAAATTATTTGGGAATTTAAAGCCCACAGGAATGTGTGTCTGCCAGAGTTCATGACTGGTGGGAGCATTTGGATGGCAAACAGCAGGTTGGATGGCACAATCATTTGGCCCAGAGCCCTGCAAGAGGCTGCCAGTGCTGCCGTGGGACCCTGGCAGGAGCAGGAGGGACCAAAGTCTGTGTTCACCCCTCAGCCCAGGCTCAACCCTCACCCCAGGGTGGCTCCATGCAGTTGTTTGCACACATGGAGCATCCCCACTCTGCTCCAGGCCTGGCCAGAGGCCACAGAGAAGCAGCAGGAAAAGCAGAATATTTACTGAGCACTCAGAACAAGCTGGTACATGAAGATGCTGCCATGGCTCACGTGTGCTGACATGTTGTGCAATGTGGGCAGGCTCAGGCCACGGGTGCAGACCAGGCCCACCGTAATTCATACTGGGATAATGGGGCTGGGGTGACCAGGGGAAGGGTGGCTGCACCCTGAGCGACCCAGGACAAGGTGACCCCAGTGGCCAGCTCTGAGTTCCCTCTAGGCTTCATCTTAGCCCAGACATTTGCACTTTGCCTCCAGGGAATGGCTTTTTTTCTTTTACCCAGTAACCAGGTTTTAGAGGTTCAAGTTAATATATTTTTTGAGTAACTGAGGACAACTGAGTGTTCTCACAATCGGGTCCTCACACACATGTCCCTTAGCTAATCTGTTAACACCAGGCACTGATATCCCTGCTGGCATCTGTGACGATGTCAGCTAGTGCCAGTATGGACATGTTCTCTGAGAAGTTCTCTTTCTCGTTATGCTTTGATTAGATAGTGCTCTTGGGCTAAAGCTGAAGAAAGTTCTGGGGAAATTAATGCAATGGGTAGGATGAAAAGTGATTAAAGGCACAAATTTTAGAGTTTTGTAAGGACATAGGAAAAACAGCTGCTGGGGTTTGATGGAAGCTGAAGCCATGGGAAGAGGTGGCTTGATGAGAACTATGGTGTAGATACTACTGATCCCACAGAGCCTTATACTCAGTCCTGCCTCCTCCCCCAGATGGGGAATGACCCCTGATCCCCTGGAGGCTGCAGATGCTGCCTTTGCTGGCCTAGTGCTGTGTAAAGACATTGTTTTCCTCTTTCCTGCTCCTGAATTTGGAATATAACAATTCTGCCTACTTGGTATTCCCAAGGCAAAGCTTTGCCCAAAGCCAAAAGGGGGCAGCCTGACAGTTGTCTTTAAAACCTCTGATGGATGGGTTTGCTCTTTCTTGGCATCCAGAAACTTGATGTTTCTGAGCAGGATTTCCATAGCCAAATTCCCCAATGATGTAATGATGCCATGACCACCATCCTGAGATGGGAATTGCCTTGGCAATGTTGGGCAGAGCCTGCCTTTGCTGCCTGTGCCCTGCACATGACTGGGAGGTGTGGGCAGCCTTGTGGCTCCTCCTGCATGGGATCTGCACCCACCTTTGCACAGGAATGCCCTTGGGGCTGGTATCACTTTAGCAACTCAGAGAGAATAGGGCTGGCCAGACATCTCCTGATCCCAGGAGAGCCTGCTGTGGTCAAGGGGATGGCTGTGATGGCTGGGGAAGGGATGTGGGGTGGGCCATGCTGGGTCCTGCCAGCATCACCCTCCAAAGGTCTTTAAGATGCAAACATGACCAGTGGCTTTTGGGTTTGCCACAGCTGGCAGCCTTGCCTGGTGCCAGAGCCAGGCTTGAACCAGAGCAGGGAACACAGAGTCGCAGAATTGTAGAATAGCTCAAGTTGAAAGGGATCTTTTAAGGTCAACTAGTTCAACCCCCCTGCAGTAAGCAGGGATATCTCCAACTAGACCAGGTTGCTCAGAGCCCCATCCATCTTGTTCTTGAATTTTTCCAGGGATGGGCATCCTCCCACCTCTCTGGGCAGCCTGTGACTGTGTTTTACCACCTTTTTTTTGTGTAAGATTTCCTTATATCTAATCTCAACCTATTCTCTGTTTAAAACCAGTACCCCTTGTCCTATTGCAATGGGCCCTGCTAAATTCTGTCTTTATTTTAGACCCCCTTCAAGTACAAGAAGGCCATAATAAGATTTCTTTGGAGCCTTCTATTCTTCAGTCTGAACAACCCCAACAAGGGCAGAGAAGCTAAAGTAATGAAAGCTGCCCAGAAATGCCTGGTCAAAAAAGAAAGGAACTCCTCCTCCCTATCTCTGTATCAGTAGGGATGGTCAGTTTGGTTGAGTCAGGATGCACTGTGTGCACATGGGCTTGTCTGCATCATGCTGACAAATACCTTCTTACTTCTCTAAATCCTTCAGTTGGGGGAATAATCATCATGCAGGAATCATAAACACTGTGCGTCACAGCCCTGGGATAGCTATTTCAGCACTCTGCCCTTCCAGCATTACCAGCACTAGGAAAACATATGAAAATGTGCTTGCAGCAAAACAAATACTGTTCCCTCATTGCCCTTTGAATACTAGGCTGTGGCAAAGTTCAATAAGACATTGGCAGAACTGTTCAATGAACCACGCATTAAGTAAGGCCAGGTTAATTTTCAGCATTAATTCTCCACAGAGGAACTTGCACATATGAGTCAGTTCTTTCAGTTTCTCATTCAAAATGAGCATTGGAGAGGAAGAAAATCTGTAAAAACATCCCAAATTCCCCTCTGGGATAAGTGAAGGTCCTTCGAGGCATCAGCTAGAGAGGAAGTCTGAACTGGTGGGGGTTTGGGTGGTGACATGTGAACACAGCTCAAAGTGATTTACCTTGACCGTGTCCAGGGGATGGCCCACAGCCACACTGGCAACTCCTGGGAAAGAAAGAATAGTATTATGCAAAACATTGAAGCTTTTGTGGCTCAATAGGATGCAATGAGTTTAGAGGAGAGAAGAGATCTCCATAGGAACAGTTGTAAGGGGTCTAGCCAGAGCAATAACAATTATGATGCCCTGTCCCTGACAACAGCTAAAAGCTGAGCTTAAACACTTTTCTATGTGCATTCTCCTGAACTCCTTCAGCTTTACATCTCAAAGGCACCAGAGAAGTCATGTTAGTATATCCTGTCCAGAAGCAACCTCTTTTGCACTCCTGTAAGCTCACACAAACTTTTAGCCTCAGAGTGGTGAGATTCCTGTTCAACTCAAGGCAATGCTTTCTCCTGGCTCAGAGTGATGTCCTTGCTGACTGCTAATGGGACCTGCAAATTCTTCATCCTTTGCTGTTTAAGAGCAATTTATAGAGATTTGTCAGAGATGATTCAGATACAGAGGATCCTGCTCTGTATAGATCTCTCCAGAGCCATTCTGCCTTTTTCCCCGTGGTTCTCTGGGGAGAAATTTGACCGTATTCTCTCACCATTCACCCACCTATTCACACCGCTCACTGCCAGGAGCTCTTGTGGCAGCACAGAGCACAGTTTAGTTTCCCTCTTCTCCAGGAGAATGGAACACCTGTGTGCCATGACCAGGATATGATTTTGTGTGTTTGTTGCAAACAACACTGGCAGGTATTAGGCTTTGTGGAGAGTGGGTAAGCTGTGATGCTTCCTCACCAGCAAACCTACAGAGATCCAAAAATCGGCTGCTCACGCAAACTTTTTGTAGAGGTTTTGGGTTTTTTAGTCTGCTAACTTATTAACCTCATCTGGTGGGACACCTGTGAGCCACTTCACACCCTGCTCCTGTGTTGGGTCTGAAGGGTGACCTGAGCAGAGGTTTGCTCTGTGGTGGCTGGTGCCACAGTGGACCCTCTGTCCTGCTGCAGCCCTGGGGGCAGCAAAGCTGCTCACTCTCTCAGCTGGCAAGGATTGCACACCCAGTGTGCATCTCTCGGTTTCATAAACTTCGTCCCATTACCGACGTCTCTAGATGTCTTTGGCTTCCTTTTCTTTCTGTGATGTTTCCCGGTGTTTTCCATCGGAATTCCCAGCAGACAGCATCAGTCCCTGCCCTGGCGATTCTCCCGGTAGCGGTGGGGTGAGAGCCCGGCAGTGCCTCTCCGAGTTTAGGGACACGGGGAGTCCCGGGTTGACACCTGGCAGCCCCCTTCGAGCCCGGCTGCCCTTCCAGCCACGGGGACAAGGACGGGAGAGCCGGCAGGAGCTGGGGGCAATGAGGGGGTCTCTGCAAGCCGGCCCCGCACAGCAGCATCACACGTTCTAAACTTGAATTTTAGCTATCCCGCCCTTGGAAGTGGGATTAAACCGCACTTGGGTACCAAAGCAAAGCGAACCGTGGGAGACGCCGGGCGGAGGCACAAAGCAAACCGTGGGTGATCCGAAGGTTTTATCGCCGTGCGCCCTTCGCTGCCTCCCCAGCCGAGCTCACGGCATCACTCACCGCCCACCAAGCCCGCCACGAAGTCCTGCAGCTGGACGCTCCCCATGCTGCGCTGCCGAGCCCGTCCCGCCGAGCTGGGGGTCTCCGCCGGGCTGGCGGTCCCCGCGGGCAGGGGGTCCCCGCCGGGCTGGGGGTCCCGCGGCCGTGCGGGGTCCGTGCGCTCCGCGTTCCGCGCCCGCGGCTTCCAAGCGCTGTGACATCACGCACGGCAGCTTAAAGGAGCCGCAGGGACCGCGGAGACACCGCCCGCCGGGGCGGGGAGGGTCGCGCTCCGGGCGGGCGGGACGGAGGCGGCAGCACCGGGGCTCGTCTGGCGGGGCATGGGGACAGAGAGGGGTGGGGATGGGGACAGAGAGAAGTGGAGGTTGGGACAGAGAGAGGTGGGCATGGGGACAGAGAGAAGTGGGGATTGGGACAGAGAGAAGTGGGGATTGGGACAGAGAGAGGTGGGGATGGGGACAGAGAGAAGTGGGGATTGGGCCAGAAAGAAGTGGGGATGGGGACAGAGAGAAGTGGGGATGGGGACAGAGAGAGGTGGGGATTGGGCCAGAGAGAAGTGGGGATTGGGACAGAGAGATGGACAGAGAGAGGTGGGAATAGGGACAGAGAGAGGTGGGGATGGGAACAGAGAGTGGTGGGAATAGGGACAGAGGGTTGTGGGGATGGGGAGAGAGGGTGGTGGAGCATGGGGAAAGAGAGTGGTAGGGATTGGGACAGAAGGTAGTGGAGCATGGGGACAGAGAGAGGTGGGGCACATCACCCCGGGGCTGTGGCACCAGGGAGCGGGAGGTACCGCAGCACTCCTTGGGTGGGCAATGGGGGATGGGGCTCAGAACGGGGAAAAAGATAGGCATGTGGGGAAGGTCATGTACACTCGTGAGTTGGAGATGTAAGTACAAAGAGTATTATACCCTTAATCAGTTGAAAAATATTTCTGTTTCATTCATTGAAATGACTGTGTCATCCTTTGAGGAGATACACCCAATTTCGGTATAATCTTTCCAGCAGATAACCCAAATTTCTACATTTTGGGAAGCCATGAACAATTGCCACCCAGAACCATTCCTTCTGTGTAGTATTCACAATTTCCTTATACATCTGTTACATGCTTCTCCCTCTGTCCTGTCTTTCCTAGAGTCAAGATTCCAGATCTGGATGGTTCTCCTTTCATGCAAGATGCTCCTTTTTGCCCTCCTCAATCATTTTTGTTTGAAGTTTTTCAACTCTGCAGAACCACTCAGCAGAATAACGATATTTTCTGTTTTGATCTCACCCCCTTTTCTGGGGATTCCTAACATACCTTTCTGATTGGGGCTGAAGGATGGGCTCCTTCTCTTGAATTGTGCATACCTGATCTTGAGCCCAGCCTGGCTGTTGTGCCTCCTCTGTGGCACTTTCAAATAGTAAATCTAATGTCTTACACCTGAACAGCACCTGGCCACTCAGCACAGGACCTCCTCACCATCCTCAACCAGCTCTCCTTGTGCTCACCAACTCCATCAGAAATGTTCTCTTGGACTTCAAAGGCATGCTCTGAAAGAGATGTCTTGGCCCTTGGCCACTGTACACATACATACTGGTTGAGGTTTATTCTACAGCCCAAAGCTAATTTTATTCTGTCTAGTCTAGATTTCTGTAGGTGGCAGTTTCTTGGGTTAGTTTTGTAGGCTTTCTGACAAGATTGGCATCAGGTTTGCTGCATTGCCTTCCTTAAATGCAAGACTGGATTTTCTTGAAATGTGTTTTGTCTATGTGTTTCAGTAACTATAGAAAATGCTGGTAGCTCATGAGCGAGGGACCCTGAATGCCAAAATACTGGCTGAAAATATAAATATTTAAATTTTTTTCCTTAAAAAGTTCGTATTTCCGTCGCTAAATTAATATATTGCACAAAAAGGCCTTAAAACAATGTTCTCTTATGTGCATGCACATATACAGAGGAAACCTTATCACTGAGTTGGTTGAAGGGGGCTTTTGTCTAGAAATTGTTTATAGAAATTTAATATTGTATGCATGGTTATCAGCTCAGATAATCTACACCTGAAACTTTAGATTTTTCAATGCATATAACAATGCTCATTCTTCATGAGGAAGGTTTTCCTTATGCACCAGGTCTCTAAAGGATTTTGAGGGGGACTGTGGTCCTGGATAAATGTTGGAGAAAGCATGTGTGCACAATCACTGTGGAAACTTGTCAACTATGTGTTTTCTCAAACTTGCTTTCTTCTTTTTAGAAAAAACATTATTCCACACGTACACTAACACAGAAAAAGGGTTTTGTCCTCGTTTTTCATGCATATTTTTCTTGCAAAACCAGAAGAAAAGCTGGCTGAATGAGGTAATTATTCAGATAGCAGCATTAATCATTAATCATATGAATTCTCTTTAGCTTTAGTAACACATTTCCATGCCAAATTCAGAACATCTGCTGACTCAGGGAGAATATTGGACACGGTCTTTTTACAACATTGAACCTGGAGCTGAAACCACATCTTGTGGAGAGTTTACTCTAAACAGCTCCTGGCCTAGAGGAGGGAGGCAGGGAGGCTGGGACAGGCTGAAGGGAGCTGCCCTTGCAGCTGTCCCTCTGGACACACCCAGGGGTGCAGGACACTCGAGGCTCTTGCTGACAGCAGTGCCCACAAACCCATGGATGATCCCAGTGTGGGCAGGGACCTGTGTGCAAGCCTCCACAGTCAATGTTGGCTCAGCCCCTCAGTGCCCTGCTCCTCTGTGGTTTGTGAGCGGTGTTTGTCCCTGAAGCAAAGTGGCTGCCACTCAAAAAGAGTTTATCCTTAGTGCCAGCTATGGACTGGGAGTGAGTCACTCCCAGCCAAGCTGAGGCACTTCCCTGGTTATGCACAGGTGAACCTGTGCTGCAGCTCCTACTGCTGCTTTGAGCAGCCTGGCCCTGTGGAAGTTGTCCCTGCCCATGCAGGCAGGTTGGGACTGGATGAGTTTTAATGTCCCATGCAACCCAAACTGTTCTAGAATTCTATGGTTCTGTGATTTTTACCAAACTGGACTGAGCTGAGACCACTAAAGCAAAGCTGTTTGGGGCAGTGGCACTGGCAAGGACATCTTTGCTCTCTGAAGTACTTTCCAGCATGCTGCCACATCCTGCCCATGGACTGAGAGGCTCAGGGCTCTTATCTCCACCTGCTTCTGTCAAATACAGTGCTGTTTGTTGAGACCTGTGCACACATCTCCATCTCCCAGCTGGCAGGATAGCTCCTTTTACTGGTAACAGGCAGAGTGATGTATGACAAACTGGGAAGGGATCCATCCATTCTGCTGCTCTCCATCCCAGCCTGGGCTTGTAGCCACTCACAAGTGCTGGTCAGAGGGAGATAAGTGTGGTTTCAGTTAGGGAGGAGTGTTTACAGAGGAGGAATCCTCTTCCCCTGCCAAGAGGAGGAACAGGGAGATTGTGTCATCCTGAGCACTCTGGATTCTGCCTCCTTCTCAACCACAACCCCCATTATTTTTTTTAACAGTACCACTCTCTTTTGATCAGTTTACATAGTTTCTGCAGCAGGTTTATAATGCTACCAATCAAAAGGAAGGAATTCCACACTGTCTTACTCGGAACTGTGCATTTTCTCTGGGAGAGCATTGCAGTGAAGGAACAACAGACTCAGGAACTTGTGGTAGATTCACATTTAACTGCTCTGGGAATTGAAGAATCAACTCAGCAGGGACAGAGTATTTTAGAGATAGAAATGAGTTATTAATTTTGTATCCATCTGTAAATGATTTCTGTTCTGGGATGCATTTCACTGTAAATTCACTTTCAAATTCCCTTTAAATTTCTTTAAAATATTAACCTGTTAGTGACAAATAGTTGCTTAAACTGCTGGACAAGGTACAAGTAAAATGACATTAAACCTCACTGCTGCAGCCAGAGACACTAGTACTAGATTCTAATGCTTGGTTTCTTTGAGGGGCTGAGTCTCATGAGCAGAGCCCAGTAAATTACAAAGCAATGTACAAACAGTTTGAAGCAATTATCAAATGGTGATAGAACTTCGTGGCTAGAGCAACCAGACTGATCCAGGCTGTGGGAAGACATGTCAGGGAGTACATAGCAGAAATAGTTTTCCCCTCCAGGAGCTACCAAACAAGCCTGTTTCTGTAGGCAGTAAAACATGAGTGTTTGCTCTGCAGGAATGTGCATGGCAGATGAGTTAGAGGCTACAAATACATCAGAAACAGAAATGGAAGGCCCCACTGTGAACAGCTGAAAAGCTCTTCTCTGCCTGTCTTTGCCCAGGACCTGGGTAGGGTTTACTGGAGGAGCAGCATTCCAGGAAGAACTAGGCTGTGAAAGGAATCCTCTGTTTTTTTCATTATCTGTATTTATATCATATCATCATATCATACCATATCATATTATACCATTTCATATCATACTATATCATATCTCTCTATTTATTTTTATTTAGGGAACTCTTCTGACAAATACCTGAAGTAGCTGATATCCCATGAGAAGATCTCTCCAGACCTAGAGGCAAGACCCAGCTGATGCAGTTCTGTGGTGCTGCACAGACCTGGGACTGACTGCCCTCCGCCTCCAGCACCAGGCATCTAACATATCCAACATATCCCCCCAGATCCCAGCCTGGCTAAGCACCAGCCAGCAGTCAGGGCAGACATTCCATGAGCTCTCAAACACCATCCAACACCTTTCCTTGAAAGCGATGAGCAGCCCTGTCCGCTGCACTGAGCTCTTCCTCTGCCACAATTTCTGGAGAGCAGGAGAAGCAGCAGTATCTGGAGCTGGGTGAGCTGCAGCCATACTCCCACCCAGGCAAGGCTGATGTCCCACAGGCTCAGGAAGTTTTGGCTGAGAGGAGCCAGCTCAGCATGACATGCTTGAAGCTGAGAGCAGAGCAATGCTGTAAAAGTCAGCTACAGTGTGGCAGCAAAGGTGTTTTTCTCTGCCCAGGCAGGAGGAGACAGCCAGCAGTGACTCATGCTCCCTGCTCCCATTGCCTGGGTTCATTTTCCACACAGCAGCTATTGATAAGACCTGAAAAGAGCAGGGAGTTTCCCTGGCAGAGGCAGATGGGCAGGCAACGTGGTTGTACTGCTAATGAGCCTGAGTGGAGCACTTTGCCCAAAGCCATGAACAGGTTTCTGAGTTTTGACTGTTCCATCCACAGCTCATGGCACTCAGCTCAGCCCCACCATTCCTCATGGACATGTCATAGAACCACAGAATGGTTTGGGTTGGAAGGGGCCTTAAAGGCCCTCTCATTTCACCCTCCTCATTTTACACCTTCCACTAGACCAAATTGCTCAGGGCTTCATCCAAACTTGATCACTCCCAAGGATGGGGCATCCACACCTTCTCTGGGCAACCCATTGCAACCTCACAGTAAAGAATGAGAAGGTCTTGGGAAAAGGGCTGGTGGCCAGGAGGAATCTTCTCAACACTTGTGACAGGATTTATTCCTTTGAGCATTATGTTTCCTTTAGTTCTCTGCCTGGGCTGGTCATGGCAGCTCCCTTGGGTATCTGAGATGAGCTGTGGCTCATCATCTAGTGGGAACCTAAGCTCAGGTGCCACAGTCCCACTGCAGACATCCACATTTAGGTAAAATAATCCCCACACTTGTTTTCCAGGTCTTGTGTCAAGTCAGACACCAGGCAGAGACTCTTCAGGTGAGATGTGTTCGGTTTGAGCTCCAGCTTCATGTGATCAAACCCCTTCTGCTGACATGCATTTGCTAAATACCACATCTGGAATACCAGCAGGTGAATGCACAGTATCTCACAAAAACCACACTGGCAATTGTAAATTAGAATAAACCCTGCTTTTCAGCTGGTTTCAGTGGAAGCTGGTTTTCTAACACTTCAGATAAATAAATGGCAAATTGGACCTTGGCATTTGTAAATCACCTTGAAAATCTCAATAATTGTGTGTAATTAAAATATCCAGTTCTTAAATTAAATTTAAATGGTGTGAGAGGTGTGGGTGGGTGTATTTATGATAGTCTTCAGTGAAAAAGTTTCTTCTGTGTTTACCCCTCCCAATATTCTTCCACCTTTTTTACTATTCCATTGCAGGAAAGGGGTTTTGTGTAGGTTGCCAGGCCCAGCTGAACTGGGGTAGACACTTATCGTGGGGGGAAGAGGAGCATGCTGACTTTTCAGGGTGAACACCCTATTTGCTATTTGAGAAACATCTCTGCAGTCAATAACACCAGGAAGAGGAATTGCAAACAACACAGTTAACCAGAGATTTCAAGGTTGCAAATACCAATCACGGTAAAGAAAGCTGCAGGAAAATTTGCATGACAGAAGCAAACGCCACTGCTTAGTGGGCAATGCTTTGATTGAACAGGCACAGTGAGACAGTTTCTCATTTGTGTTAATGGAGACGCATCCTTTGTTTGTGTTCAGTCTCACTGATTCCCTGCTCACAAAGTCCTATTTAAGCCCCATTAATTCACTGTGGAATCTATTGGAAGAATTTGTGTTCATCTTTTCTGGAAGGTCTTGCAGCATCGCTGTAGTGAAAGGAAAACTCAAGAGAGCATCAAGCTGAGAAGGGCTTGGGTAGGAAAAATCAGCAGAGTAAAGATGGGAAAAGGGGGAGCAGAGCCTTGAGTCTGCTGGAAAAATCCTGTTCATCCTTTGCAAATCTCTCCATGGCAATTATCTGACATTATAAACAAGACTCCAGGAAGGTCGCTCTGGAGGGTCCTTGAAGCCCAGAAAAGCAGGGAAGAGTGCTGCGCCTTCAGCTGGGGCTGGATGTGTCCTTGGGCATTTTGACTCCAGGAGCTTCTGAAGATGAGGAATGTCTCAAGAACAAATTCCCGCTCGTGGCCCCTTTCCCTCGAATGTGTGTGTGACCTGCCCTGGAGCTCACTGAGGGCTTGTGTGCTTAAGAATTGCCCATCTCCTGGACAAACAGTGTAAGCAAATACTCTGGAGCAAAGAGCCAGGCCTTCTGCTGGGCTTTAGCAGAGGGAGGCTGTGACAAGCATTGCGAAGGAAAGAAACCCAGTCAGTGAAATTCTGGCAAAAGCAGTTGCTAATCACCCATGGTCCTGTTCCCATCCAGGCAGCTGGGTCTCACAGTCTGGGGGCTGTGAAGGGTCACTTCCCTGCGTGATAACATCTCCCCCTGGTTTTGGTGCTGCCATGGGACCTGGGGACATCTCAGTACCCATGTCCCCACGCTGGGGTCCACAAAGCTTAGGCTGCTGGGCTTTACATCAGGAGCTGGGTCCTCGTCTGCAAATTCTAGAGCTTTTCACTCTGGAAGTCTGTGGATCAGAGCCCAGATCTGGTCTGAGTTGTTTTCTTGTGGTGTATGTACATAGCTCAAGGAAATGTTTATTCTTCAAAATGTATTATTCTTCCAGTTTCTCATTCCTGTGCATCCTTGCTGTCATTCCAGGGATACCATCAGTGTGATCACTACAAAAAGGAACTTATGCACAAAATCTTCAGGTCCAGCTTGCGTATTTGTCACAGATGCAATGCTGAGTAATTACCTTGTTGCATATATCAACACTTTTCCTCCAAAACCTGTGAAAGCAACAGAAACAAATTGCTGCAATGTACTTCCCACAGCACCAAGAGCCAGATTTTGGTACCTTGAGAACACCAGACCCCCAAGGACCTGGACCTGATGTTTGATAATATTTGGGCCGACAGTGCCACCAAAAGGAACTGGGATAAATTACCTATCCTAGAAATGCCTCCTGACTGTTTCTGGAGCAGTTTCCCTGACTGCCCTCCCTCCAGGTCTCGGCTTTACCCCCTCCTCTGTACATTTGTCTTTATAAGAAACGCTCACAGCTCTCCTGAGGCACCGGGAAAGAGAAATAATTGATTCAGCCGGGAGAGTCTCTTTTTAGCAGCTAAAGATATTTCCAGCTCTATAAAATCATATAAAATTGCTTGACTGCTAAATTGCAGCACATGCAGAAATTTTATTTTTTGTTTTGGAAAGCATATTCCACATATCCTGCAAAATAACATTTCATTTGCTTGTGGTTAACTGGAATAATTTTATCATTTTGTTTCCAAGCAAACACTATGACAAGAAATTAAACAACTAGAGTTTGCCCAGATCTTTAAAGCATCCATTGCTATAGCTGACTGTGCTAAAGCAAGCCTATCTGATGGACCTTACATTAAGCTGATATCACAACTGTAAGTTTATCTTCATTTAAGGAGAATTCACAGTCTCCATTTACGGAGGAAGATGGATTAGAATGCTTCTCCGAGGCTGTTTTTTCCCAGCTCTGGCAGCCGGGGTGGCTGCAGAGGGTGCTGTTCACCTGCACATGCCAGTGCCGAGATGGGGTCTGCACAGCAGGACAGGCCCTGGCATTCAGGGGCACGTTAAAGAATTTTCCTGCTAGGATGTCAGTGCAGGCTCTGAATGCTACAGCTGTATCTGGAGACTTTGATTGAATGTGACAGAGGAAAGCACATCCCAGCCAGGTACCTTGATTTGGTACCTTGGATAAAACACTGTTTGGCATAGCAGGATCTTGCAGCTCTTGCTGGGTCTCAGCACACCCTGGGTGTCCCCAGACTGGTGTGTTTGAGGGGGAGAAAGCCAGAGAAGGGGGTTCAGTGAGACCAGGCTAATTGCTTGGAGTAGAGCAGGAAGGATGAATGAGCTTTTCACAAGCTGTGTTTTCCTTGCTGTGGGGGAAGGATCTCTATCCCTATTTCTTTTTAATCTAATGATGAGGAAACCACAACTTGGCCTCTCTGCACTGATGAAGTATAAAAATTGTCTTTTATTATAGTCTTAAGGATTTTTGTCTCTTCCCAGCATTAGGCACGAGCTGTTATTTGTTTTACCAACCTGAAATGTGCCATTGTTTCTGAGGAATGGTCCAGGCATGGCTGTCAGTCCTACCCTTGGGGCTAAGAGCTGGAGCTTTCTTGCAGCATCATGTGTCAGGAGTCAGTAATTCACTCTTTTGGTATAATTCAAAACTTCATCATCTGTTTTCAAAAGCAGCTTCTTGCCCTAAATAATGATAAAACCAGGCTGTGCTCCTACTACCTAATGCTTCTTTCTGCCCTTTCTTTTGATTTTCTCTGTTTCAGAGGAGCATAACACAGGTTTCACTGTGGTACTTGCAGGGAACAGCAGGATGGAGCAGGGATGAGGACATGGATGCAGGTAGCAGGTGATGGTGGGGACCATGAGCCCTCTCCAACCATGGAGCTCCTGAGGAGCTTTTACAGGACTCAGCAGCTGAGATGATTTTTTCATGATGGCTTTTAAATCCATTTCATTTCAGCATTAAATGCATTTGCCTTTCCCACCAACTAGCCAATGGTTTAGAAAGCTGCTTTCTTCCCATGAAATTCCAACCATGGTTTTGCTCCTGATTGCTCTTGGGTTTCCCCTAATCCTGCCTCTCTAGCAAAGGCAGCTGCAGCTCCCCCACTCCTCCAGACCACCTTGAGGATCATGATTTGGCTCATCACCTGTGCAATTATTTTCCATTCAGAGGGTACACACTGGTGCCAGCTAACAGATGCAGCCAACAGACTGGTCTGAATGGGCCAAAGGTAATGGTGACCTTTCAAGTTGTGGCTGTGATATTTTACAGATGGAATATTTTTACCTGATCAGGTTTTCTGGGTTTGTTTTTATTTATGGTTTTTTTTTTTTTTTTTTTAATAATAGTTTCAGTGTAATTTTTCCAACTTTCTGCTTATCCCTATCAGGAGGAGTAATGTCAGAGGAGGAGTCAGTCCAAAGCTGATTGAATTTTTGTTACTACTGCTGTGTGAGCATGTGGTGAGGAATAGGCACTGGAGAGTGAGGGTCCTCTCAAGGGCAGGCTGGGACTGTGCAGGGAGGAGGCAGAAAGCTCCTGTTTCTAGCCTCAGCATGCCCCTCAACAGGGCATGTGGTATCCAGCCCATCAGCCCTGCCTCTCAAACCACAGCATTTTGCTTGTGAAAAGACAGGAAAAAAAAGACAGAAGGGAGAAAAAGCTTCTCAGTGAGGGACTTAGAAGAAGTGTCAGAAGACTTGTTCTCAAATTATCCCAAGATCATTCCGTTCCATCCATTCCTGCTGCTACTCAGTGGAAAAATCGTATAAATAAAACTAGTCCAGACCTGCTGTACATGAAGGCAAGCAGAAACTTTTCGCTTGTTTTATTACCCCACAGCTGCTTGCTGCTGCATGGAGTTTTCTTTAGTTGGTGTGAACCAAATCTCAAAGCTGTAGGCACCATGCCTGGATGTGCTGTGACTTCATCCCTGTCCTTTCTCAGGTATCCTGTTCTTCATCAGCAGATCCTGGGGAGCCTGGAGGGAAAATGCTGCAGCAGGTAGTGCTGAGACTGTTTGCTGCTACCCCCAAAGTCTCACAATTAGTGCAATTAGTGCAATTAGCAGTGCTTGGGCCAGGATTGAGCAACCCAAGCTGCAGCTCACCCCAGCAGAGACTCACAGCCTGTGTTTTCTTCTTTTCTTTTCCTTCTTTGAGTTTTTATGTTTTATTAACTTTCAGAATTCCAATTGTCCTTCTCTCTCTCCCATCTTTCCCTCATGGGACAGCAGCAATAATTGGTGAAAAAACAAAAAAAGGTTGTTTGTGTTCTTTCTCCCCAGCTCTTTCATTGCTGGTGATTCACGAGTGCCACGATTTCCCTTCATTTCTGCTGAAGTTTTCAGTAGTTCCTTCCCCTTCCCATTCTATGTGACAACTCAGTCTAAGAAACATCTGCACCCCATTAGGAACAGCTTTGGGTCATAAAACTGAATGCAAAGGGTAAAAAAATGTTTGATGGCTGAGTTATGCTCTCATCCAGGAAGCAATCTGGCAATCGGCACAGGGTCCCTAGGGCACCCAAGCTGAAAAATAGGCTCAACCCTCATTTCTAGCATGTCACTGAAGCTACTTACCCTGCTACAATACTAAAACTGCTATCAATCATACCTAGAGCATGATGAAGCTGATGTCTTTGGTGTCACCTAGCAATGTCAGCTTCCTTTTAAATAAAAATTACTTGGCTGAGTGCTATCATGGAGTCCCCACCCAGTCACCACCATACCCAGTTTCTCGCTGCTACAGAACTCAGCTTCACTCCATAGTTTCTCAAAAGCTGGAACAAACTGAGTCTGGAAACCTGACTTGTTGTCACAGAGCTTCAGGTAGATCTGATTTTGATTACTCAGGGACTCTTTGGCAAATGGCCCATCAGACAGCAGGGGCTTTGTGGTTGATCTTGGCTGTACGTCTTTGCAGTCAGCACAGGGCTTTGCTTGGTGTGGGACCATCAGAATACATCTCCATTGGAGTCATGAGATCCAACCACCTCCCATGGGTGGTTTTACACCCCATCTGCCTGCCCTGCTCATTTCAGCATGTCCTTTGAAATCTTTCCTCAGGAAATTCTGAACAACCTTCAATATTGGTGAGTTTTAGGATTTTTGTTCTCCCTGCTGATGGATGCATGGTCTCTTTTCTCCTCCACGTCTCCAACATGTTCCCTGAGAGCTCACCTTCCCTTTCTGCCAGTGTACTTTCTCTTGAAGCATTTCAGGTTTTCCTTCTCTTTCTGAGAACAAGCAGAGATAAGTGTTTATCAGCCACTTGAAGATTTATATTTCCATTTTTTTCATCTTCTAGGACTAGAGGAAACAGCCTCAGATTGCACAGGGGCAGTTTAGGTTGGCTGTCAAGGAAAATTTCTTCACCAGAAGGGTTGTCAAGAATAGGCTTCCTAGGGAAGTGATGGAGTCATCACCCCTGCAGGGATTTAGAAGACATGTGGATGTGACACTTAGAGATGTGGGTTGGGGTGAACTTGGCAGTGCTGGGTTAATGGTTGGACTCAATGATCTCAGAGGGCTTTTCTGACCTCAATTGCTCTGTGACTCTATTTTGAGGCTGTTTTGACTGTGAGGCTCCTCCCATGCCCACTGCTGTCCCCAGACCCCTCTGATGGGTGAGCTCACTTGTCCCTCCCTGCACTGGACTTGGTGAGCCACGTTTCCCGAGGCTAGAGCATTCCCATCAGTTCCTGGAGAAAACTCACAACTGTGCAAGCAGCTTTTTTTTTTATACAACCTGTTGGTGCTTTCCCTGGGCCAAAATGGTTTAACAATTCATTTTGGAAACTGTAAGGTTGAAGCCCCTGCAGGCTGAGGAGTGTTTCAGACACAAAGGCTGACTGTATTTCACATCCTCATCTGCTCATTTTCTTAGTCTTTATATGAATGTAATTGCAAGATTCTCCTTCCTACTTTCAAGTGAGAGCACTGTCAAAGAGGCAATATCCAGCCAGCTACAGTTCAGGCACGTCTGGGGAGGGTAATAAAATGCTGAAAAAATGGAAAAGGTTTTTGATGCAGCCTGTTGCTACAGCTGTCAATGCATTGCTGAGAGCCGGGAGGAGATTCCTCCAAATTTCATAGCCAGGACATAGATGGATAACTAGAAATAAATCAAGACAGTCACAGACCAGAGCCAAATGGTTTGCAATGGTGTAGAGAGAGGATCTTGATTTGGGAGACACAATGATTAATTTGTTTTCATAGAGTAATTACCAATTAATCATTTGGCTAATAATGTTGTGTCATGAATCAGTTATAAACAGACTTCAGCCCAATTATGAGGACTCAACTAGATTCAATTTAATTGAATGTTTATGCTTCCAAAAATGTTTCACAAGACTTTTTTTTAGCAGCTGAACACATATATCTAAATGGAAAATGGCACACATTTAAATCACTGACAGCTAAAGATGCCTTAAATTACACCCTGTTGTAATTAGAAGGCTTAGTGGTGTATCCATATCTGAGCTTGACCTCTGTGATAATGCCAGTTGTTTAAGTGTGTACTCATTCCTTTACATCAGATCCTTTTTTTCATTAAAATACTGGTATCTAAGGGAGTTTTTTACTTCATCTGATGAGGAGGCCTAAAGTAAACATTCTTCTCTATACTGACACATGACAGCATTAACAATTGAAAATAAAATTGCACATAATATGCTCTTTCAAAGAATGTCTCAAAGTTTCTGGAGAAAATACCAGCTGTACATAGCAGACTAATACTTAGCAGCTCAAGTAATCCCTTGGGGGTACATCTGCCAGATATAAATATTAATGAAAGAGAATTGTGACAGGAAGATTAAGATTCATTAATCATTATTATTAGCCATCATCAGGTGCTAACGGGGCAGCTGCTTGGAGTGAGACCCCCTCACAGTTACCCAGAGCACCCATTCATGAGGATGCCCTAAGAGAATGAGCTCTTCAAAGGAAGGGATCAGCACGCTGCTGCCAGAGGAAATGTATTTAGGGAGTAAATACAGAGCTTGGTGGCTGTGGGTGTGAGCTTCATCCCTGAAAGGATGTGGTGAGACTAGGGGCACAATCTCTGGTTTAAGGGAAAATACAGCCACAGAAATCAGGAAAAGCTGCAGCTCCCATGCTCCACTGGGATGCAGAGGATTTCACAAGCTTCCCCATCTGAGGCGTTGTTCAAACACTGTGCAGCTGTCAGACCCTATTGTTAGGTTTATATTGTGTTGGGGTTTTGATGTCTCAGCCATTGCAGAGCTTTGGACTGGGAAAGAGTTCACTGCCTCCTCCCAGGCAGGTTGGTGTCTGTTTTCACAGCTCTGGTCAGCCAGGCAAGCTTAACTCCTCACTCTCCACCATGCTCCCTTTGCTGCACTGCTTATGTTGCCCGTTTCCTTCAGGTCTTGCTCCTGCAAGAATTTCCAATTTATCTGTTTGCCTTTGATAATTTTGCTCAGCCACCATGGCGTGTGCTTACTCTTTGGTGTATTGCAACAGAAGCAGCTCTGTGCCCTCTCTGGGCTTTGGCATAGTTTTTTCTCAGCTAAAAACATAAGAAGGTGGGCTAGTCTCCCCCAGACCGCAGGCTGTGGCCAGGCAGGTGGCTGTGCCCCGTGCAGTTACTGATGAGCAGTAGTCAGGGAATGGCTCACATTGGAAGGGACCACTGGAACTCATCTAGTCCACTCTCCTTGCTCAAGCAGGATCCCCTAGACCATATTACCCAGGATTGTGTCCAGGCTTTTGATATCTCCAGGGAAGGAGGCTCCAGAGCTTGTCAGTATCCCAGTGCTCATTCATCCTCCCAGTACAGAAGTTTTTCCTCATGCACAGAGGTAGGTGCTCAGAAAAACAGAGCAGTCATTCCTCTGCACAGTGGATATATTTCAAATACAAGTTTGGAGGAGTCCACAGCTCAGGTGATCATGATATTCAGCTGTCCTTTGGGATGCATTTCTCCATTTATATTTCCCAGTAGCAGAAATTAGCCCAAGGACACCAGCCTTGACAGAAAGCTGCAAACTAAAATACATAGCACATGCATTTTTGCACATGTGAAACTAATGATTGCTGCAGAAGTCAAGGACTACATAATTTGGATCAGGTGCTGGCATTTCTGCCTTGCCCACACCTGCAAATCCCATCAACTTGTGTTCCTGGGAAAGGCCAAAAGTGCCCCCAGGAGCCTGGGAGGAGTTAATGGGAACTGGTAGCACTGGGGTAGGGACAGATAGATTTATGGGGGATTCGGCAGGTCAGCAGGCTGTTTGCTTTTTCACCATCCCTTCCCACCTGCAACATTAACTGAGAAATGGTTGTAGAGTGGGCCAGCCTGTGCCTTCACCCCAGCCCACCTTTTCATACTTTGATATCTCTATATCAATATCTTTGATATTGATATATGGGCAGGTACCTCACTTGGGTCCAAACACGTTTTCTGTGGAGATTTAGCATATAGCTCTAGGTAGGTACAGAAACTTGTCTGTGTCAGGACAGACTGATGGAATCCATTCCAGAGTCCAGGTGTGACAGAAGCACAGCTGCTTCCCCTCCTGTTGCATCAGCTTCCCTGTGTATAACTGGACCTTGCAACCCTTGCTTCTTCATTCTTTCCTACTTCCACATGTTCCTGCTGCTGATGAGCTTTGAGTACAGCCCTCAGGCCCTACCTTCAACCTATCCCTGCTCTGCAGAACACAGTTCCTCATCTCTGATGTGGTTCCTAAATTGCATTGGCAAAACACCGAATCCTGGATTAGGCTGTCCCAGCAGGAGAGCTGTGTTGTTCCCCCACCCCTGGGCTTACCCAGTGATGTGCATGTTCTGGTATTTGCATAGAGGTGTATATTCAAGGTATTCTCTAGTCACTCGCCATAAATACAGTTCTGAAAGGAAGCCAAGTTGTTTCCTATTAATGACTCACTTCCATTCCTTGCCATCATGTTGCTGGGCAGGGACCTGTTTAAGCTTCTTTGTTTCATGCTGAGTTCTGCTTTTCTGTGATAAATGCTACTTGCCAAAAGCTTCCTTTCTAGCAGAGTTCAAAATTAAGTTATTAAGTCATATACATTGACACAATCCAGATTTGGTGAGAAGGGAGAGCCCCGTTAATGCCAATCCTTGGGGCAGGGTGCACACTAATACATTTAAATGTTGGGGAGCTAATTTTCTCCCTAAAATAGCATTTAATGGGGTTCAGGTTTATAGAAGGAATGTGCTGTTTTGTTACACAGGGGGAGAGTGGAGGCCCAAGCTCCACCTTGCTGAGGCTGATGGAGTTCTCTCATTGATTTTAGGAATCTTTGGGTCTAGATCTTAAGGCCTGAAGTGTAAACAAGTCTCTTGTACCTGACTTCAGAGACAAATTCCATGCCCTGCCATATCTCTGTGAGTCTTTTTATTGTCTTTGGAGTAGGTTTTTCCCAAAGGGTACACAGACTAACAAATATTGTGGCTAGAGTTTTGTCTCCCCTTTCCAAATGAAATCTGACATCAACTATTGAGAAAGAAGAACCTGTGTTATCAGAAATCCCCAAAGACATCTATGTTCATCACCACTTTTGTTATTAAAGGGCATACTTTGCCATAGTTTGTTTGGTTTGTTTTATGAATTAACTTTGTGAATTCGTGAGATTAAAAGCTTAAACGGGATCAATGAAGACTGCACAGCATGCATCAAAGTAATTGCAGATTGTTTTTCAAACTCCAGAGGGCTGGTGTTGGAGAACTGAAGGTTTAGGGCAGTAATTACGAATTTTTCAAGTAGAAAGATGAAAGGAAATACATTATCAGTACACAAGGATGAATCAAACTGTGACTAGAACCACTCTTGGGGTGAAGGCACATGATGTCCTCACTAAGGTAGGAATCTGATCCATGGAGCAGTTTGAGAAAAATCATTTGCTGCCTGTGCATAGGATTTTAAGTACGTGGAAAAGTAATAAAGTAGCATAAACCTTAGAGAGAAACACAGAAGCTTCCAGCACTGCCCTCCATCCTTTCCTTTTTACCTCTGAGCAAGACTGTGTGGAAAATACATTAGAATCATGAGTTTTGCTCAACTCTGATTTCAAGATGGCAACATTAGATATGATATTTGCCAGCTTTTGATTAAAATTAGGCTTCTCTGATCCATGAGCATAAAGCTTGTAACAGTCTCGTCTCCTAAATCCTTGATTTCTGATGTTCACTGCTCCCATAAATTATCAAGTACAGCCAATATAAAGCAGCTAATTTCTATCTAGTAAGAATCAGTCAGATTTGTGGATTTGATACTACATCATTCAAAGTATTTTAATATGCCAAATTTATGGAAATGCTGAATTTAATATTCTCAGAACAATCCACACCTTCTTTTCAGACAGAATTTCTTCCCTTCTCTGCCTGATCCCTTGAGTTTGGATAATCTCACTCTATTTTGCATGGCTTTTTTGCATGACCTAAGACTTCAGCTTTCTTTGTGCTTAAAACCAGAAGCTGTTTCATACAGCTGACTTAGTTCATCTGGAATTTGATTTTTCTTGTTTTTCAGCAGGAAGGTGGCAGGAAGGTACTGAGGTGCCCCTGGGAATGCAGGGATGCAGAAGGCATGCTTGGTGCTCTTGCATTCCGGATTCCACCTGGGGCAGCTGTGTCAGTACATTGGGATGAGTTTTCACCAGTCTGGCTGACCCCAGGTTTTTTAACTTTTTTAAAACCTGGGTTTGAGGCACCACTTTATCCTGAGCAGTGCCTAGAGGAAAGACTGGGATCAAAGTTCCTGTCTGGAAGCTCTGTTGCTTTCCAGCATCTAACCAAAATCCCTTCCCAACTGGTCAAAACCCATTGAAGTGCAGTGTAAGCAGAAATTATTATTAAAACCATAACGTGCCTTGATGGCTGTAGCATTCCTGGTCTCAGTGTCACACTTACCACAGGGAAAGCAGGTCTACCTATGGAGATGTGAAAGTGAAATGTGATGTGTTTTTCTTCTTTGATCCTTAAAATAGGTGACATTGGTACATTTAGACACAGCCTGTCAGTACACTGTCATATCAGTGTGTAATCATTGCAGAAACACTTGAGGATTTACTAACTGGTTGGGGTAAACTCATCTATTTTGAGCAGAAATTTTCTGTGCACAATGCAGGGATGGGAAAGGACCATGTTTCATCAGCTCATGTGGTGTCTCGAGGAGGTGACATAGTTGGCAGTAAGGAGAGAGTGTTGCAAGATTTCACAACTGCAGAGAAAATACTGAGCTGACCTTTTTTGGTTAAATCCTCATCTGGTGTAAATCAGTCAAGATTCACCAATGCCAAAATGTTTCTGAATGCTGTTTCCCAGTTTTCCAGCATCAAAACTGATGTTTATAGAAGCTCCTAGTTGCACATATTAAAGTAATCAAGAGGGCTTTTTTTCATTACTGACTGTGCAAGTGAAATGAAGACAGACATAATGGAAATGTGTTCAAAAAATCATATTGACAAAGAATTAATTTTTTTTTTCTCTTGTGTATGGCTGTTGTGTACAGGTCTAACAGATGCCAGTAATACAATGGAAGGATTGTAGTGAGGTGGAAAGGAAATGTATTTCCCAATCCCAGCTGGAAATTATGTCTCTTTCTAATTCCTTCAAGCAACTTAGATTTAAATAATTCTTTTTTTTTTTCCTATTGGCCATTTCCCATAGCTGCACATCCCTTGAGTGAGCATCTCGCCTTTGGGATTAGCTACGGAGAAGCACAGTCCTCTTCCTTCACATCTAGAGAAATTTTATTGGATTTCCCAAGCTCCTGCTCTGCTTCTTTCTCCTTCCATTACAGTCTGGGATATCACTTGTTGGGGTTTTTTTTGAGAGAAGGAATAAAATTTTCATTTCATTTAAATTCATGCAGATTTTCATGTTTTCATAGGTTTCAAGAGTTTCTCCTTCACATCTGCATTCATAAACCTCCTTCATTCTTCTCAGGACACCAAGCAGCTGCCACGGAGTTGCCAAATGCTTGCTCCTCCCCTTTGTCCTCCCTCTTTGGTCTCCAGACCTTCTATCCTGGTTAAGGACTCTTCTCTTTGAAGGGGGCCAGTGCAAATCACTGCCTCTGTCTTGTAGTAAGGAAAGTACCCACTGCAGGGAGGGAGCTGGCTCAGGTGTGGGAGCTCGCTGGGGAGGGAGGCTGTGGGCAGGCAGAGTGCAGAGCTGCTGGCCCCCAGGAGCTCCTGGGGTGGGAGCCCTTCCTTGCTTGTAGGAGAAATTGTCCTCTTGCTCATCTCCAGACTTGGTGAGACGCTCTGAAAAAAAAGCATGTACAGGACCAAGAGCTGAGGTGTCAGATGATGGGATGTTGGGAACACAGGAGGCCCCTGCAGCAATGGGACAACACCCTGAGCCAACAGTGTCCCACACAGCAGCAGTCTGGGGTCTACAGGTTGTTCCAAGGGAGAGGGACATTGCAAGGGCTGCCTCAGTTATCTCATCCTTGCAGATAGCTCTGCTCCTGCATTTTCAGAGCACAAGTCACTATTTTGTTACTAAGGGCCTAATTTTGAGTAACGGTTTGATGTGAAATGGACCTGCCTCTCTTCTAACTTTTCTATCCCTTTTAGAAATGTTCAAGGTAAGTTCACCTGAACCTAATTTGCAGGATTTCCATATATGGAATCTGTATGGGTGGTTGGCCAAGAAGCTCTTCAGATGTCCTACAGTGTGGAAAATGTCCTGTGGAGTGGCTGAATAACTCACTTTCTCCTCCTGCCTAGTGTTAGCCTTGCCTTCACTGGAGCTTTTCTCTCTCTCTGTGAAGATGTGAGATGCTGGGCAGATGCAGATGTGGGATGTTCTGTAGTAGGGCAGGTACTCAACGGAATCTGGGCCAGGATGCTCATTGCAAAGCAGGAGTTTGGGATTCAAGTCTTCAGGAGTGTCTCTAGTCAGCAGGATGTTTTCCAAGCCTCCTGGGCAGGGGGACAGGGCTGTGGTGCTGTTCTGTCTCCACATCCTGAAATACATTTGTATTTGATGGAAGATAATAAAATGGTGCCATCAATGGGCAAGGGCCACAAGCAAAGTCAGGCCCAGATGTTGATCTGGGTGCCAGGCACTGGCACTACTGGGAGAGAATCAGGCCAGTTAATGAGTTAATGATCAGTTAATGATCACTTAATGATGAAGGTCATAAGGATTTCACATTGTCTTTCAGCTCTTTCTTTTTGAGTCTTGAAGTGTCTTCTCATGTAGGGTTTTAAATTAAATTGAAATACCAAGTTAGTTCCTATATTCTCAGTCTTTAGTAGTTCACACAGGAAAAATGTGCAATTTGGTGTTTTCTCCTTGTTGATTAAGAACACCAATAACAAAGCTCAAACAACAATCCCCAGGCTCACTACCTGATTTTTCACAGGCTACTGTTCAGCACTGTATGAAACCATGGCAGAGAGAGTGCTTTTACCTTGTTTGAGGTTAAACTTACATCAGATTTCATGAGCTGCCTTGGAAGATTCCAAGCCAAAGAAAAGAACTCCCACAGCCTTGGGCTATTTAGGGTGATTTATGGTCTCCTGAAAATCTTTGCAGATCAGCAGTGATTATGAGCATTCTGGAAATGGAAGAACATTGAAATTTGGGTAGAGTGTGAAAAACAAAATTGTAGAATCCTCCTCTCCTCCAGATATATTCTTTTTGAGTTTTCTGTACGACCAAAATGGGCATATGCAATTCAGGCCTTTAAAAGACTGAACTTGAAGTTTCAAATCAATTCTTCTTCTATCTCTGTCTTTATTTGAAAAGCTAATTTAACAGATCATTGCTATATAAGGCACTATTTTACTGGGAAAAGAAAGGTAATTTTGCTGTTACAGGTAAACACACACAAATATTTTTTCACTAGAAAATTTGTCAGCTTCTTGGTTATTTGCTACTCTAGTGCTGTTATTTCCCCATCCACAATGACTTTCTCCTGCTTTTTTCTTACCTTAAGCCCTCTCTTCAAGTTTTTTTGCATTTTAGGGATACCTTACAAATATCTCATTTGAATGGGCCTGAACCTATCCATTGGGTAACGTAACTGCCAACCACCTGTTCACCAGGGTGAGACAAAGGATATTTTTATGGTTACCATGTACTCAAGAACAATCCAGGAAGGGGAAAGCCAGCAGGGAGAGAATCACCATCCTGCATCTCTGGCTGCCATGGTGATTGGGTTCCAGGGCAGCATCACAGAGGGAGAACACCCCACCCGCCCAGCTCCCTCCTAGCAGAGCTGTCCCTTTCCTCCTCCCCAGTACAATCTTGTGGGCATCCTGCCTTTACTGGGATGCTTGCAGATGGCCTGGCTACTTTCTAAAAAAGCATCAGTTGCCTTCATCTCTGCCAGTGAGGTAATGAGCTGCTGAGACCAACCCTGATAAATCAGACATCACCTTCCTTCACCGCCTTCTCCTCTGATGCAGGAGAGAATGGTTGATGGACTTCCAAACATGTGACCAGCAACGAAAGTGACACATTCAAAAGGATAAACTTTAATAGAAATAGCTTCAGATTAATGTAGGTGTTTTTCATTTTCATGCTAATTATTGCAAATACAGTGGTAAGTAACATTCCATTTTATTGCAATATAATCATAGAATCACAGAGTGGGTTTGTTTGGAAGGAACCTTAAATCTCATCTCATTCCAGCCCCCTGCCATGGTCAGGAACTCTTTCCACCAGACCAGGTTGCTCCAAGCCTCATCCAAACTGGCCTTGGACGCTTCCAGGGATGGGGCAGCCACAGCTTCTCTGGGCAACCTGTGCCAGGGCCAACACCATCCTCTGAGTAAAGACCTTCTTCCTAACTTCTAACCTAAATATCTCTTTTTTTAGCTAAAAATCTTCCCCCCCTTGTCCTATCACTATTGGCCTGTCACAAAGCTGCTCTCCCAGTATCTGCCCTAATAATAATAACGCATTTCTGGCCTCAATTGTGCCTTTTAAGGTATTTCTAAGTCATGTATTTCCATACTTTAAAAAAGAATTTATGCTGTAAATAAAAAGAAAGAGACAGACTTGATGACATTTCAAACTGAAATACTTATCATGTATTTTCCTCCATTTAAACTTAAAATATATTTTGCTGCATTAGAGATGAATTTTGTTACTACTGCATCAACATGTATGTATTTCAGAGTTTAGCTGACAAGTGTAATAGAGTGGAGCATCTTCTCTGACAATACATTAAAAAATGCTCATAAATATCTGGGTAATGGAGAAATTCTGAATAAGATTCATTTCTGCATAGTATTTGATCTATTTACTGAAATTCCAAAGCTCTAAACCACAGGAATGATTTTGAATGGACTATTATTATTCATCCCATATATTATCCTGGTTGCTGCCTGCAGTAAAAGTGGTTTATTATAATGTGATTTCTCAGCTGCAACAGTCTGATATACTGGCAGCTAATGAAGTGTTCAGGCACCCAAAGCCCCACCATCATTGAAATTCATTGCCACAAAGGTTCTGCCAGAACTAATTGCTGTCAAGGCTGCTTATGCACATCTTAGTTTCATTTCACAGAATGACAGAGCTAATGCTGGCATGAACCAACAGGAACAAACCCCTCCAGCCTGCAGCACATCCCAGCACAGTGCTGGAGGTTCCTCCAGTGAGTTGACACTCTGGCAGGGTCAAGAATAGTCTGAGGATTTGGATGTGCTTTTTTTCCCTTGAAATTGAAATATAGAATTTGTGTGCAGAGGAGATAATGACTGAATATGGGAGGGACCTAGGGGAAAAGTGGGGACGACTCTGCTGCCTCCAGTGCACCCTGAATCTCTGGGCTTTGGGCAGGTCATGGGCTTTGGGACAGAGGCAACTCAAAAGACTCAGAGTTGGGATTTGGAGATGAGTGGTCAGGTGTGAGCACCAGCCCATAGCTGCTGTGGTGTTCCAGGCCCTCCTGCACCCCTGGGTGCTGAGCTCCCACCTCCAGCTCCCACTGCCCTTGCAGCCTTCCCTGAGCAAGGCACAGATCTTCCTGTGCCCACACATTTATACCCACAGGCTGACATCCACACGTGTCTTGAGCTGTAAAGGCTCTTTTGCAAAATGAGTGCACGTTTAAAGATTCTTTTATAGCAAAAAACAGTAGAATTATTGAATCATTATGATTGGAAAACACCTTTGAGATCATAAAGTCCAACTTTTGACTGAATAACCATAAAACCATACCGTGAGTGACACGTTTACTCATTTTTTTTAACACTTCCAGGGATGACTCCTCCATTTCTTTGGACAGCCTCTTCCAATGTTTAACAGCTCTTTCAGTGAACAAGTTTTTCATACTGTCCCATGTGAACCTCCCTTGGTGCAACTTGAGGTCATTTCCCCTTGTCTTATCTCTAGTTCCCTGGGAGAAGAAGCCAACCCTCACCTTGTCACAATCTCCCTTCAGGTATCTGTAGAGAGCAATAAATGCAATTTTCAGGAAAGAAAGGGAGAGGAAGTTTTTAGCTCAGCAGAAATTTCTGAACCCTGGGACTGCCTGCACAGATTTGTTGAACAACTCCATTTACATGCTATTTGCACATTCCTGTTTCAAAAATCAGCCTACGCGGAATGCTCCTGCTACGCCTTGCCAAAATACTTGGGAGTGATCCAAGGGAATGATCTTGACTGTTGCAGGTGGGTTGTGGACCCTTGAGAGGTGCTGGAGGTGTCAGGGAGCTCACTAATTACAGCTCATTACAGTGTGGAGGGGAAGGATGTCCTCAGCACAGTGAGATTTGGTGCTTTAACAGGACACCTTTCCAAACACCTCCTGACATGGGCAAGGTGAACAGTGATGGGAGTTCTCTGTCTCAACCTCCTGCTTTACATTTTGCTGCTGGAATCAGTGGGAGCAAAGCTGCCCTTTTTTGGAGCCTTTTAGTGTTTTCTGTAATGATTTCCCTGTGACTTCAGACCTCTGTGACTTGGCCAGTTTGTTTCAACAAAGACAATTTTTATTATCTCAGTGAAAAGTCTGGATGTGCTCATATGTTGTACTTGCTACATACACATTTTCAAGCATTAGTCATGCCATAACATCTGCTTTTTATTGGTAATTATACTATCCCCATTTTAATAAGAGGTAATTCTTAAATTTCTCATAAAACGTACATAACTCCAGGGAAAGAAGGTGAAAGGTTTTGCAAGCCTCTCACAGCCACAGACCTAAATGAGTCGAAATAAATCCTTCCTGAGCAGAACTTGTCCAGCCACTCACAACAGCACAACCAGGGATGCCTGTGTGATTCGCCATCCCTACTTTTTCTAATTGTTCATGCTCTGCAGAACAGACCTGCAAAATCTGTGCACCACAGCCCTGCTGGGTGCTGTTAATGTGCTCAAAAATGAGGACCTGGTCCTAAAATGGCGCATATGTGGATACCTCCTGGGTGTAACTGGACTGGAATCAGCATGGAGAGGGTCCTGTGAGATCAGGTCTGAACTGGAGAACAGTAAAAATTTGTGGGTTGTTTCCAACCCACTAGTTAAACACTTTGGAATTGCAAAGAGGTGTTCAGATTAATGGACCATAGTTTGTTCACATTCATATTTATGGTAGACTTTGTATAATAGTGTGCCTGAAAAATGAGTAACATCTGAAGTAGAAGACCAATATCCAGATAAAGAATCATGAAAAGGAATATTTGGGGGCTCCATTAAAAGCTTCCAGTTTCTCATTTCCCACTGTTTCCCTGTAGGCAAGTGTGGCTGTGCTGCTTTGGCCTGTGAGAACTGGGCTCTGCAGTTCCACAGCCTGTTTCCAGGGATTTTCCTAGCAATTTTGGACAAGGAAGGCAGTGACAAATGACACTTTTGCAAGGTCATCCCTAAATCTTTGAAAACCAGGGAGTTTTTTCAGTGGCTCCTGCCATTCACTGAATGCCAGCAGCCAAGCCCATATGGAGCATTGTGTGCTGAGCTCATTGTCGATGCAAATGCACACAACTAGTTTTGATTAAGAACAAAATGAAGAATTGACTCAATCTGCTTTTCCTTTGTTTGAAATGCTTCAAGCCTCTCATTATCATCAGGGTTTCTTTCAGTGCAGGAAATCGGAATTTCCATAAAATAATGCTGAAAGGCACACGGTGAAGTCAAAGAACATTTACGTTCCTAACAAATGGAAGGATAAACATGCAAAACAAATTTGGGGACACTCAACTAAACATTTGGGGGCATGTTATGGCATGTGGATTGTTTAAATTATTCAATATATATTAAGCAGCCACATAAACAAATGGTAAAAGGACAAAGCAGGAGGTTTGAGAGAGGCCTTTTCTTTTTGCACAGTAACTCACAGCTATCCAATGTGATTATTGCATTCAAGAGCCAAGGAGAGTTTGCATGGTAGAGTGCCCAAATTGCAATGTTTCCATTTGGGGGTTGGATTAGATGACCTCTAAAGGTCCCTTCCAACCCAAACTATTCCATGATTCTATGATTTATGGGAACAAGGAGCTCCTTCCAATGCGAGGAAGGTCCCATGGCAGCATTTGTAGTCTTGGGGTCACTGAGGTGGGATCAAAAAGAGTTTGTGTAACCTCAGGGCTGTGTTTGGAAATGCTGATGCTTGGAGGGATGTGCTGGCTGCTGAGCACAGCCAGCACACAGGTGGTCCAGCACCATTTCCCATACTCAGGATGTGCCGGATGGTTGGAAAATCCTTGTGCCAAGGGAAACTGGAAAGTGGCAATCACATTCCTCTCTCTTTCAACATCTGGATGGATCTGGCCAGAGACACCCTTCATTTTTTTATGGCATTTAATCATGGCCAGGGCTGGCAGTGTTCCTTGAAAATCTGGGTGTTTGGTATTTCCCGTGCAAGACCTGGCTATCCTGTATATGATACTGCAGGGCAATTTTTCTGGGAAGAGGGAAATTAAGGGAAGCACATTTTTACCCAGGATGACATTAAAGAGTTATATTGCAAAGACAAGCTCTCCAAAATGAGAAAATGGGGGAATTGAAGGTGCTTTTTCCCTATTTCTCTGCATGCCTCTTCATGAAAATATCAATAACAAAACCAGCTCCTGATTCCTTGTGTTGCCTGCCTGCCTCCCCCAGGCAGCATGCGGAGGTCAGGCTCCTTCCATGAGGCTGGAGAGAAGGAGAATTGAGTTCAAGGCACAGCTTTACAGGAAACAAACTACCTGTGAGCAGGTGAGAGGCTGTCTTTTGACAAAGTTGATGACTCCTATGTGCTGTCTTAACAACAAATGTTCCCAGTGTAATGTCTGCTTGCATCACCTGGAATACCCCAGTTGAACCATTGTCCTAAACAACACAAAATACCCCTTTCCTTTGTTTTGATGACTCAAACAACAGCTGCCAGCTTCTCAAGTTGTGTACTCAGAAGAAGTCAGAGAGAGTTGTTTAATGCTAGAGATAGGAGAACATTCCCCACAGGAATACCCACCACCGTTTAGGAGCTGGAGGTGTGGTGTTGGGGGACCCAAAAGGCAGATTTCAGGGTGAGTTTGGGAAAACTTGGATTGAAAAAAAAATAATTAAAATATATTTTCTTTTAGTTGATGCACCTCAATGAAATATTGCTTTATCTGTGCAGGACAACCCCAAATACAGGGAAAAATTACAGATGGCAACATCTGGGAACCAGAAGAAGCCTAAAGCACAAAGCAGAGAGGGAGGATGTGTCGGAGATTGACACCGTTAGGTTTTCTTAAAGCAAATCTATCTCTACCTTCACAGTGGTAGGTGGAAGTGAAAAGAAAAACTTATTGTGTGTTTAAAAAACAGGTCATCTTCAAGAAATGTCACAGAAACCTTGAGTAGACATGTGCAAACAGCCCTGGGGGACTCATTTGTCTTTCCTGTCAAGAGGAAAATTAAGACTCCAGGGGACACAGAGTCTGGGTTTGATGGATGCTTGAAGCAGAAGGCAAGCGGGTCATCATTCCTGTGCACCAGGAAAACAGGTTCTAACCCTGGAGAAAAGTGACTATATCAAGTGTACACCTGTGGGGAGGAGAGGGGCAATGAGAAGATAAATGGTGGAAAGTCCCTAAAATCTCGTTTGGTATTGACAGCAATAACCTCACTCATGAGCTGGGGGATGGTTGTGCTGCCTGACACATTTGTGGGCAGAAGGGGGGGTGCTGGTTACATCAGCATTGCTCTCCCCTGTGCCCATGATGGGTGTCTTAGGGGATTGGACCCAGCACTGAGGGGTTTTAGGGACACAACCAGTTCATGCGCTGCAGCTCCACACCACAGCACAAACCAAATTGCCCACAGTGGAGATGGCTGGGAGACTTGCTTCCAAATTCTGATCCTAATGACAAAACTTATGTAGATATACCTGGGTACAGCACCTGCCTGTTAGGAGGACATTCCTGTGATGGTGCTCTGCAGCTCTGAAGCACCAAATCACCCTGTGGGAGACCCAGCCCTGAGAAGGAGGAGTAAATGAAATTTCTGTTTTAATCAATGTCCAAGAAAATATCCTTGGAGCTCTTGTAGATCAATTATTTTGTCTTCCTCCTAACATACACATATGCAGGGAAGATAACTGCTGATTAATAGCCTGGAGCCATTTTAGTTGATCCCTGGTCAGCTGTGCAAAATGTATCTCTACTCTACAAACCAAAAATTGACTTCTATAAGCAAACTATTTACATCACTGAATTTCCATCATGGTGAATCATGCCGCTGGTTTTACTATTTTTTTTCCTGTTTCTAATCAGATTTATTTCAGCCATAAAACAGAATCTGGTGATTAATGTTCAACAGATTTTGTCTGAGCAATCTGTGCTCTTAGGTTATTAATACAAAGACAGAAGGAAAAAATGTTCTGATAATATTTCAATATCATTACCTGCCAGTGCTGGAAAAAAAGCTGCAGACATGCTCCAAGTCTTGAACTCATCTTAAATAATATTGAAAGTTTTCAAAATTTTAATTTAGTTTCCTTGACTACTTTTTCAGTTCAGGTATTGAGGAAGCTTTTAAAGGTTCTTATCCTGCAGTTCTCACATAATCATGGACTGCAGGGGGGGGAAGCACCACAAATAATGAGACGTCCTACAAGGCTGCACAGTTTGGCAGGCAGAGACTTCTCTAAAGAGACTCAAGGTGTTTATAGACATTTCAACTGTGGTAGATCTTAAGGGCTACACTTTAAATTCTCAGCATCTGCAGCTGTTTCTGAGCAGGTAGAGAAGAAAAGGTACCAGTGACACAAAGGGAGGACTGGAAAAAATTGTCCAGACCTGAATAGCAGTCCCTGATCATGGCAACCACCTCCATCAGTTAGTTCCTGGGAAGGGACAAGCTCCTGCTTGGCAGCACGCCTCATTATAGTGTCCTCTTAGAAACATTAAACTTTCACTGCATCCTGTGACATCCAGCCCTATAAGGGGAATAAGAAAGGAAATTGCTCCTTGACCACTTCCATGCATATATGGCAGTGACCAGTGGTTCATACTCAATGGTTCAGTTCACTATTCAATTTATTTTAGGAATGTATTCTTCATGGAGAAGGATGGCCCAGTGGAAGGTGTCCATGCCCATGGCATGGGGTTAGAATAAGCTGAGCTTTAAACTTCCTTCTGACCCAAGGCCTTATGGGGTTCTGTGATTTGGCATCTGGGACTGTTTCCTCTCATGTGACAATCCATGGTGCAGCAGCAATCCAGTTCCACTCAACCTTCACTCCTTTGCCCCTGGCAAAGTTTGGATGGTGCAGCTGGGAATTGGGTCCACTCCTGCCCTCGGGGCAGTCTCAGACCAGTCAGTCTGGGGGGTTTTGACTCGAGTGACCCATCCATACTCACTATTTACCACAGCAGCAGCTGCAGGCAGCTGTGCTCCTCCAAAAAACAGGTCCTGGTCCTTCTGCAATTCCCCCATCCCCAGCACAAGGTGTCCCTTCAGAGCAGGCTCAGCCAGCAGAGCAAGGGAGGATGGTCCCGGCAGAGCCAGGACAGCGAGCTGAGGGAGATGGATGCAGCATGTCCAGGAAACACATTCCCAGGCCATGACAGCACATTCCCAGGGGCTGCACTTGTGCTGGGAGGGAAGGACTGAGTTTTCAGTCATTCAGTCTTCCCTTCTCACTTGGGAGCAGAGTTTGAACACAGTTTCTAAAGATACTTCTGTGTTTTTCCCAAATTCCCGCCTCAATACTTCTCCAGTGATTCTGAAGGGAAAATAATCCATCATCAAGAGTCAGCCTGCAAACTGCTGAGTGCCTGTGGCATGGCAAGGATCCCAGTTGCCTCATTTGTGTGTGCACCCACATCTCCCCATTCCAGGGGAAAACCTCTATGGAAAACGGGAATTTTGTCCCACAGAAGCTAACAGGGGGTCCCCAGTGAGCCACAGCATTCCCAAACACCAGGCCAGCACATTAAATAAAGCTCCAGGGACATGCAAGGAGGATGCTCCCAGGTGCAGCCTTGCCATGGTGGCAGCCCACACAAGTTGTAAATGATCTGATGTGGATCAGCTGGACATCTCTGGCTGTGTCCTCTCCTTCTCAGCAGGTTCATGGTCACATTCCTCACGTGATGAGGGCAGGTAGAGCAGGATCTGAATATCCAGCCTCATTTCATCTGGATATACTTTGCCTGCGGTCCTGCTCACTTTTTTTTAAGAAAGGAATCAAGATGACCCACCCAATGCTCAGGTGAAATTTGGACTCACCTGTCATGGTCTTCTAGAAACCTGTTTTGAGTGTTCACACTTACACAACCCAAGACTGACAAAATCTGCCATTTGCTCTTCTCTGCTAAACTATACTGGGCAGCCCAACCAGACTCTTTAAAAGTATGAAAATGTGATTAATCATTTTTAAGTCATGGGTATATCTGAACATATATTAAAAGCAAATGACAAATGTGGGACGGAGCCAAGGCAGAGCATGATCACACCCCAAATGAGATTTGGAAATAAACCATCTAAATGGATGCAGGCTCCCCCTTGATGATGGGCTTGCAAGATTGCAGAGGAGCTCTGGGCCTGGAATTTGCTGTCAGGGAGCTGTGGTCAAATTTCTTATTGTCACTGTTGTTTTGCAATGCCATAATAAATGCTGGTGAATTTGTAAATCATAAAAGCAGGGACCATGGGTGGGTGTTTTTATCCGAGGACTGGAACAAACATTTTTGGTATCAGCCCATGCCAGAGAGATTTTCAGTATTATAAATTAAAAACAAGGGGGAAAAAAAAATAAAAAACCAAACAAGCAACAGCTGTTTGGAATGGGGCCCTAAACCCAAAATATATAAATGATGTTCAGACACATGCTGAGAGACAGTGACAAGAAAATGCTCAGCACAAGAACAGCAGGGTCATTTATAAATATTCTGCTCACAGGGCACTGTTTTTGTACAGCCACATGAAATAAGTCATTTTCGGTGCTTTCAAGAGGCTTTGGTGACCCAGCCTCTTCCACATCTACTGTGGGCTGCACTGGTCAGAGCCCCCCATGACAGCTTTGGGATGTGTCCCTGGAGACTGTACAGGGTTATGGCACAGCCTTGCGCAGCACATTGGGAAACATTTAAAAACAGCTGAATTAGGAAAGTGTCAATAGACATTTTAACATTGGGGATAGCAAAGCAGAAGTAATAGAGAATAAGTATCAAAGGAAAACATCAACTTCCATTGAAAACCTTCTAGAAAGAGATTGTAGACATATACTCTCTCCAAAATGAACTATGAGTATTAGTTTGTTTGGAAAGGTATTTGCCCTTTGGACAGCCATATTTTTGTTTTTGAGCTTCAGAAACATAAATTACAGTCATTTAAACCCCAGGCTTACATTTTACTTCAATGACGTAAATGTGTTCCCAACTTTCAAAGGCCAGCTGTCCCTTACAGCAAGAGGTAGCAATTATATAAAATTCTTTTATTGCATGGAGGTATTTTCAGTCCTTTAAGTTTATGTGCCCCAGGTGAAGCAATATAAACAAACTATAGCTGTCACAATTGTGTTAATAATGGAAACCGCATTTGGGAAGTTTTAGGGATAAAACCTATAACTTTATACTGCTGAGGTGTCAAACCTTTCCAATGTAAAACAGAAGTGCAGCTGTGTAAGGCACCAAGAAAGGTCCTGCAAAGCCAATATTTGCAGGCTCTTTAGTGTATAAAGGTGGTGGCTTCCAAGCCACAGTCGTTAATCAGAATTGCTGCAAAAAATAAGGTTAAAAATGCATTTAAATGTCTCTGGGTTTTTGGTAAACTTCAGATACACAAAGTTAAATCCACCCCTAATCCTATCTTCTGAAATCCATATTTTACAGATGTGCTTGTGTTCATGGCTGACGGCAGCAACTAAATGCTGAGGCACAGCCTGAGCATGGACACATCAGGCAAGCCAGTCTGGCTCTTGGCTCAGGGAATTGCTCCTTCAGCCTCAGTGTTGGACTTTTCTATTGTAGATTCCTAATCCCTTGATTTAAACTTCAAAAAACAGACCAGGCAAAGTAATTGACTGCAACAGTGCAGGTATTTGGGTTTGATTTTTTTTTCCCCTAAGCCCAGTAGATGAATAGAGAAATGTTACAACCTTAGAAGAACTGTTTGAAAGTTCAGAGCCAACAAAAAACACACCAAAAAGTGCTGATGTACCTATGGATGGTTCTAATTTGCTGCTCTGTCCACCCTGAGAGCAGAGCACAGTGCAGCTTCCAAAGGCACTTGTTGTTCCCAGCTGTGCACACACCTGGAGCTGAGCTGATTCTGATCTCCAGCTCAGCTTTGTACAACAGTCACATCCTGAGCCACATGGAAGACAATAATTCTACTCTAGAACAATTTCTAGAACCAGTTTTCATTCTGCAGCCAGAAATACTGATTTCCTTGCACAGAATGGTTTGGGTAGAAAGGGACCTTAAAATTCATCTTGTTCCAACCTCCCCACCATGCGCAGGGACACCTCCCACTAGCCCAGGTTGTTCAGAGGTGCATCCAACCTGGCCTGGAACAGATGCAGGGATGGGGCAGCCACAGCTCCTCTGGATAGCCCCATCCTGGTGCCTCACCACTCTCACATAGAAGAAATTCTTCCTAATAACCAGTCTAACCCTGCCTGCTGTCTGTTTGAAGACATTTCCCCTTGTCCTCTCATTCCAGGGCCTTGCCCAAAGTCCCTCTACAGCTCTCCTGGAGCCCCTTTAGGCCCTGGAAGGGGCTCTCAGGTCTCCCTGCGGGCTTCTCTTCTCCAGGTTGATCATCCCCATCTCTCACAGCCTGGCTTCAGAGCAGAGGAGATCCAATCCAAACCCATTCATATCCACAGAAGTAAGTTCACACTCACCCATGACACAGTCATGGTCATTGCTATCTGTCAGTCTTCCAGCAAGTCAGGGCAAAGGTTTGGAGGCAGAGAGGGAAGGTTTGGATGCAGTTCACGTCTCTTGCTTGGTGAACTGGCAACGAGGAGAATTGAACTTCAAAGACTTCCATTACACAGTCGATGACATTTAGGAAGAAAAGGAAAATTACCGCTTTTTTAGGAGATTTACAAATGCCATCCATGTCCATGGGTGTAATTTTCCACTGAGGAAAAAGAATTTCAGAAGCAACATATGGACCATGCAGTAAAAAGTTACCATAGCAACCAGCATCCTAAAAATCCCTGTATATGTATACAGAAATCAAATGCATGTAATAATTATGGCCGCATATCTAAAGTAATTTGTGAGTTCCATCTTCCTAGCTTTTTTTGTCTATTAAAAGTCTAATTCATGCTTTGAATATCTGCTTACTCTGCTGCCTCTTGAACCTCCACACATTTTGCAACTGAAAGTCAAAAGCATCAAAACTGACAGTCACTGACAACAGAGTGAAATCTAATTTAGCTAATTCAAAATATATTCTATAAGCATAAAAGAATGGTTATAGGACCAGAATGATTTAAGCTCTGGGAATACAGCTGAGATGACATTTAAGTTCAGAAAATGTTAGCTGTTAAAAACAAACATGAAGGAGCTTGAATGTCAGAAGTGTAATTCAAAAACAGGGTGTTTTACTGGGGAGAAGGGAATTTGGGAGTTTTCAGCTCTCCCTCCCCTCAGGATCCCTGTATCATGGATTATGCTGTCCCCAGAACCCTCGTGCTCCCATCACAATGAACTCATGGACGTTCGCTTCTGTTATATTTTGAAATATCTGGGGGAGTCTTAACAGATTCCACGGCTTGGCATGGCACTCTCCCATATTTGTGCTCTGGCATTAGAAACCAGAGATATTCCTTGTTGTCTGCTGGATACTCTGAAAACTTAACAAAGATGGATTTCCTAGAGGGGAATCTAGGAATACAAAACCCCTGCTGTTGGGAGTAGATGGAGTCAGTCCCAAGGGATCTCCTGACTGTGGGACAGGAGGCATCAGGTGCATTGATGTTTTCTTCCAGATCCTGCTTCCAAAGGTGCTGTGAAGAAATATTTTACCCTTGCCCCTGGGGCACCAACCAGTCTTTTTGGCTGGCCAATGTGGAAAGAGTTAAGCTTAATTAAATGCAAATTTTACAGACTGATGTCACAGTTTATGAGATGACAGTCCCAAATGTTGAGGTGAGCCCCAGCATCCAGTAGCCCCAAGCAAGGTTCAGGTCCCATTTTGTTCTATCTTCAGCCAGGAAGCAAATCAATTAAATGCATAATAAATGAACAGACACTTTACCAGTGTTCAGGCTCTCAGTGAGCTTTGACACATGCTCTAACTCAGCAGTGTCAATCTTAGCCTGTTAAAGGCATTTTTTCATCACACCTGACTCTTGTTCCTGCAGGTGGGAGCCACCTCTGTCTTTGCTATGCCAAAGCCTGCACTCCAGTTTGTGAGATGCTGCATCCCCCATGTCCAAACAAGGCTCCTGCTTCCTTCACAAAACAGTTGGAACTGTCAAGTGAATGCCTGTTTGTCACTGGCACTTCTCACAACTCCTCCTTGCCCTGACTGCTGCTCCCCTTCCTGCCCTGAGCATCAGCAGCTAAGGACTTGGTGCCAAAAGAGCTGAAAGGCAGCTTTGGACAGGTTTGGTACAGGTTGCCTCCACTTCCATCCTTCCAGCCCTCCCAGCTGCTTGTTCTTTCACCCTTTCAAAGGAAGTCAAAGAAGCCTGGGAAGAACAAGGTCCTGCAAATGTCTCTTTTGAGGGAATGCACTGCTTAAGTGGACGTTTATTCTGCACTGAGAACTGACAGAAAGTTAATAAAATCACATTTCTATGCCCCTTGAGCACTTGCTCTGATGAGAGTTATTTCTATCACAAGCTTTAGCTCTCTCCCTCTGGCTAATTTGTAGCAAAGCCGCTCAGGAAAAGACCAAGATACTCTTATTGTTACATGAGCAGAGATGTATTTGTTCTCCCTGAGTGGAAGTCAGCACTGCTAAAGAGCCAGAAGAAGACCTTGGCTGAACTTAAATCCTTTCTTTAGTGTGAGTGGATATAAAACTGGCTTTTGCTCAAATGTCATTTCACTCTGGTTACAGACACACTGGATTCTGTCTTGCTCCACCATAAAATAAAAGGCATCTTTCGACCCTTTATTTATTTAATCCATTTTTCACAATGTCTCATGGGTCTGTGACACTTCCCTTCTTCCTGCAGTGGGGACTGGTGTTTTTTAAGTTTTGCTTCATTTGTTCTTCTGTTTAGGCATGAAGGGAGATGCTTCTAAGCCAGGAGTCTTCAAAGTCCATGTCACACCTGGACTGAATCACCCTGGGCCTCATCTGCTGGGGAGAGTTCCATATGTTACCCCAGTGTGACATGCTGAAATTACAGCTGCTGCTTGGCAGGTAAATAGGAAAGAATCCCAAAACTTGAGGGTTATGGGAAGATATTCCACCTTGCTGCTTTGCTTGATGGCCATCTCTGGGACCTGTAATGCCACCTCTCTGGCTCCCAGCCTGACAGGGACACTATCCCATACCACATTGCAGGAGCAAAGCATTGTCCCCAGGAACGAAAACAGCTTGTTGCAAGTTTTTCTAGCTCACACTACATCACAAATGGCAAAACAGATGATTTTTATGAAATGTGGACCCATGTTTGCTGGATAAAGGAGGGCCACACTTGTCACTTTCAGGGGGATTATAGTTCCACCCACATCCCGTGGGTGTGTGGGTTTATGGATGATACAAAGTTTGGTAATTATTCCTTTGAAACAGCCCTCCCTTTTCTTTCTGCACATAGAATATTCTTTCTGGTGGCTATACACATAATAATTCTTCTTAATACTTTCCCCATAAAAATTCACTTTACAGAGGGAGCTCCACATGCCTTTAGGACTCTGAGGGTCACCAATCCTGAATAGGGGAGAAAAACAGCAGCAGTAACAAAGTCTGGCAGCAATAACAAAGAGCCAGCAAGGGTGCAATGAGCAGTGTCTTAGGGCTGGATATTTTGTTTCTCATGCTGCAACACTTGATCTTGCATGAAACGCAGCACTCTTGAGTCCTTAGCTTAGCACCCATAAGAAGTAAAGACAAAAATGTGTCTGCACATCCCCATGTTTATTGTGAGAGAGAAACATTTAGAGACACCAAGACGAAGAATCTGTACTGGTCTCTCTGACACAGAGCACTTAGACTAAAACAGAGAGGACTTTATTGTTAGAAGAAATTATTGTACACACAAAGTGTACAATAGAGTGCCTGGTTTTTTTTAAATTCAGGCACCTGAAGATGAGAGCCATGATCTGCAGGTAGCATTCCAAATGTGAGCTTTGAATGTCTTCATTGTTGTCGGTCCTGCATTTCCCATTTTTTCCTGGTGGAGGGGATGTGCCAAGGTTGTTGCTGTGATCTGTGGGTTGTGTGCTGAGAGGGCAGTGTGTGAAACCTTCTGCCTCCTCCTGACCTGCTGGGCAGAGTCTGTCCATCCTCAGGGCACAGAAGCCTGTGGGTCCAGACTTGCTGGCAGTATCAGGCATCCTGGCACTCACAGGGTGCTCCGGTCTCTGCCCAAGGCAGCACAAGGACTTATATCCTGGCTCCTGGCTGCTGTTCAGGAAAGATCTCTAGGAAAGGACTTACATTCCTTTGAAATGAGACTTAAACACACGCTCAGGTGTCTCCTGGAGCAAAGATATCCATGCACATGATAAAGGTGAGGAGGTGGCACAACTCACCTGGCAAAGAACAGGCAGCATTCCCACAATCTGCCCTCTTGTCCTTGCCAGGCCAACATTACGGTGCCCCAGATCCACAGATTTACCCCCCCAGGCTTGAAGAGAGGCCATTCATGGGACAAATTCTCGTGACCTTTCCAAAGCTCTCCCCAGGCTAGAGATGCCAGGCTTGAAAAAAGTCATTTGCCGAATGATTTCTTAATGTTTGTGTCTGCAGGGGAAATTTCTCATGCTTTTAATTTATTGCAGAAGAAAAGTGGAAACAGGGAAGGCTTTATGATTTTTAAATGTTCTAACATTTATTTTGGTGTTTCAATTTTTATTACAATTATGTTTGTGACAAAGGAAATTTCTCAAGACCAAGAGCTAATGTTTGCTCTCAGCCACTAATGCATTTTCAATTAATGTCAGAATATGCTAAAACCATTCTTTTGCTGCCTCAGTAGGGAAGAAAAGCCTCTGGCACATGAGAGTGCAACACTGTCAGTCCCATTGCTTGTGAACACTGCTCAAACACACCTTCCTCTTACTATCCCTTTGTCTTTACTGGGTCATGATTGTCCTCCCTCTGTGGAATTTCTCTAGAGCTGGATTTCTCTCTGCAGACTTCTTGGTGAGCATTGTGCAAAAGACACTTAGTTTACTTCAGGCTGGTGTATGAGAGGTAATCTGTTGTTTTCACTCAGTTCTGGTCAGAAATACTGAATATGCATCTCTTGAAACACTTCCTTTCCTTTCCTGTGAGCACTCCTGTAAGTGCCACATTCCCTGTTGGAGCAATCAGAGTGGTTCCAGTGATGTGCAAACTGGAGCCTTCAGAATCACAGAGCAGTTTGGGTTGGAAGGGACCTTAAAGATTGACACACCCACTAGGTCAGATTGCCCAGAGCTCCATTCAACCTGGCCCCATCCAAGCCATCAGCTGGTCTGGATCTCATTTCAAGGTTCTGTGTTCTTCAATGAGACATCTGAATCTCAAATTAAATGTTGAATATAGTCACTTGATCCCTGGATTTCCTACCTCAGCGTGGTTAATAGCTTACATCCACTTCTGGCATTATATGATATTTATTATAGCTGTGGAAGTCACGCCAGCCAGTGAATTAAATCACGTTATGACACTTCCTTGACCTCTGCATCAGCACAAGCAAACAAAATGATTGTTTAGGTGCTGTTCTTCTACCTTTTTGTGTTTCAAGTAGAAAACCTTGCAGGAATTTCAGATCTCGGAAGATAAGTACCAACAGAGGAAAGATGCTTCTCTGTGTTCTGAAGTTCTGCTTGTATAAGCCTTCCCCCACTCAACACCTGTTACTTAAATCCTTATGTTTTCCATCCCAGGAGCAGCTTCCTGATGCCTGAGATGTGCAGCTGGGTTGTGTCTGCCTTCCCTCGTGGCCGGGGGCAGGCAGCCGGCAGTGCTTGGCGGAGGAGGGATGCGCTGTCCCCCCGGCAGATGTGCTTTGATCCGGCAGCTCCACCCGCCCCCTCCAGCTGTGGATCCGGGGCTCTGGGAAGCGTGGAGGTCAGACCTGGCCACACAACAGACACTGTTCTGCAGAGGGAGCAGAAACCCAGGAGTAAACAGCTTCCTCATGCTGCCCCAGGCTCACCTGGAGTATTTTGACGCGTAACATTATAAGATGTGATTGTATTAAATACAACGAACCCGTGGCGTTCTCAGCGGTGCAGGATGCAGGCACCGTACGGTGACAGAGTTAGGCAGAGCTCAGTGTCTGCACATGGTGCAGGAATTCACAGGCAGCACACGGGGAGGGAGCCCTGGACCGGGGTGTGTGCTCTGTTCTGATCCTCTCTGGTGCTGCAGAGCCATTTGCTGCAATGTCCAGACACACTGGATATGCAGAGGGTTTTTCCCAGGCATGTGGGTTGTGGTACATGGTAGGAGGCAATAACATTAAAGCCTTGCAAGAGTCCCATCCTATAGATAACATAGGGACTTAGAGGGTGATTAAAGCAGTCTGAGGGTGGAATAGCCAGGATAAGGAAAATCAGAATGGAAAATGTATTTCATCCTGGCAGTAAGACAAATGGAACAATGTGAAAGGTAAGAAAGGCTACAGTGGGGCACTGAGTGTTTAACTGCCCTGGGAGCCTGTGGTCACCTGCAGCCAACACCATGTCTGAGGACCACAGACCTGACAGGAACAAGGTGAGTGTGTGCCCCCAGTTTATTTTCCCAGGTTATAGGCAGAGGGGTTAAAACTGCTTTATTTTAAAACCCTACATCCTTTAAACTGTTGTATTCTTCTGCTTCCTAAAAGTATCTTGGGTCATTTCATTTACCAGCACACTCAAAGGGGAGACTTGCAGGTGGAATGAGCTGCCCAACTGGCACAACATGTCCAGACTTTGTTCCCTGTGTCTGGTTGCAGAGGGAGGGAGCTGTGAGGCTCAGGGACAGCAGCATTAGTCACCTCCATACCAAGGCCCTTGGAGCTGTTTTCTGTTTGTGAAATGTTGCCACGAGTGTTTGGTTTCTATTGGTGACATAAATCAATCTCACTGCCTTGGCACTACTTCTCCAGAACAAAGAATTCCCAGAAAAAGGGAACCCCACTGCTGGGTTGGATAATATAAATGTGTGATCCTGTTCGCCAAATGGTATTTCCAATACTGAATTTTTTTTCCTGCAACCAGGATGCAACCAGGACTCTAATGAAAACAACACATGGAAGACCTCAGGATAAGCCCCGGTGTCTGCTGAAGAGTACATAGCTCTGGTCTGAGTCCTAAAGCAAACACAGATGCATCTAAAACAACCCCATCAAAGGAAAGCAAATGTGAGGCAAAATGAAAGTCTATAGGTGCCTGCAGATTAGCAGCTGTCATGTCCAGGCTGTGGGGTCAAATTCCAGCCTTTGCATATGAAGAATCAACATGTAGCAATTGGAATGGGAGTGTGTGCAGAGAAGGGCAATGGGAACGGGTCTGGAGCACAAGTCTGGTGAGGAGCAGCTGAGAGAACTGGGGGGGCTCAATCTGGAGAAAAGGAGGCTTAGGGGGGACCTTGCTGCACTCTACAACTCCCTGACAGGAGGTTGTGGCCATTGGGCTCTTCTCCCATGAAATGAGAGACAGGACAAGATAAAATGGACTCGAGTTATGCCAGGGGAAATTTAGATTGGATATTAGGGAAAATTTCTTCATGGAAAGAGTAGTCAAACATTGGAACATGCTGACTAGGGAAGTGGTGGGATCACTATCTATTGAAGTGTTAAAAAACTATGTAAATATGGCACCTGGGGACATGGTTTATTGGTGGCCTTGGCAGTGCTGGGTTAATGGTTGGACTCAATGATCTTTGAGGACTTTTCCAACCTTTATGAGTCTGATTCTGTAAGCTGAATGTATGAGTGGCTACGGAGGGCGTGTTGGGTGACGCTTTCCAACTGAGATCAGAGAGGAGCTGCTGTTCCCTGTGCCTGGGGAGAGCTGCTCCCCATCCCCACTTTTTTGGCTGATGAACCACAGGGAATTGCCTGAACCCTCAAAAATCCAATCTCAGAGCCTTCCTGCATCTTGGTGCATTGAACAACTCCTAGCAGAGAGGTGAATTGTTAGCACCACAACTAAAATGAGAAAAAAAAAAAAAAAAAGCCTCCATTCCCCAAACCAGATTTCTCTGTCCAGAGGTATTCAAGCAGCAACCTGTTTCTCCTACTGTGAAGGCTGAGGCAGCCCTGGGATAAGGTCTCCACTTATACCATTAAAATTTTTGACAGACTTTTAAGCAAAACTTCTTCAGGGCAAAATCTTTTCTTTCAGGTTAGATCACACAAGTGACAAACATTTTTTTCTCAGCTATAAAGCTGAATATTTCCCTTAGCTTTTTGACAGGCAAATTTTATACTGATCACAGGTGATAGAATACAAATATCCAGAAATATGTCCAGGCAGGCTGATTAAAAAAAAAAAAACAACATGATTCTTTGGGGGGTTATGTACCCAATGAAACCAATGACTGAGCAGAATTCTTCAAGCAGAAAGTTTAAAAGCAAGTCCTTAAAGTGACAGAAACCATCCAGCCCAGTTTCACACTGGTCACTGTGCTGGTGGAACACCTACCCCTGCCTGCTCCTCCCAGGTTGCTAATGTGGCATTAATTATATCTTTTTGGGTCTGATTCCTGCATTTTTTTCAGAGAGAAGCACTAAAAAACTACAAGCGACAGGAAGTCATTTGTTTGGGAAGTGGGATTTGGAGGTTTTTTCTGCTTGAAAATATCTCTGGCAATGTATGAAGAACATTTCCATTGACATTGGCCATTCAGTACATTCTTACAGGATTTCATCTTGCCTTATGATATTTGCCAGTTTGCTCCATGGAAAACCTGTATTTTTGGGCATATTGAAGCAATATCCAAGAATTCAGAACATGGATTTCAACATTCCCCCAGATGGAAGAATCTTGGAGTGACAGCAGAGCTCTTTTCCAGTTTACACAGTAAGCAGCACTGCTATTCTCCAGGCAACACCTCCCTGCATCCAGCCTTGTTCTGACTCAATGTGCAGAACAGACTTTCATGAATTCTGATTTCTCTGAGTGTATTTGCAACTTTTTCCTGTTTCCCATGAAACCCAAAATAAAATAAAAGCACCCAAAATAAAATTAAAGTGCAAGTGATTTTACTATGAATCCCTGAGGCACTAACCTTTGGAGACATACCTGAGAAGGGATGAAGAAGCCATCCAAGGATCAGGAGTCAGTGTCATGAAATTCAATACTTCTTGGGAATAAGTCTGAAGAAAACATAGAGCTGAGCACTGAGTTTAGCACATTGGGATTTATCAGGGTACAGTCACTGGCACCTGGAGCAGATCCTGGTGTGGATATGCCAGTCAGGACTGGGGCTCTGATGGTTTAGGAATGTGCTGGGTAGCATCCTCCATGTTACCAACACCACCAGAAAGTGACAAAAAATTGTACCTTTTTCAAACCTCTCAGAAGAGACATTTGTTCCTCTGATATCTAATTTGTGAGAGTCAGGCATTCAAATCCCAAGGATTTTCTCATACCCCACACTGTATGTGTGAGCTTTCTGACCAGGCTATGAATATCTGAAATGACTAAACATTAAGAGCAGGAAAGTGGATTGAATAGAAACATCCTTGCCTCATCAAAATCCCTCCAGTGCCTCTTCTACCCATGAGCACCATATAGCTGCTCTTTTCTAAAAAAAAAAAAAAACACAACTGTTCCCATATTTAGGTATCTCTCTTCCTGTGAATCATACTCAGATGATTTTTGAGGACCTTTCATTCTCTCTCTGCCTTAATCCAAATCTCCTTTCTTAATTAAAGTTTTATTCTACAAGAGTCTTTAACATTCACTTCTAAGTGGCAAAATCAAATCCAGCTCCTGTTGATAAGGAAAACTCATTCTTGGTTGATTGACAAGTTTAATTAAATACCAATATTTTCCTTTAATTGCTAGATTATTACCAAGACAGCAGCTTCAGGGATTATTAGGGATGCACAGGGAAATGGCACCTGAAAGCTGAGCTGCACAACTATTTCAGTGCCTTTCCCAGAAGGGGCTGGATCTGCTTAATGTTACCTGGAGGAGCAGGGGGTGGGCAGGGGCTGAGCTCTGATCACATGTGACCTTTCTGTGCTTCACTGTGGTTGGAAAAGACCTGAAAGGTCATCATGTCCAGCTGTTCCCCCCAGCACTGCCAAGCCCACCACTGACCCACCTCCACACACAGATGTCTATATGGCCTCTGATGGGATTCCCCTCTCTCCTCCCTTCAGCTGCAGCCCCACTGAGCTGGCTGGGCCTTGGAGCATTTTCAGTTTGCTGAGATACAAGATGTGAGCAGCCAAGCTGTGCCAAGCCTTGGTCAAGTTATATCTCTGTTTGCACTGAAAATTGCAATTAATAACCAAGCGATAGCAGGATGGAAACTGCATTTGGAAAAACATCCCATCCACATTCCTGGGGCTTCTCTGTGTTACAATGCCCTGCACTGTTGTAACACAGTGTTCATCTCTGGAGAAAGTGGAAAAACCTGGTTATGAGTCTATTGCACCACTGTATGTGCCAATAACCATTATCTTCCCAAAATCATCGAATGTCCAGAGAAAACAGGGTGACTGTCACAGACCAGGGATTCTCTAATTAATTCCAACTTCATTTGCCATGAATCACTGCTTATTTCAGTTACAGTCTGCAACTGAAACATGTACATATGTGAAGCCTTATTTTCAAGGATTTATTCTTGTCACTGTTTTTAATAAGTCATTGATGAACAGTAGGCAAATACAACTGTGGGGTTTTTTTCACAGGTAGTAACATTTACATTGGTAAGTTGTTATTACAGAAAATAGCCTAACCATAATGAAAGAGCCTAATAGTTATTTTCTTTCAACAGCCAACTAAGCCCTTCCCCTGTTGTACCAATCCTATTTGTGGGATATGAGTCAGACGTTTTTTTTATGAAAAATAGAGGAGCAGAGCTGATTCACATGAAAGATATCATGGTAATGATCTTGGTGACAGGACAAAGCCCCGAGAGCCAAGTCAGATAAACTTCCCTAGCAAGACCTTCCACTGTCCTCCATAAACCAGATAATCTGTGCTCAGATAGGAAAGCTACTGAATAACTCTTTCAAAGAGCAATCTCATCTCAAGGCTCCTTATCTTGGCAGAGATGTTGTCGTGATGTCAAATTATTCATCACAGCCTATTAAGATGTCAAAGCTGGAAGTTCTCTTTGTTTATGCATCTTAGGAAACTGTTTATGATTTCCCATCTGTTATAGAAACACTTTAATATGTATTAACAGGGCTGTAATTTTCATGTGGTCTCTACCATGCCTTTGATGATCGAGATGAATGAGATACATTGAGGGGATTCTGATCACTGATCAATGAGACGGAGGACCCTTGATACCTTTCCTGGTCTTCTTTCTGACCAGTCCACTAAAACACCAAGCCACAAGTTCACTAGAGCAGGACCATTACTGATCACTAAAAGCAAAAAATATTGGCTATCTGCCTGGTTCGACCCAATATGGACTGGCAGAGAAAATATCCAAAAATACCATTCCCTTAAACATACCTTTGAGATCTACTTCATTTTTTACGCACTTATTTGAAGGACAAGTTAACCAGAGATTTTCAGTTATGATTCTCACTAGGCACCTCCACCAAATTTGCATCAGCATTAGTATGTAACTGTGATTAGGTTACGGTTTCACTTTCCTTGATTTTCACAAATGAACTCAATGCTGGCAAACAATTCAGATACTCAAATATTGCAAAACCAAGGGACCTCCTACCTTCCTTCTGAAATCCTAACACAGCCACAGCCTCTGGGAAGTTCCCCCAAGTTAATGTTACCCATAGCTCAGTCCGTGCTTTGCCAAGCAAACACCATGGGTCAGAAGTGTCATGAGAGTATGAAGTCACAATAGCCTAAGATAAAATCAAAATCACTGGCCATCAATAATTTCTACCAAGGGCAACCTTGACACATGCAGTGCGATGTGAGGGATTCCAGCTATAACACTGCCATTAAATTGAACAAAAGACATAAGACTGATTCTCCACATACAGGCTTTATGTTGGTCCAGAGGCTCAAAATTCAGTTTTCAATTTAAGTGATGTATTTTATGATTTATATTCCCCAGCCCATATTTCCATTTATGTGCTGCTGTTTTTCCTGTTTCATACACACTCTAGGTTCAGCTGTTGAGTATTTTGGAGTGTGAGCATATGTGACATGTTAATGGGGGTGATCTTCATACAACCAAGCTGCTCTTCCTTTTTCCAACAGATTTGATTACTTCTTCTCCAGTATTTTAAACTTCCTTTTCATTGCCAAGAAGAGATTGGCTTCAGCATCTCAGGATACTTTTTCTCACACAACTTTCCTTATTTCACTGGTTCCTTAGCTGGCACCTGGGGTGGAAGGTCTGAGAGAATCATACTGGCTCATGGGCAATTGCATCCCATTCCCTCACCATGGAGCCAACCTCACCTTGCAACTTCTGGGAGAAGGAATGTGCACATGTGGATGGGAAGAGGATTATCCCAACTGAGTGGGAGCAAACCCTGAGCTCTTGCTCAGTGCTGAGAGCAGCAAGTGTGTGGGAGTGGTATCTGATCCACTAATTAGTGACAATTGTTTCATTTCCGGCATCCTGTTATTTCACCCATGTGGTGATTTACCGATGTTAAAATTTTGGGTTGGCAGGTGGAATCTTCCTTGTTGCTGGTAACTGCCAGAAAAGCAGTTGCCTTGTTTCTGGTTTTAAGAGGCTTTTTGTTTTTCTTTCCATGGATACTCTTTTCTTTTTGAATATACTTTCCCCTCCTTGTGGCTTTTTTCTTCGCAATTCCTATCTTTTTCGTTTATTTTTTTCCTAATCTCTGACTACAGAATGCTTCATATTTGATTGTCACTGGTATTTAAACAACTTCCTAATTTCTAGGATTTCCTTTCTTCTGTAAATCACCTTTAAAAACCCAGCAATCCCTTGTTATTTCCCCTTTCGTTTTCATTATTTCATCTATGACAAGCAACATTCAATCCAGAGTGCATTTAAGACTAATTTCAATTTCTGCATGAAAAAAAATCCCAGCATTTTTTCAAGGCTAAAGGAGGATTTTTGCCAGAGGGAATATTTGTTCTCTCTAGTAACAAGGTGACATGGTGCCAGTTCAGTCTAATTTCATGTGGGGCCAGGAAGGATTCATTGAAATGGCTGCAATATTCATTCAGCATTTCTTTCAGAGAGTGTCCTAAATAAACTGAGATCTGCGTGATGTCCGCGGAGCTGTTTCCTTCCTCCCAGGGAAATGGAAGGACTGTGCTTATTCTCACAGGTAGCAACAAAAGAGACCATCTGCTTGGCTATTTTATAATCAGCTTATTTATCTGCATGTGGGCACTGCAGGTGGCTTCAAACCTGCCCCCTGACGCCAATATCTGGAGCGAAGCCACGATGGCTGCGCATTTTTTGGGGCAGGGACCAGGCACCTGGTGGGTTCTATGCAGGGTCAGGAGCTGGGCTTCAATGATCCTTGTGGGTCTCTCTCAATTCCATGTGTCTGTGATTCTGGGATCTGCCCCATGAGCAGCCTCTTTGGCTGCACTCCAAGCTGATGTTACTTACACACATCATTATGTGCAAAAGTGTGGCCAAAAGCCAAAAGGGCAACAGGTGGGGCAAGAAATCAGCCAAGTGGGCATTGAACAGGGAGGGATGGGAGAAATGGGTTCTCTTGGCAATTTGCTGCCTGCAGCCTTCAGAGGTGGAAGGAGTCCAGCAGTGACAGTAATTGCAGTAATCAAAGTAAATCACATCTTGCCCACTTGCCTACATATCTTTCTCCCTGTACATGAGAACAGAAATGAATTTTCTGGTTGTGTTTAAAGATTATGATTTCCAAGATTTTGCAGGAGGATTAATTACACATTTCAGCTTTCAGCGCTAGAAAAGGAAATTGTATGGAAAAGAGAACTTCAGTCCTTTTTGTGAGATTTTGAAGAAGGCTGTGGAGAGCATAAGTCAGAGCAAAAATGGAGCCATGTACATCGGCTTGGTGATATCCTTAAATGAGCAGTGGTGCTTTGAAGTGCAGTGAGAAAATAGAGATTTTTATCTGAGTGAAGTAGGAAGATAATTGCACTCAGAAGCTTTAATCAGCATGCTTCGGATTTAAGCAGATGGATACACAGGGCAAATCTGTGAAGGATGAATTATTTATTTTGGGCACACTAAAACTTTGTCTCTTAAAGGTCATCAAACTTTCAACAGAGTTGACAAAGTCTGATGCATTTTTGAATGAGATTAATCTTCTCATTAGTGAGAGGCAACATTTTCTTTTGAACTTGATATGCCTGGTAGGGGAACAAAAAAAACCCACAGAATGAAATCATTTATGGAAAAGTACAGCTGAAGAGCATCTGTTTGTCTTACAGGAGTGGTTCTGCCCAATTGATCAAAAAAAATTAAACTGGAAAACTTAAAGCAGAATATATTCTGTCCAGTAGGCAGAAATATTTGGCATATCTATCATTCTTAATAGGATTACAAAATTAAAAGCCACTCCAATCAAGCAGCATTTATCAATTAGTGTGATGTAGTGGCTGTAGTGGCTAAGGGATTTTGGTGTCAAAGGCAATAAAAGAGTCATTTACACCCTGTATCAGAAATCAGCAGTGAATAAAGAAGAAATGCCATTGTTCATAATTGAGACTGCTTGCATGGGTGAGCCTGAAAGCATGCAGGAACAGTTAAAATGATTTACGATATTTTGCATTTAAATCAGACATGGGTTGAAACTGGGTTCCCAGCTTGAATTTATCCATCTGGATCCTGATCAGTGGGGCCAAATTTTTATTTCTGAGGTTATGTTGCATTTCAGACAGCACAAGATGGTTGCTTGCAGAGGCCTGGGACCATGGTCGTGATATCAATCCTTCCAGTTGGAATTTCCACCGGAATTCCACATGATGAGTTCAATGCGTGCCCACATGCCAAAGGGGTTGATAGGCAAAGGCAACTTAGACTCTTCCTGGCCACCAGAGGGAATCAATGGAAGAACTAAAGAGAAAAACTGCGTTATTAATGGGGATAAATGAGAAGATGAAGGCTCCTGAACAATTAAAATACTATGTTGCTCACTGAAGGAGGTCTCCAGTGAACACATTGTAATATGGGACCGCAGACAGGAACACTGGGCAGTTGAATGTGTATTAATATTAAAACTTGTGTGGAATAGGAAAAAAGCACCTGAGATCCCAGCAACTACTCAGATGCCAGAATGAGTTAATGACACAGACCTGAGTTGATTTTCACTCTTGGAGTGAGGCCAGGATAAAATTAATGGTTATTTTTGTGACTTTAATAAGAGCACAGAGTTTTCATTGTGCTCAGCAAACACAAACATTTTAACAAACAATATCTTTCTTTTAATTGCATGAACCTCAGCCTTACTACTTTGGAGCACAGCATACACGTTTCAGTATAAGCTCTTCTCTACTCAGGAAAGTATTTCAAGATGCACAAAAGTCCCTTTTTTAATCAAGAAGTGAGGGAAATAAAAAGCCTCAACAATAAGCCAGCTTGCCTTTCATAAATAACTGCTTCGTAATAGTTTCTTGAATGTAATTGCACAAAAAATGCTGCAGCAATTTCAAAAACCTGTATCCAACCTAAATGCTGCCTTACAGACAGCTTTGTCTGAAACCCAACCTCCTAAGAGGAATAGGTCACAGAAGTTTTTTGATTTAGACTTAAATGAAAAGCCCTTGGGCACTTTATTTGCAACAATATGGCTTAGTCAGGGAAAACCTCATCAAAGAACAGCCTGAGCACCCCAGAGCCAGGTCAGGGCAGGCTGGTGTCAACCCAGCTCTGCTGCAGCATGATGCAGTTTGGGGACTTACACACGTTCTGATGACTTAAACCATCCTCCAAATGACAAAATCAGGAGAGCTGAGGCATCATTTCCAATGGAAAACTGGTCTGAAAGTTGGATACTGAGCACCCTCCAACCTGGAAATCCCCCAGCTCCATGGCAGGGCATTAGGCAGGGGATCTCCCTCACCTCTTACCTGTCCCATGACAAACCATATTTATGTCCAGCACGGAAATCCTCAAATTCAACTCTGAGGTGCTGTGCATCTACCAGGACCACAGCAGTAATTAAAAAAAGGGAAAGGTCTGCTGCCTACTATCCCAGCGTGGTGGTTTTTGCATGGTGAGGGCTCAGCAAAGTGAGGTCGTGTTCTGTACAGGGATTTTCTTTCTCAAGAGAAGATTGTAGCCAAACTACCCTGGGAAGAAAAGGGCCTTTGATCAATGTACTCAATAAAATTCTAAATTTAAATTTGAACACACGCACACATCATTTCTGGATGTTTATTTCATTTCACATCAGAAAAATTCCCCCTTCCTTTGGCTAGAATTATTACCTTTTAATGGATACCAGAAGATTTGCTCGCTGACCCAATTTTTCCCAGGATTTTTCTTCCTTTATGTGTCCACAGTGCTACCCTGTTTTTCACTTCCCAGGAACATGCCCTGTGTTCAGTGGCACAACTTGGTGGTTTCTGCAGTTCCTGAAATTTCCGGCCAGGTTGGAGTAGGCAACTTCAGCAGGGATTTTAGATGGAGATTAAAACTGAAATAGAATGAAAATTAAAGGAGTAAGAGCTAAATGGTTGATACTATTAGCAACTTCTTTGCTGTAAGCATCTGCACATAACAGTGAGTGACTTTATGATTTCTTGGCTGTTAGGAGGTGCCACATTTGGGATGTCTGATGTTCCCCGCTTAAAAAGAAAAGACAAACTGGCGTGAAAATCAGTGGACTGGGGTGACCTACAGCTCATGATTTCAGGTTATGCTTTTAGGACAAGGAAACGTGGCACATTCCTGGTGTGGGCATGCAGATCCCCCACGTCAGAGAAGACTTTCAGCCCTGGGTAGGAGCTGGGAGCAGCATGCAGTGACACAGTCCCTGCGCCAACAAGGGGCTGAGCTTGGAAGCCACACTGACTTAATTTATTGCATGAAGGAGGGTCTGAGAAGTGGAAAATTACCCAAGACTGAACAAAGAAGCTCATCTGTTACCATGGGGGCACAGAGAGGGGCCGAGCACCACCCAGGACGACTCAGTCAGGAGGAAAGACACAGAGGAGCTGCTGTAGAGGGGGAGCTGGCTGTGCTCTCACTGGGGACCCAGCAAGGTTACAGCATGCTGAGCTGGGCAGGGACAGAAACTTTCAGCTGCTCTACAGAGAAGTTATTAGATGCAGGATAATTGTCTTGGACAGCCCTGGATGGGTTTGACCCCTATGGCTACAATGCGTATGTCAGTAGTGCCATATTTAGGCACCGTAAGGTTGCCCAAATTTGCCTCAGCCTCACAAATGAGAGCCGTGGGAAGCAATAGCAACCAAGAGAAGCAGAGGCAGCTATGGGAAGCCTGATGTGACAGCCAGGACTTCTTGTCTCCTTTCATTTAAATTAAATAATTAACTCTCCTAAATTCCATCCTCCCTGTCCCATGGAACAGAAAGGAGAATCCAATTTACTCTTCAAAAAATAATCTAATACCTTAACCCTTATCTTGATGCCTTGGCCAACCCCAACACTGTCCCAGGATTTCATTGGATTGCTGGAACTGTTTCATTTGTTACTGGTAAAGAAGACTTCAGTTTACCAAAGACTTTGTAAACTTCACTTACCACCTGTTTATCATCTGTCTGACACAATATTTTTTTAATGAAGAAATTATTTTTAAATCACTTTTTGGTCAAGGCTGTCATTGCTTAAGAGGGGCAGTTTACAAACACACTGCAGTTACAAACACTTGAAAAGCTGGCAACAGGAGATTAACACTATAGATGAGTAAATGTTTGGGAAGCTATTAAAATAGTAGGAAATGAGGAATCGTAAAGACATGCCCCAGTAGAATCAAGAAATTTGTTCACAGTCTCCTTTCATCCATTTCAGTGAACCCTCACCATGAACTCTTCTGCACTTGCACAGAGCCCCACTGTGGAGGGAGAAATTAATTTATATGGAATAAGAAGCAATTCCCAGCCCTGCTTTGAAGCCAGCCGCTTTCAGTACAGCCACAGAAGCAGCTTCCATGGCCAACATCCCTGCAAGCCATTAGAGCACTTGGGATCTGGAGATAATCTTCACTGCCTAGACCCACTCCTGGCTTCAGGAAGACTCTGCAAACATCATCTGTTTGATTTTATCTGCTTGTTTTCATTTAAGGGGTGCAAGAAAAGAGGACACCAAAAAAAGCCTTTCAAAACATTTCTCTTTTTTTGGTCTGGCTACTATCAGAGGCTTACATAAAACTGTATCAGCCTCCACAGAAATCTCAGGCATATATTATATTATATTATGTGGATATGTTATGGAGAACAAATTTCTACTCTCTGTCAAGCTGATGTAAATCTGATTTTCTGTAGCTGAACTGTAGGAGAAAGAAGAATTCTTTGCACAAATGAGCTTTATTTACATGGGTAAACAGTGATAGGACAAGGGGGAGAAATTTTAAACTAAAAGAGGGGAGATTTAGTATAGATGTTAGGAAGAAATTCTTCCCTCTGAGGGTGGAGACTCTGACTCAGGTTAATCAGAGAAGCTGTGACTGCCCCATCCCTGAAAAACATCCAAGGCCAGGTTGGATGGATGAGGCAGTGGTTTAGTGGAAGGTGTTCCTGCAGTGCTGGGTGTAGGGGAGAGGCAGTGCTGTTCCTGCAGCTCCATTTCAAGGGGATACATCCCAAAAGCCAACAAGGAAAGCTGAGGGAAGGGAGCACACTGCAGCCTGCCCATATCACAGGGATGTGTGAAACGTGTGGAGCTCAAGCCCAGGAACCCCTGCCAGGACTGTGATGTCTCCTAAATGACCAGGGTTAATTGGCTTAGCTCATAGCCCACAACACAGCTCCCTTGTCCCGTGGAGGAGGCCCCAGGATCTCCCCATGGCTCCAGGGAGCCAGCAGCCCCGGCTGTCAGAGGAGGCACATTGGCAGAAGGACCACATTTGAAACATATTTCCTGAAAAATGATGATTCCCAAATGGTCTCAAAAGACTGGAGAAACTCCCACCTCTCATGTTTTGACAGAGCTCTCTGGCTTCAGCATGGGCAGCATGAGACACTGAGTTCAGCATCTCTTTGCAGGAGCAGGATGAGCCAGGATGAGCAGGGGAGGAACCAGGCTGGGGGCAGATCCAAGAGGGGACATGGGACAGAGCAGGGGGAACACACAGCAGAGGAGCCCATGTTTGTGGCAGAGCTGCTTAGACACCCCCTTGTTGTGAAAGTGAC
>CM031869.1:9031550-9360312 GCA_018697195.1 Certhia americana
GGGGTAAATTCGCAATTGTCCAGTAAAAAATGGTAAACAGCTGTGCCTTAGCATCTGTACTGTGGAGTCAGACTCTGCAAAAAGGAGTAAATGACCAGAATAGAAATTGCCAATAGCTCTTCTAGTCAAGCATAGGTCATGCTTCAGGGAAGGAGGAAGCCAAGAGTGAAGCAGGCTCCTCTCCTCTCACAGGACAGAGAGTGGCTCAGGTTGGGATTGGTTAAAGGTGAAATTTCTACCACATTTGTCTAGAAAGGCTGAGTCCAACTTCAGAGGTTCATGCTCTCTTTATCCCATCACCCCTCTGCTGATACCTCCTGGATGGACCCTCAAGGCACCAACATGATGTTTTGACCTGCCACCCTTTGGTGGCATGTAATGTGCCTGTAATGTTGGTATCTTAAATTATAGAAATGAAAACTGGCACTGGTTTGCTTCTTGCATTTGCCCCTGTAGGCAAGATGGAAAGGAATCCAATGATGAGCACATTAAGCAATCCCAGAAGATGTTTCTTATTCATAGGAAGATTCATTACTTCAATTGGATCCTGGTACAATTGCAATCAATTACCACTGTTTTTAATTTCTCAATCTGGAGTAATGAGATTACACTAGATCCTGTGTCCTCAAACCCTTTTGGATGTACAGTGGATATCTTGACTTCCTTACCCTGATGGCTCAAAATAAAAAGACAACCAGATTCCTCATTTATATTCACAGTTATTAAGGCCATCGTATGAACAGCTAGAGAAAGACTCCTCAGTTTCTAATATTTATGACTTGTTTTGCTACCAGGACAAAAGACAAGTTCGTGGATCACTGGCTCCTACTGCCTTTATTTATAGACTAAGGCAAATACATACTTGCAGAACACACGGATGTGACTAAATCAATCCACTGGGCTACCTTGCCCTCAAAAGGCTTCTTAATGTTGCCATGAATGGATTTTTTTTTTTTAAAATTGCAATTCCTACATGCTGGGGCTGCAGCCTGGGTGAAGCTGTGTGTGGTGCAGCAGCATCGCTCCTGCACAGTCAGTATCCAGGGATCCAAGGAGCTCCTCAGTCACATCCCCCAAAGCTCTGAGCTTTGCCAACACCTCTTACAAGAAGGTATTTTTAAGCATCCAAAAGAGGTGAAGGCATATTTACTCCCCACACGCTTCTTTTTCTAATTATGAAAGTAATTAATGTCCTGCCAGTTGAAACACTATAAAATGGTTCTGCTGAAAACTGCACTTTAGGGCTGTTTGAGGTGAGATGAATTAATTAAAACACCAAGTAAATCCAAACAGCAAACATATACAGAATTCAACCCAAAGTGTTCTGAAACGGTCAGTAAATAGCTTATTAGCAGTGGAGAGGTTTTTCTCAGACTTTTCTGAAACAGTTCTCAAAAATAGATTGATATGTTTAAGTAATATATTAACAACATATTCACTTGGCAGTATTTCTAAAAAGAAGTATGAGTATTTCCAAAATTGCCTATGTATTTTTTTAGCATTTCCTAGAAAAAAGAGTTTAAGGGTTTAAGTTAATAAATAAATACTTCTTTTTCCTTCCCTTTGTAAAGGGAAAAAAAAGCCTAATAATTTGAAATGCCTGGAAACAATTTTTTCAGCAATGTTTTAGATCTTTGAGCTAAAAGTTGCTATATCTTCACTCTGATTCTCTAGAGAATGTACTTTGATATAACAATTTTTAAAACTGGCTGGAGAAGAGGCTACCGAGTTTGCCTCAAAATCTCAAGTTGCATAAATCAGAGGAGACCCATAAAAAGGCACTCGGTGGTTTACAGAAGCTGTGAATCTGACCCATTTTTGCTATAAATACATGCACTGGAATGTCACATACACTTCCACATGCTAATGGCAGTGTCATATTAATGCTGTGAAATCACACTTGTGAGACACAGATTTAAATGTTATTTGGCTGAAAGGATTTTAGAGCAGAGCACATAAATTTTGAAGGCCTTTTTTTGGCTGAAGGATAAGGAAAATGGACAGCCCTTTACACTTTCATTTGTGACTCCTCTGTCAATGGTGACCGGCTGTGGCTTATCACATAATACAGCTGGCAACTTCCCAAACCCCAGTGAAACCAACAGAGAAAATCACCATGAACATTTTGGGGCTAGAATTATGAGTTTTGGTAATGAATATTTTAAGCTCCTTTTACAGCTCTCATTCCCAGGGCAGAAATGGATTTAAAAGACAAGCAGGGGATCCAGACTGGCTCTGACATCACTTGAGCTGTCGTGCTCAGCAAAACCATCTAATTACATGACTTCTAAAGTCCTGCAAACCTTGCTGTTACCGTGTGTTGAGCTTAGGAGTTAATGCAAGCCTCTTCTTTAGATCATCTCTCGCTTTGCATTTTGCCTGAAGTGCTTTTTGTTGTGCTACATTTTGATGTATTTAATTAATTAATCCACTTAAATGCTGTCAGCTTCATGTCAGGTGGAGTTCTGTTGTCACTGAGCTGTATTGCTGTGTCCATAAGCAGTGGACAAAGCTGTCTGGGTGTCTGAATTTTGGCTATTTTTTATTATTCCTCTGATCCATTGAGAGGTAGGAGAGCCTTGTGCAGACTTGGATCCTTGAGCTTCTCCCACAGCATTGCTGATTGCCTTGGTAAACCTGCACTGTCCCCAGAGGAGTGACTGCATCCAGTATCTCACAGGCTTTGGCTTCAATCTCCAATTTTACCAATTGTTACGCCATTTGATATCACCGTAATTAACTTCCTTCATTTTTTTTCCCCACTTTGTGGGATAGAAATCAGGCACCTAAATTGATATATGGGCTTTTAGAGGCATGGTCTGATTCTCAGAGATTAAGTACTGCAATCTTCATCACTTTTCCCTTTAGCACCCTGAAAATCAGTGGCTAAAGCTCCTTACTCTGTATTTCTCTCTTCTTTAGGAGGGAAAGCAATTGAGAAGAGAAATATCTGTCCACTTGCATAACAAAATCTAGTGAAAATAGTTTCACCATATCTGCACTGATCGTCTCATTTTGCACACATAACCCACATTTACCACATTTGCATGGATTTCTTCATGCCTAATGCTCTGCACAGCTCCCAAGCCCAGAGCCTGTTTGCTGCAGGTAGGAAAGAGCATTCAGGCTCATGAACCTGCATGCCCCAGCCCCCCTGATAACCCAGAGCTATTGCTCTGTCACAAAATGTCACCATAAAGTAGCAATGGAATGGCTGGGAGTGGGCGAGGTGTTTATGTCTTCTGAGCCTCAAACAGGACCAAAAAAAGAAAATTAACCCAAAATAGAGCTTGAGATGCTCCTCCTGCAGAGATGGGAGATGTTCCTCCCTGCAATGTGGGAGTCATCCAAATGTGAGGAAGAGACCCTGCACAAATCTTTAAAATTGGAGCTAATCTCATGTTTCAACTCTGTAATCTAGGACTGTTAAATATTTATGTTGTCGGAATAAACACAAAGAAAACTAATACCTGTTCAAATGAAAAGGATCAAGCTAGGATGGAGCCTAAATGCAAAAGAGAACAAAATAATCAAGCTGGATTTTCTTTCTCTTTTTATTCTCAGCTCTCCTTCTGCTAATGTGTTATTTCACCCTCAATACCTCCGACAATACCAGCTGCTTTGATCCCTAAGGCTTATTTGCTCCTTAAGTCAGCAAGTTTGCAATAGCCTAAATAAACTCAAAAGGTTCAAACCCCAACAGGAGAGAGAAAATATACTTTTAAAAGACATAAAGTCAGGAAAGCATGTGCTCCTTAATGACTTTCCTGGAGGCATTATCTCTTCTTCCCCCACACTCCTTCTCTTCATCTACCTTCCTTCTGTTTTCTGTCTTAAATTAGATCTGTGAGATCTTCTGGAAGTGAATGCATCCTTCCTGTGCAATGGACCATGATCTTCACTGGAGCCCTTGGTAATACTGGGACTCATTTTCCATCTGTTGTCAAGGGTACTTTTTTGGTCCATTAGCAAATAGCAAAACAAAGAAAGCAAAAAAGACCAGTTTACACATGATGTATTAATTCCCATCTCCACACTCTCATTTCTTGTCTTCAGACACTCCTTTTTAAACACAACAGGTATTTTCCATGCATGCCAATGTAGTGGAGGGGCTGTGGACAATCAGGACAAGCCCAAACAAGTTATGGAAACTGCAGGAACCACTTCTATACACAGTGTAATTTATTACCTGTTGCATTCTGCTGGTGGCAGGAATATGTCTATCACAGCCTGAAAGGAGGACTAAGGAGGTGCCACACAAGTAGGATATCACACACATTTCAGTGTCCTAAAGCTGCAGTTGTAAAAAGCAACTGAGTGTAGGTGTGAGGAAGGAGGAACAAATGCACTAGAGATGGACTGGCTTTCTTTGAACATAACAAGGGGTTTTATCTGTGACAGCAGTGAGACTGAAGCCATGTTTACCTCGAGTTATGGCCCCTTTGCACCCTCTTTTTGGACAGTGATGCAAATTCTGCACTTCTGTATACTGCAGACTTCTGCCCTTCTCCAGGCTTTCTCAGAAGTCAAATGCTAAGGGCAAAACCAGACAGCTTTGCCAGGATCCCAGGACTTCAAATGCCTCAAGTGAGGCCACACGGTCTTAAAAAACAAATTCTCCAACATTGCCAAACTTTGTCATCCCACAAAATGCCCAGGGAGGGTTAATGCTGTGAGAAAGTTGGGATTGTAACTTTCCCACTAAATGGAGGAAGAAAATGAGTTGAACATTATGTTTGCTGCCAGTTCTCAGGCCTGGCTGAAGATGCTCTCCACCTTAGCTCCTACCCTGCACACAGTGGCAGAGGGATGGGCCCAGCTGGGCTGGTGGCACCACAATCTACACACAGCATCAGCAGTTCTGGCAGCGAGATGTCACCCTGCCATCATCTGCCCAGGCTCCTCACCAGCCTCTGCACAGCAGGCTCCACTCTCTTCTTCCAGAATTTGGGAAATCTGGTAAAGATTAAAATAAATTCTATTCATTTTCTCACTAGCAAATCCAGGAAAATTCTTTATTCTGTTTCCTGGCAGAACACAGTTTATTAAATTATTATTGCATTTCAAGTAAACTGGTCTTATGGAAAGAGGTCACTCATACTCCTGAAGGCATCTTCCCTTCTTGTTGCTTCAGGAGAACAGGGAGTCTCTATTTCACCTCATCTGGCACCCAGCTTTTTGCCATGTAGCCCACACACATTTCTGGCTACTGCTGATTCATTTCACATATAATTTCTGCTCATTCAGTTTTCATAAAGAAAAAACACTGATGCACAAAGCTTTGGCAGACAGGGAATGGAGAGGCATTAGGATACACAAACTCTTTCAAAATCTACAGAAAATTTGGTATATATCTATATTTGGTGTGTATTTTGTATATAAATATATCCCTGCAACACCCACTAAGGGAACAGTCACAAGTCAAGCTGAAATCATTACAGTCATGTCCCCATTTGCAATCTGTCAGAGGGTTGGAACTAGATGATCTTTAAGGTCCTTTGCAACCCAAACCATTCTATAATCCTATTCACGAGCATCTTTATCTAAACAGCCTCTCATTAACAACCTTCTGCACACAAAAGCCCATCCAACTCTCTTCTTGTAGATGCAATTCCTCAGGCTGCTCTTAATCCAAGGCCTTCCAGCAGTAGAAAGTTACTGTGTATTAGAACCACATGTACATCTTTGGTAGATCATGTCCAAAAATTCTGGGAATAACAAACACTCATATTCAACCAGTAGCCACCAACTTTGTTATAAATATTTATATAGCAAAAGAGGCACAAAATCTTTGTTTACTGTACAGCAAAGCACTCAAAATTAAGGAATTTTAAAGTGCATATATCACATTTGTTAGCTGAAAATCTGTTCTTGAAGTGTTCATCAAGAGTTTAGTTACAGTCAGATAGTTTGATTCTCCTGAAGTGAACTCAAGGATTCCACATCACTGCTAGCAGCAAAAACAAGATCTCATAGTCCATTCCCAGCGAGGGACGAGTAAATGCACTAAAGGCTCCCAGTACATATATTAAATCAAAACGTGACTGCACAGCTGCAGCTTCACCCAGCCTCATTCTTTGGTTTACACTATGTTCACATCACAGTTCACAGTCCTTCAGAGCAAACCAAAAATCCGCATTGGCAGCATCATACCCTTTCTGATATTTTCATGAGGTGCTTATGCAGAAAATAATAGCCCAGAGCATAAAAGGATCCAGAGCCAGCAGATACTTCCCAGCTTGCATATTTTCCATGTACACTGCATGGCCTGGCTGCTGGAGCTAACTTCTGGGCAAACACAGCTCCTCAGGATCCTGTTCCCTCTGGTTTGTGCCACGAGTTCTCCCTCCGGCCAAGGCATTTTGGCTGAAGCTGCCTCCCTTCCTTGCCACAGGGCAGGAGAAAAAAGCCTGAGGACACAGCTTCTGATTCCAGATTTCTAATGGAGCTGGAGATCAGTCAGTGGGATGGCAGGAAATGGGCACCACCCCAACGACACAGAGTCAAGAACAAATCCTTCCTGATGCCTGTGGGCTCTGTTGGTTTATCTCCCTTTTTCTCAGTCTCATGGTGAGATAGAGAGCTTTGTAAATTTGTGTTGGGATTTTTTCCCAGGATGCTCAAGAAGAAGAAGAGTCTGGGCAGCAGATATAATCAGCCTGCCATCCATCAATCAACTGAGGGAGACTAAGGGTTAGTGATCAATCCACAGAAGGACAATTGTTCCTTGAACCCTCAATATTTTTCATCTTTTCTGCAGCAAGATGCTTTGGCAGATCCCAGCTTTACCTCCCCAAGCAAAGGGCATGGGTGCATGCTAAAGTAAGGAATGAAGCAGCCTGTCCTTGGGGGACAGGAATGTGTCTACTGTCAGAGCCAGGGTGACATGGACAGTGCCCTAAAGAATGAGCTGGATCAAGAAATTAGATATAATTTAATACATACATAATTAATAGAGAGGGGAATGTTTTTAACCCTTCATTCATGACTGCACAGTGCCCTTTAATGAATGGCTCTTCGCTGAGCACAGTTCCCAGGAAACATTAATGAACTCAGTCCTTGGAAAGAGAGGGGAGAACACTGGTGAACATTGGATCTCACACAGGCACTGGCTAAAAAAATCAAACTTTTTTCGATTGGAGAAAACAATGAACTGTAAGGAACACAAAATAAACTGCAGATGATCAAATCTGGAATATTTCACATTATATGTAAGGAGACAAGGTTTGCTAAAGGATTTAACCTTTTCTCAGTACCCCGTCCGACCTACTTACTTTCTCAATTTCCTTCGGATTTCATAATCTTGATAATTTCCTAGTTTGGATGCAAAGAAAGAAGTAATAGTCACTTAGGGAAAACTGTATCAAACATAGGAGAGGATTTTTTTCACTTCTGCTGCTTAATAACTTTAGGAATGTGGGTAAAACTATTTCTTTCTCTACTTCTGTTACATTAGTGACACGTGTAGATTGCAGAGAGCTCTATTCGCCCCATTCCCCAGCATCTTTTTAAACTGCATGAACTTCAAGCAAGCTTTATTTTGAGACACTCCCAAAACGTTGTATACTGACTGGCATGGGATTAGGTCATGCTTTGAAGAGCTCTTGAGACCCTCAGAATAATACCTCAAATCAGAGGAATCATCAGACAGTTACCCTTCCTAGCCCTGCTGCCAGTGTGGGATTTGATGGACTTGTTCAGAGAAAACCTTTGAGCATCCAAAAGCAGCATGTAGGAAGGAAAGGAACAGCAGGAACCCACAGAAAGGTAATCTAGGTAATTTAGGTGCCTAATTTAGGTGCAAAAGAGAAAAAGAAGCTGATGCTTCTTAAAGACAACCAAAAAGCCTGTCTTCAGAGGGTATCCCAGAGAAAGCACCCAAGGAGGCACCGAACAGGATGGGAGCAAGCCACTGACTGCTTCCTTTCTGCTAGAGGCAGGCAGGGCAGAACTGGAAGGGAAGGGAAGCCCTTAAAAGCTGGCTTGAAGGTTAAACCCACAGGATTAATTCCCATGTGTGTAAGAAACAGCTCCCTCTCTCTCCTTGCATCACCGTGTAGAGTTTGTTTGGGTTTTTTTAATCAGAAACACATATTAATCCTCAATATTGCTGGCCAAAGAATGGCTTTAGAGTAAGCAAAGAGCTCACATTAAATTCTGCTGCCAGCCTAATCCAAACCTTGGTGCAGAGGGACTGCATCCACTGGATGCCACTGCTCAGCCTAACTCCTGGGGACCACTCCAGCCCCCCCATAATCCCCTCAGAGCAAACTCAGAACTTTATTCCCATCTCAGCTGTCTGTGGCCCTTCAGCACCCATTGACCACCTCAAACACTCTTCACAGATAAAAAGAGAAGGGCTCTTGTGTTCCCTTCCCCACAGACCTTTAGTAGCCGTGGAGGAGTGGGAGCCACAGGGAAACATTCAGTGTGTGCCTTCAAAGAAAAATGTACAGTTACTGGGTAATTCAGTAACTCTTGGCCTGATTCCTGACAAATGAGATCTGGCCAAGTCCTTCCGTGGTGGCAACAAGATGTTAATGAAAGAATTATATCAACAGCTCTCAGGTTGTCTCCTTTATTTATACTAGAATCTGGTAATAGACACAATTACAGTAGATTAACTTTGGCATAGCTTTAGCATGAAAACAACATACCAGGGCCAAATTTTACTCCAAGTATAATGTATCTATTGCCCTGCCTGTGTTTCTATTTATTTTGCTTGGACTGGCAAACTTTAATTCAAAGAATGTAATTATGGCATAACTTGCTGCTAGGTTTTTTCAAGACTATATTATTCATTTGAAGGGAAAGTAAGTTTACTTCTCATTGAGTTTAACTATGAAGGTTAATTTTCTTTGACTTAAAGGAGCTTGGGTTTTGACTTGATTTCTATGCATTTGGGGCAACCAGCACAGCTGTGAAAACATAATTGTCCTTAAAAAATTCAGGATGTTCATCCTCATTTTCAAAATTGCTTGCTCTTTTTTGTGCTATCCTAATTTCAGCTCACTGAAGCGGACGCTGATTAGCAACCACAGGTGCAATCCTTCTGGACTGTTCGTTACCTCCAGCTCGAGCATTTCCAACCACACTCTGCACTGCAGAAAATAGCCTCTTTAGAGGCAAAAAGCTGATCTGTTAAAACAGCAGAGGGACCAGCTAGAGAATCAGGGAGAGTTATTTGCCCTATCAGAGTCAAGGGGAAATTTACTCTTACATCAGCAGGGAAAGGGACCAGGGAGACGCAGAGGATGTGCAGCTCTGTGGACCCACGGTGTCAGGAGTGAAAGATTGGCAGTAACCTGTTATTTATGAGCCACTAATATAACTAATAATTGTACAGCAGCAGCATCCCCAGGACTCACCCCTCTGAAGCCTCGAGACAGGACGGAGGCTTTTCTCTATGGATACACAGAGGCAAAGTGGTGCCCGTGTGCGGGTGCTGAGGCTTTGAGGGACACACCGGTGAGGCACAGGGCAGTGTCCAGAGCTGTGGTTGTAATGAGCACATAAATCATCCCTAACGACCCCTGAGCCAGCCAGCCTGCGTGGGGGACAGAGAGCTGGCCCACACTGCTGTGGCTGCTGGAGAAAGGCTTCAGGTTGCAGTGAGCACAAATGGCTCTTTCACACATCTCAGCAGATGTTACTCATTTTCTCCTCATCTGACTTTAAGATTTGGCTCCATTCTTTCCCTGTTCCCAAAGCCCATCAGTTGTCTTAGAAACCTCTCCCAGCTCTCCATGGGCAATGGGCTACCCCAGCACTTGGCAGAGGCTGGCCCATCTGAGGCATCCCACTCCTCCAAGTCCTCATCCAGATGGTTTCTGTCTTCCCCACTGAAACTTGCCTCATCTACTGGCCATTTCCACTGCTCCACTGCACATGGTGTTATTCATCAAGGTGCTGCTCCTCCTGCACAGCCATGAGCTCTCCAAAATACTTAAGGACATTTGCAAAATTTGGATGGAGGCTAGGAATAGCAAGCAGGACCAGATGTTTACTGGGAAAGCCTAACACTGCCCCTCCATAACACAACGTCCAAGGCTCACCCCTGGACCATGGGAGGATGAAGAGCAGCCAGCAGGGACAGTGCAGCTGGTCCTGGGATGGAGATGCACAGGGGCATCATCTGCACAGCCCTGACAGCACACAGCCAAAGTCATCCAGGTGAGTAGGGGTCTGTAATTGACAATTCACTTTCCCATATCTATCTTTAAATTTCTTCTAAAAATCTCAGAAAAAAACCCAACAAAATAGCCTCAATAGATGCTTCAAATTTTTTGCCATGCTGATAGCTTAAGCTGTGTGGCACTTTGTGAAGGAAAAAGATGATATGAGCAAATTCTTAGAAATGGATTGCTGACAATACATGTATGTGTGGTTTAGCTCAAATCTATATACCAGTTGTGCACCATATGACATAGGAATCACAATCAATCTATAACTCAAGAAATACACTCCCTATGGATTCTGCTTGTTATATTAAGCACACAGATCACCCAAAGTCACCTGTCACCACCAGCAGGAATTGACTTAAAATAAATCATCAGTGAGAGCTGCAGTGCTCAGAGCCCAGGGAGCCCAGGGTGGGTGGAGGAAGATCTGATTCCTCTTGGTTCAGGGAGCAAATGTTTGCCTGCCTTGGTACTTGAAGCCCCCACACTCAGCAAAGTGAGGGGATCTTCCCAGCCTGCAGCATCCCAAGCACATTCTCAGCAGTCCACAATTTCATGAGAAATCCTGAGATGAAAATAAACTCCACAGTAAGGTGTGTTCATGGGAAATACAATTAAATGTTAACACGGACAGAGGAAACCATCCATACAAAGTACGTGTTTTACTCCAGCTCTAAATTCTCCAGAGGCAAGTTGAGAAAAGCCGTGGGATCCAAAACAGTAAAATAAAATCAGTCAGAACCACAGTTAATCAATATGTAACTCAAGTTTGCAGCAGAACTTTCACATGGAGGAAGATGCTTACAAAGTCACTTTGTTATTGCTACACACTTGTATGAATGAGAAAAATACAGCTCAAGAATAGCTTAAGGTAATCAAACCCCAGCTGTCCGATCCAAAAGCTGTGTCCAACCAGTGGTTTGTTCTTCTCTGGGAAGAGATTTGTGGTGATCCTCAACATGAGAAATGTGCCCACCAATTACTGGATTTACGAGCGTGCCTCCACGCCATCAGAAACCCCACAGTGACCAGGGAGGGACAGCACATCCTGTTGTCGTTCATGTAATATTTTAACAAGGAAAACACTCAGCAATACCTTGTGGCTGTCACTTAATGAAAAGTTGTGAATATTTCACAAGCAGGGTAGCAGGTGTTTGCCGTACTCCAACCCAGAAATGAGGAATGCACAGAAGGTGAGCAGAGCCACATAAAAGTTCAGAAAATTACCATGTGCAAATACAACTGCTTTGCTCCAAAATCTTCAGTTTTTGATGACAAACCTCAGCTCTGCTGTTAGCTACAGAAACTCAAAGAATCAGAGAATCACAAAGGTTGGAAAAGACCTCCAAGATCGTTAAAGGCAAGCTTTCACTGAATACCCACCATGCCCACTAAACCATACTGCCAAGCGTCACATTTACTCATTTTCTGGACACTTCCAGGGATGGTGATTTCACCACTACCCTGGGCAGCCTCTTCCAGTGCTTAACTACTCTTTCAGTGAAGAAATCTTTCCTAATATCCAAACTGAACCTCCCCTGGTGCAGCTTGAGGCCCTTTCCCCTGTCCAGTTGCTGGCTGCCTGGGAGAAGAGACCAATTCCCACAGCTTACTTTCCAGCAGCTCTGAGCACAATCAGGTCTCCCTGGAACCGTTCTTTTCTCAAGAATAAACAACCCTATCTCCCTCAGCCACTTCCCACAGGGCTTGTGCTCCAGACCCTTCATCATCTGATCATATCCCACCAAGGAACATTTTTCTGTGGATGCACTTCCTGCCATCCCTGCGGATGCAGTGCAGGCAGCTGCAGCCCCAGTGCAGGGAAACACTGACGGCACACTCGGTCTCCAAAAAAATGAATTAAAAGGGAACCATTTCCCCAAACAGAGGCTGGGGGGAACCATCAGAAACAAATTAAAATCAAAACAACTTTTCAGCAGGAAACAATGGAACAGATGGAATAATATTTATTACTGGAAACTGCTAAACGTGCCAATTAATTTTGAAGGGGCTTAAGTGGATTAAGCACTTTTTTAGTGGAAAATATGAAGAAAAAGTCATGAATCACAGCAATACCTTCAGCATTGTCAATGTATTTTTCTGGAAGCCTGTTAAGAAATCAAAGGAAAAAAACAAATCAAAAAAGTCTCAAATTGGGCAATTAACTTTCTATTGCATAAATAGTATCAATGTCCCCATTACTATCCCCAGAAATATTAGGGGAAGCAAAAATCAAACCATTGTTCCCACACATCAAGTTGGTCATTTTTGTCTGAACCAGAAAAGCATTTGACTGGGGCCAAAAGTAGCCATGTAAGCATTTTTTGATGCTCTAAGCATAGAAAGATTTTCGAGTTCATTTGTGTGTTAAAACCTGTACAGATGATTAAATGTTTAGACAAACCAGTGTGTAATCCAACCCTGTTATCACACAGAGGTAGTATGATTAAAAGCAGGAAATTAGTGAGCATCTTTATTTTTTTTATTTTAACCCAAGAACATGGTAGTTCTCACAAAAATGTGTAATGTTTAAAAAATATTCATCCTACACTAGGACATGGAGTAAAACATGAATAAAAAATATGTAATAATCAAATTCAATTTTAGGAGCACTTAGGGTGAGGGTTTTTTTAGTATTTTTACATGCTTGCTTAGAAGCATTTTACCTACATTTCTTCCTGTCAGAAAGAGAATTGAGAAGAGCCTTTCCAGTAAGGCTAGGAATTCAATTTAATTTTTCCAAAAGGAAATTAAAAATACTTCACAGCACTGAAATTTGCCCATTGCAAATATTGATTTTACAAAGGGACATTCTCCTTCACAAAACTATCCAGAAACATTCTGCTCAGCTCCACATATCATCATTGCCTTCCCTTCCTTTCATATTTTATATAACACTTCATGTTTTCTTATGCAAAATTGTCATGTTCCTCCCAAAATAGTGCTATGTTTAGAGAGGTTATAAGAAGTGACTGAAAAAATTGTGGTTATTTAAAGTGCACAGGATAAATATGACACACACGCTTTCACAAATAGAAAGCAGCTGGAAGAAAACTAACAGTGTCAGGGTTATGTGTAAACTCCATTTTCCTATCAAAAATTATGGAAACAGAAAAAGAGCCGAGAAAATTTCACTGTTTGCCTCAACTTGCTTAGACTTATTGCTGCTGATTCTGGATATGGCTCATAAAAGAGACAAATTGCTTCATGTTTCCAGGCTTTGCTATTTGGATCTCAGCAAGAAATTTCTGACTTCTTCCTTAGTAGCTTGAATCTATTTTCTTTGGCAGACCCATTGCAATTGTGAAAGCATTTTGTCACTAAATGTGAGCAGGCTCTCTTTTCTGCTAAGTGACCCATACCCCAGAGATTTTAACCTGTTTATACATTTTGAATAGTTGCTCAGTGGGAACTTTGGCTCTGTTAGGAACCTAAGATAAGACTTGTCACACCAGAGCATGGTGGTAGTTGAGCTATCTCTTCACAGTCCTTAAACAGGAAATGAGGAGTGACACCTCCAAAAACTGATCCATCCTAAAGGAGTTATCTGGGAGGGAGGGAGAGAAATGAGACAGAAGTTCAGTCTCATCTTGTTCGTTCCCACCTGAGATCAGGCCTAAATTCCAAAGATTACCATCATGCACCAGCCACAGAAGCCAGCCTTGTGGAAAGGGTTAAAAAAGCCCCTCAAGTTATGAGACACGAGCTGCCTCAGGGCACTTCAGCTGTTGAAGTGCAGGTGTCACTTATGGAAACCTCACAAAATACAATCTTTCTCCTGCCACCAATACTAAAACCCTCAAGGAATTACTCTCACACTTACAACCAGATGCTGCAATCAACCACATTCAGAGAATAGGGGGAAGGATCCAACTCATCTCACAGCTTGGCTTTCCTCAGGCTGAGGACACTGGAGCCACTTTACACTCTGGGTGACTCTGGCCATGCTGGAGCAACACCAAGGATGCCAGAGAAGGAACAGCCCACCTGTCTCCTACAGAAAGAGGGAGCCCATTGAGCCAGTTTGCTCTTACTTATGGACTCCAAACCCATTGAGTCCTATCCCTTCCTTGTTTATTAAATATTTGAATACTAACTCTCAATACCTCTACTATAAGGATTTTTTAAAAATTTAAACACAGCTTAGGTTCAGGAAACTCTAGCATCATGGGGCATTGTTCATCACCTGCTTTCTCTGGGCTCATCCCTCTTTCCTCTGCCTTCTTTCAAGTGGTGGGTGAGGCTACAATACATATTTAAACCCCTGGGGTTTAAGTGGCGCTCAGGGGCTGCATCACTGTGTATGACCCCACTGAGAAATCCATCCTTTTACCCCCTCCCTGGATATCAGGCACAGCAGGGCACAGTGCTGACCTGGGAAGGGAGAGGAGTGGCAGGTAGAACATGGTTCAACAGTGTCCCAGCATCCAGACATCCTTCACTGGGCACTTTCCAGAGCTTTAATCAGGAGTCACGTCTCTGGTGACCAATAACACCACTTTCACAGGTCACTATACCTCCATTTCCAGCTCATTTATACTCCTGTGCCCATAACTTCTCCCAGTCATGTATGCACCAGGTACAAAGTTGAAATAAATTTTTCACTGAAAGTGAGCTTGATTTTGATTTTATTCTGTGCCCTGTATTACAAAAGGCAATTCTGTACTGTACTCCTGTACTGATCCAGGCTCTGCCCTCTTCCTTCCAGATGATTTGGGAAGGGTGCAGAATCTCAAGCCCAGGCACTCAACCATGAAACCTTTGGACTTGCTCACAGACGTCTTCCCTGTCAAGAGGAGCAACCTTGTGTAATGTTCAAACACTCCAGAAAAACATCCTGCTTTTCTGTATCAGTATCTCCTCACTGGATGAAGTATAAGACAGCAGATTTCACAGGAATGAGAGAATTACTCTGGTTGAAAAGGGTAAAAATATCCATCACCGTTGGCTAAGATTCAAGTTGATATTGATGCAAAGGCAGTAAGACACAAGCTATTGTATCCCATTTTTCTTTTGTATCCCATATTTCTTAACCCAAACACATAACAAGGAGCATGGCGAGGAGGGGGAGAGGCTGGGGGTGCCCTTCACCCACTTCTGCCATGTGGTGCCCACAAGATGGGTGTTCATAGCCCCTTTACTCACATCATTCCCTGTATTAAAGAAGTACAAATCCACCACAGAAGCCATGAGTACACGGAGAGAAACAAAGCAACATGATACTCGTTTGGCTCAGTCCCTGGAGAGTCTGTGTTTCACTAAATTAATAATCTAGTTAAATCTGTTCAGATTCAACTTCTTAAGAAACTAATCCAAACAAGCCCAGAAGTACTAATAACATTTCAGTATGGGCTTGAAGAGAGATTAGAGAACATTTATTTTGCTTCCAATATTTTCTGATTGCTCCTAGCCTTTCCCTGTACAAGCATCTAAATGAAGAAATATGGACAAAATGACTAAGTAGTAGGGCTTATGTTGAATTAAAATCCACTGAGAAAAAAAAAATAATCAAGGCAGCCACAGAAAAACTGAATCACTTAACATTCAACAGAATAAATATACAGGAACATGCTGGGCTGTGCATGTAGAAAATTGGAGATTTATAGGTCCATATTTCAAAACTACTGCAATGAACTCCTTCATCTGCCACTTAAATCTTAGCTCCCGGCTCACCTACAAGTCATAGAAAACTGTCAGACTTGAATTTTTCTGCTTTGATTGTTTTGGGGGGAGTTTTTTGATGCCTCAGCATGAGCATGTTGACCGAGGTCATGGAAACCTGCCCTAACCTGGATTTTTTTAAGCATATAAAAAACCCGCAACTTTCTCATAGAATCCTACTCTTGTCTTGAAAGCCATCATAAATATATCAAGGTAAAGAAAAGTGGGAAGGCTCAGAAATGCAGATCTGGAATTCAGGTTGCTCTGACTGCTCTGCTCCTGCCCAGGCTCAGGGAGAGGGCAGAATGGTGTTACCCATGGAACAATGTGTGGATGAGGGTGGTTGCACAGGAAACATCTCCAGGTGAGAAACAGCAAGTAGTACTGGCTGTAGAATAAACCTTACCCAGGTTCATGGCAGAGAGAACTGGGGTGAGGTTCAGTGCAAAAACAGATTATTTAGAAACTGCCTGAATGCCACAGCCAGGAAATCAATACCAGGAACCAGAGAATCCACCGTTATCCACTGTTTGGTCTTGCTCAGATTTATTGGCTGATAAGTGGATCATGCAAGCAGGTGAAAAACTGCAACAAGATTATATCTGAATGATAAGGAGGGTTTAGTCTCTAAGGAAGCACAGGGCAGCCCAGGGAAAGGCTCTGGTGATTAATGGCAGGGAGGCACGGCAGGGGCTCACACAGCACTTGGCAGTGGGACAAACTGCAAAAGCTGGATGAGGTTGTGTTAGAGACATGAAAACGGAGGTGTGGGGCCAGTTTCACTTGCCCTACAATAGAGTGAGATAAATCATGGCTGTCAGCACCCACTGAGCCCTGGGGCTCTCATCTCTCTGACCCTCAGGTTTTTCCTTGGCTGGTGCCTCCTCACAGAACTGCACAGAGGAGCTGCAGCTACTGCATTTCATGGGGACAAACCCACAGTGAGTGTAACTCCTGCATGCCAAAGGATCAAAAGGTTTATTGAGGCTATTACATTGATTATGCAAATTTCACCCTATTCAAACAATTCCAAAACTTTAGAAATCCACAATGGGATTTTTTTTAAAGAAGCAAGTGGTGTGATTTTTGTATCCACAAACTCATAATACAGGATTGAGGAGCACTTCCCAGTCCTGATATAAACATTTCACCTTTGCTTCCTTGTCCCCACCTACCTTTATTTTTTCACTGGGAAAGAAACCCAGACATGTGCTTTGGAACAGAACTGCAATACCTGTATATATATATATATATATATATATATATATATATATATATATATATATGAGTGTGTGTGTGTGTATGTATGTATATATATATGTATATGTTTAACCATATATTCATAGAATCATTTAGGTTAGAAAAGCCCTCTAAGACCGTTGATTCCAACCCTAAACCCAGCACTGCCAACTTCCCACCAGACCATATCTGCATGTGTTTTAAATCCCTCAGGGGATGGTGACTCCACCACCGCCTCGGGCATCTTATTCCAATCATTTTGGGGAAGAAATTTTCCCTAATGGTCAATCTAAATATTATTAATATAATCCAAATAATCAAATAATATTAATATTAGAATATTGTGAGCCTATGTCTTGGAAAACAAATGTTTACTTGTACAAGAATGGTTCATGTTAATTCTGATTGAATTATATTGAATAGTTATATATATAAAATAGTTTACAGCCTTTGAAGTCCTTAACACTCCACCTATTTTTGGATGCTAATTGGCACTACTAATTTACAGGCAGAGAGAGCAAGACAAGCAAGCAGCACACATTTTCCACATTGAGCCACAACCTGGGAATGGAAAGCTGCAGCCCCAGGCTGTGCTCCAGGCTGGGTTTTTCCCCAGGCTCTGTGCTGCCAGCCCAGCATTGTGTGGGCTGGAAACAGCCCCAGGAGCTTCAAGAACCTGGCAGTGACATGGTGGAGACAAGCAAAGAGAGATACAGTGGACAACACCCTGGGAATAGAAGAAGAAAAATTTTCTGTAGGGGCAGGAAAGCAAATTCATGCAGAAAAATCCCTTAGGGCTCTTTTTAGTGCCTGCATCCCCCATCTCTCTAAAGGGAAGTTCCAGGCAGAGCCACAGGCTGTGCTTCAAACTCTTGTGGAGGTGAATTGCCACATGCACAGCCCAGCCAATATTAGACCTTCACATCTCCAAGATGTCACAGAAAAAATCAGCCAGATACAGGTGCCCAGTGCTGTCACCTGCAACCCATCAGGTATCAGCCCTCTGTTAAGTTAAGCTGAAAATACCTATAAAGTTGAAATATTTATTGTGGGAAAAGAGAGAGACAGTGCAATCCCACAACCTCATTTCTGTAAGCACATGGCAAGAACTGCTCACATTATCAGGTTACTAAAATGTTGCCTCAGTGCAGGATGCCTTCATTGTGCCTCAAATAATTGCACACTTGATCTGCTCTAGAAAAGCAAAATTTATGGAGGTATTTAACATTGCTGACAGCTGTCTTACTATATTGTATGGTGTTTTTTAATAAATCGGGTTCCTCACTCTAAGACGCAAGTCTTAACATGAGAAACAAAGAGCTGAGGAAAGACATCCACATGGACTCCAGCTGAGCACTTATCAAACCCACAGAGTCCTGGGCAACAATAGCCAGAGCTATCAGCAACCTACCCATTGTCATAAACAATGTTTTGACAAAAATTAATACAGAAAGGGATTTATCAAGTTGGTTTTCCTTCATGGGTCAGAATCAAGGGTGATTTATAGTTCATCTTGAATGAATTAGAGAAAGACACAAGATTTGGCTGGTGATTTTGTTGAAAGTATGCACTGATAAGAACCAGAATATTCTATAGCAGAGTTTCAGCTGATGGAGTTGTACTGGCTTATATGTCCTGAAGATCTCATATGTGGTTTATGCTGTTCAAAACATTCCCCAAACAATGAGCAGTACTCTGTCAATCCCATCAACCCCATGTCCAGCAAATTTCACCATGAAAATTAGGGAGGGCAAATTGTTATTTCTGCTTCTCTTTTTTTTTCTCTTGGTTGGCTTCTGTCAGTCTTCCAGCGAGCTGGATGAATCATGGTGACATCAGAGAGGTGAATATTGATATCTAAACAAGAGTTTGCATCTATTGGTTGTATTGCATCTCTTTTTCTAGTCCTGGTAAGGAGCAGTATCCAGTCATCTTTGCATGTCCAGAGAAGGGCAACAGAGCTGGGGCAGGGTCTGGAGCACAAGTCTGGTGAGGAGCAGCTGAGGGAGCTGTGGGGGCTCAGCCTGGAGAAAAAAGGTGACTCAGGAAGGACTCACCTTCTTGCTCTCTACAACTCCCTCACAGGAGGCTGTAGCCAGCAGGGGATCAGCCTCTCCCTGTTAACAAGTGACAGAATAAGAACAAACAGGCACACGTTGTGCCAGGGGAGGTTTAGGTTGAATAAAAGAAAAAAAATTTTCACCAAAATAGTTATTAAGCCCTGGTACAGGGTGCCCAGGGAAATGGTGGAGTCACCATCCCTGAAGGGATTTAAAAGCTGTGTAGATGCATCACTTGAGGACATCACTTGGATTTAGTGGTGGCTTTGGCAGTTCTGCAGAAATGGTTGGACTTGATGATCTTAGAGGGCTTTTCTAACCTAAATAATTTTATGGTTCCATGATTCTAATAATTCAAAGCAAGAACTGGGCCTGTCAGGAGGCCAGGAGAGCACCTGAGGATCCTTTTGAAGCACAAACACACTAAAACACATGCCTGCCCTGTCCTGCCCTGTGTGGACTTGAGGGGTTGGGCTGCCTGGGTTGGTGCAGGAGTAGGATCTCCCCACCAGGGTCTGGGCATGCAGGAGCAGACCCAACTGCTGCCTCAGTCATTAGTATTATTGTAATTTGCCCCACAGTTGTCATTTTGCTTCTTTCCAACTCCAGCTTGCTTCTTTTCACTCCAGCTTTTCTCCATAAGTGTAAATCCAAATGCCTCGCCCTGAAAGTTGTCTCCTAGCAGCAAAGAACAGAAGCAGAAGAATGCTAAAGGGAAACTTGTTTTATCATGCTCTAGCTCTAGGTGGACTTGTGCAGACAGAAGCACGAATTACAGCTTAAAACAGCGGTGGTTTGCATTGAGAAAGAAATTACTGCACCTTTTTTTTGCCATCTATTCTCATCAACCAGGTTCTCTGCAACTCCAAGTGTTACATCCAACCAAATTCAACATGAGGCCAGGGATGAAGTACAGGGCTGTAATGGAAATCCCTGGTGTGTGTTATACTCAGTGGACAGAGGTCAGCCCAGAGGGGATGAGAGTTAATATAACAGGATTTAAAAGTGACATAGGTGTGCTACATCTGTGAATGGCTGCTGCTTCTACATTCAGAGTTTACAAAACAAACGAAAGAGAAAATTCCAAGAAACACCCTGAAACTTCAAACACCCTTGGACCTAATCACAGGGTTGAATGGAAGTGTAAGGAAATGGTCTCTTAGCTTGAACTGGGCCATTTTAAGAGGTTTTTTTTAAAGAAAAGCAAGGCCACCCTGTCCTACACATACAAGTCAAATTAATAATAACATTCTTATCTGATATAACCCTCCTGACCAATTAGCACAATCATGGATACAAGATTTGGCCAGTGCTGTGGGAAAGGCAAACCTGTCCTGGATTTTTTGTTCCTGCATCCAGCCTTACCCAGTAGCTTATTTGGAGCAATTCACACGCTAAAGAAATTTATACATTGGGTACAACATGGGTTTGTTTGGGTACAAAAACATCTAAAGGCTGCGTGGGCTGCTTCTCATACTTAGAAACTTTATTTGCTCTTCAAGAACATTAAAGAATTCAATTTTCACTTCCAGACAGCATTTCCCAGGTGACTTTCTTCCGCTGCCCCGCTCCGGTGAGGAACATCAAGAACCACTGCAGACCTTTGAAGAACCGGCCAATAATTTCAACATCTCCTTGGCAAAAACAGACCCTGCAAGACAGCTGTCCCACCTGACAGCTCTGGAGCAGAGGGGGGGCTGTGCAGGCAGCAGGGGCACAGCTGCATTTGCAGCAGAACAGCCTTTCCCAAGCCAGGCACTAAATGCAATTAGAGAGAACAGAAAATGTCAAGTATAAGATATCAAAACAAAACACGTTCAGAGTCTGGAAACGGTGTGTGGGGCAAGGCTGGGATTGTTTGAAGCTGGCCTCCTTTCTGTTGGCACCCACTGCTTGCAGACACAGAGATCAGTGCAGTTTAAAAGCTTTTGTTGTTTGTTATCTGTGGGGAGTTTCAGTTTTGGAGTTTAACTGCCTGTTGTTAAAGCCAAGGTATTCTTACTGCTAAAATGTGGCTCCTTTGTCATCCAAGTGCCATATCTATGGGAAGTTTACTATGCCAAGGGGAAGAGACACTGCCTTGCACAGCCAAAATCAGTGCTGGGGGAAAGAAAAAGCTATTCAGACACCTGGAAGGGAAACATGCCTAATCTAGCAGATATCACCAGCAAATATAGGCAAAGTACCAGAGATACAAAAGCTAATGAAGAATTTATGAAGGTAAAGATGTTCATTAGAGAGACATCAGTCTTAAGAAACTCTGACAGTAGCACAAGGACAAATCATTCATCTTAGCCTCTGGCAGCAGTTGCCTGCTACCGGCCAGCTGGTTGGGACATCAGACCAAGGACTTGTACATCAGGGAAAGAGGAAAATGGGAGTGTTTGTGCACTCCCGAAGAAGACGTGATTTTGGCAGCAGTGTGGCCACAGAAATATTGAATCTTTGCTCATCAAAGGCCAGTGCTGGCTGGAGTTGCTCATTAACCACAAACTGCTGGTGCCCTCAGACCTGTTAACCCAAGAACACGGAAAGTTCCTTTTCATCCTCCAGTGCAATTTTCTCATTGACTTCCACCTGGGCAGAGGCTTGGTGGTTGCAGAAGAAGACAGGGAGTGTATGACCCATACAAAGCTCAGCAATGACCTGGAGCTATAGAGTAGGCACAGCAAAATACCTTAAAAGAAGAAACAAAATCTCAGCCCTAGGGAAATACAGGAGCCAGAGCTATTACTGCAATGACGACTCAGAAAGTACTTCTTTCTCTGAGGGCAAGTCACCTGGGACATGAAGTGCCAAAGCCCACAGCTAACCTGAAGTCCCAGAAAGGATCTGCTGGATCTGCTTTAAGGCGTGAAGACTGTCACTCAGAAGCACCACTGAAATGCTGGAAGGGAAGGACAGAAATCCTTTTCTCTGCCTTGGTTCTGATCATCTGCCACGCTGCTCTATGAACAGCCTGGAGAGGGGAGGTGTGTGCAGCCCAGTGTCCCTGAAGTGCTGAGAGCTATCCCCTGGTGTGGCTGTACAGATGTCCCTGGACTTCCAGCTCCAATAACCTGGCCCTGCAGCACTGCAGCCCTGCAGGAAGCCACACTCTGGCAGATGCCACAGCTCTGTGTGGTTTCTGAGAGCACCAGGGGAGGGGACATCCAGCAGTGTCCCACCACTTGTACCTGAAATGGATTGTTTCCTTTTGAATCCCTGCAGAGGACCAGTCTCTATGACGGGTTTCATCTTTGCAGTCATGAGTTATCCAAATCTGTTAAAAAAATAAGAGAATATTTGATCCCCTGAAGGGCAAATTTCCCAGTTCACCATATGAAATAAGCTGTAAAGCAGCAATTCCTTTGATTTCTCATTTCCTTTTATTTTTTCCATTGATCTCATCACATTCTCTCATTGTATCATCTTATAGAGCAAGGCAAGAGGACAGCTAATCTGTTTTCCCTCTGCTCTTCTTAATGTCTTCTTGATTGAAATTCATGTTAACTCTTAGGCACCCTGATCTCTGAGAATGTCCATGAAGCCCCATCCACTTGTAGAAAAGACAAGTCTTCTCTTCCAAGCTGCTGAGCTCTGGGGAGCTCTCAGGAATGGGACAGATACTTGCATAACCCTTAGCAGGCATCACAAGTAATGCTGGCTGCTGAGTTTCTCAAAAATTTTCTTTGGGACAGACCATTGATCTGACACAGGGAATGAATGAGGACAGAGGGGGACTTCACACCCATCTTCTCCTTCCAAAGATGAGCTGCTAGCACAAAGCCAGCCCCATCCACAATGGGAACAGCCTTGGGTGCTGATCCTCTCCTGCAGCTCCAGAGCACCATTTCTGCCTCCAAATCACTTTAGCAACAGCTGCCTGCCTTTTCAGAAACAGCCAACTGCCAGGAGAGGCTGCCAAAGGCCTTTGGAAGGAATCACAAGCCGGACATATTTTTGTCCTCGAGAATGAAAGCGGCAAAGCTCTGGATTTGGGGAAGACACCTAAGGCAGCCTACAAAGAGCAGGGGCTACACCACCAGTTTGTCTAGTTTGTCCCCAGTCCCAGCCCCATGCCATCACTGTCCTTGACATTTATAGACTTTATCAGCCCTGTCTTGCTATCTAGCTGATTCCTCATTTAATTTCCACAACAAAAACCCACTGTTTCTTCACCACATCAGTTCTGCAATGTGCCATCTTCATGTGATTCTTTTTGGATTGTTAATAAAAACCAAAAAAAGTTCACTTCTACCTACTCAGGGGTATGACAATGCAGCAAAGTTCAGCATGAATTTTCTGTGCTTTAGCTATTCTTGATGTAGGCACTGTCAGCATGGCCTGCAGGGAGGGGTTAGCAGGGTGTAACGAGGAGGGGGATGCTGCACAGTGGTCCCTGCTGTTCCCTTGCTGGTCTCCCCCTGTGATGATCTGTAAGCCTGGCCAAGCCACCCTGCTCCTAGGGAGTGATGAACTCCAGAATATTTGCTGGCAAAGTGGGCTTGGGAAGTGCTTGGCCCAGCTCTTTTGCAGCCCACCCAGACCACACATGAAGAAGAGATGGGTGGCAAGGCATGCTCACACTCCAGCATGTAACCAGGTGGAAAACTTGAGAAAAGTGGGCAAATACAGCCTGAGGGGGAGTTCAGAGCAATGATGCTCCCCACCAAGTCCCTACTGTTTATACCACTGCCAGGAGAAGTGCACAGCTTGGCTGTAACAGTAGGATGTCTCTTGGTTTGCTTGCAGAAATGCTGGTTTATTTGCAGAATGAACTGATTTTCTTAGGAACGCTATGCATAACAACTGCCTTCCTCTTCCCACTTCCCAAGTACTATGGTAATTAAGCTTTTATCTGAGTAGATAAAATAATTAACATATTTATTACTCAGAAGAAAAAGATCTTTTTTTTTGATTGATTGCAGCCTACTAATGTTCCATCAAATATTCAACGTCTGTATTGTTAAGCCATTAATTTTATTTATTTTTAAAGACACTACATATGTTTTCTATCCCAAGGGGAGGAAAAAAATCAGCGTATGAAAAATTCCCATCATTACTAACACACAGCTCAGCAGAAAATGAACAGACATAGGGAGCACCCTTCCTGTCTGCAGGAGAGTGGGTTTCATTAAGCTTGCAAGGGATTTTTGCACATTACAGAAAGCACTGAGGGGGTGGGAGAAGCCCTGCAGAGCCTTATGGGCACCTACAGATGTCATGGCTTTGTGCCCAAGCAGTCTCAGTGTGTTGCAGTGCTTGGTCCTGGCACTCCCATCCTTGCATGCACCCCTCTCTAATGGCACTCTGGACACTCCTGCACATCACCACAGGAGATGCTGTGAGATGATTTCCCTCCATACCTAATCACTGTATTATGGTAGTTTTTATCTAATGGCTTTAATTCTTGGTGCTGGGCAGTTTTGTTGCTGTGGTTACTTTGTGGGCAAAAGTAAACAGCTCCAAGTCACCAGGAAAAAGCACAAAAACAAACCTCTCAGAGGCTGCCGAGAAGATCTTCCATCCAATACTGTGTGCACATACCCACACACTTTTGGGTGTTGGGTTTTTTTGAAAGATGAAGTTACAAGTCCAAAAAAAAGATGCCAGAAGCCACCAGAGGGAATAACCATAGAACACATCAAGGAAATCATTGTGTCTTCCCAGAGGTACAGTCACCCCTTCCCAGTCATTTCCTCGTGTGTGGGATCCCCAGGGCAGCTCCATGCCTGGATGCCACCCCCTGGATCATGAAGGTGATCACTTGAGGTGCAGCAGAAAGGTGGATCTGACACCCTGCATGGCTCTGCCTCTGCAATTTCATATGTACCAATCATTTTATACCTTCAACTTTTTGCTTCAAAAGCCCTTCTAAAAGACAACAGAAAAGACCCTTACTGCAGGGCTTTGCCAAAGGCCTTGAAGACCTGCAAGTATGTTCCTGCTCTGTTCCAGATCTGCTGTCACTACTGCCATGACCATCACCCTCCAGGCACTACAGCTCCCACCCAGAGTGCCAGCAGGGCACATAGGCTCTACTCCTGCTGCTGTAGCTCACGGGAAGTAGCCCCATACACTGCAAGCATTGCTGCCCTCTCCCCTGCAATCTGAGTTTCCCTGTATTAAGGCCCATAAAACCATTGCAACTTGGACACTTCAGCAGGGTCTCCTGCTCATCAGCTCTCCAAAGGGACTTTCATCCCATGGAGCCAGTGCTGCAAGCGGATGTGCTGAAGCACGTTCCTGCCATTCCTGGAAATGTTTGAAATTATGCCCAGTTCTAATGAGCTGCAGAAAGGAGAAGCGTCAGGAATGGGATTTCTCATGCCTGAACATTTGTGGATCTTGCTGTCACAGCTCCCCACCTGAGCAAGCATTCACCTGGGACTCGATTAAAAACCTTTCAGGTGCTGATCTCGTTTGGTCCTATTGTCTTGCAAAAATACAACACCTTGTGGTTCAGTTTTCCATATTCCCTGTGTTTTTGAATGTGGATGGCTTGACAGCAGAGCCACTCCTTTTGAGAGAAGTGGCATTCATAGCCCAGAGAGAGGCTGTCTGTAATTCACTACATACAGTGACACCCTATTCTACTCCTAAAGCCCTTCGCTGGAAAAGCTGACACACACAGATGACCCAAAATTACCCCCACACAGAGATGTGATCAGCAAATCAGGAAGGCACGATGTGTTTCTAATCCTGGGACAAAAAGAAGGGCCTTCCATCCAATTGCTGATGTGTTATCCAGTGCTCTGATGTTCTAACTGCACACCTGGGCACTAACACCATGTCTTCACACCCAGTTCCCTCAGTCTGACTCAGGAATTAAAAAACACTCAGGAAAGGGAAAACACACAAACAAGGACAGGGCTCATGCCATTCCCATCCTTGTCCCAACAACCTCTTACCCCACAGAACACCATGGAGACTTCTCAAGGCAAGTGCTTTGGCCAGCACTATCAGGAATGTGAGTCAGTCACATCAAACAAATTACCTTTCTTACCATCACATTATTCCCCCTACACTACAGCAAGCATCAGGGTGGATGGTAAAGAAAGCCACCCAACGGGTTGTGTAATTAAGCACAAAATAAATACATACAGCCATTCACAGTTGAATTGCCTATTAATAAAATTGTGTAAAGTGTAAGCTGTGCTCACACATAAAAAACAATGGTAAGTTGTAACACGCAAGGAAATGAGTCAGTAGGAAATTAAACACAACTTACTATTTTCTCAATGTAAAAAGTCACTGTTGGGATTAATCCTTTTGTGCATATCTAGAGGTGACTCTCAAATCACCTACACAAAGCGCCAGTTCTCCCTTTTGCCATTTTACTGAAACCCTTTTTAATGATTCATGACAAAGAGCTTCAAAGAGCTCCAAGCCATGACAACAGTCCCAGATCCGACCTCCTTGTTCTCGTCTCAGGAAAAAATCCTCCTTGGTGAATAATTTAGGTTTAGGAAGAGAGCTGCCTTAAAACTATTCCCAAGGGAAGAAGTAGTGTCTAGAATTTAATCTCATTATGGAAATAGAAATAAAAACAAAATATCAAAAGAACACAGCGACTGCAACAACAATATAAGCCTTATTTTGCAGAATTCATCCATTGTGAAACTCCACAGAAGGGAACACAGCTGTTTTCCCTGAAATATGTTTCATGTTTCCAGAGACCAAAGAAGAAATCCAAAGCTTTGCCTTTCAACTTATGATAGACAAACACATGCAAGGATGACACAACTACTGTTCAAGGGTACTGAGGAAAGAAAAAGGTCATTTAGAGCTAGAGGTGAAAACATGGGCTTGACCACAGGCTGCAACACATCTTCCACTAAGTTCAGCTCAGTGGGAGAGGCTTGCGACAGCCTCCCAAAATCTGAGGCAATTCACCCCTGACTCCAAGCTTGGAATCAAGTTTTATATTTCCTCTGTTGCAAGGGCTGAGGGCCCATACACAATGGTTACAACACCAAAAAGGCATAGGAAAAGAAGTGCAGCACCCCGGACAAAAACAAAAAGCATACAACATGCATCACATCTGTACACCTCCACCTCAATTCTGAAATTCTAGTGAGCATTTAAGTCTAATTCCTCCTCCAAATTCCTGACATGATACGCATGGATTTTTTCACTTCACTTCTAATGTTTAATCTTCTCCTTGACGAGCTGATAGGGATATTCTTAGACATTAAACTCAGATGAGCCATTCACAGTTTGCCTCAACAGCAATAAGTAGCTTCAGTTTCATGGCCATTTTGCAAAGATTTCTCACCATGACGAGCACCTTCATCTTCCCTCTATGAAACACTTGATATTTGGAAGGACAGTTAATCCAAATCATAGATTGCTCTGTGCTTGAAATAACTAGCATATCCAAAGCCAGCTGAACACTAAAATATTTCTAATAATGGGGATGACTGTAATAGTGTATATCCTGGTCCCTGGAATGATCACCCAAAGGACACTGTGTGCTGGCTTGTGTATGTTCACAGCAGAAGGAAAAGCCTCACCTGAGGTCAGTTCAGGGCATAGACCCCTCCCAGTCTTGTCTGAGCACAAAGACACAAATGTCATTGCCCTGGCAGATTTAACAGCTTTTCTGGAGCCCTCCCATTTTGCCACCACAACTATTTATTTGGGAGTGAACTGCCCTATTCCAGTAGCTCCCCCTTCAAAGGGCAACATGTATTTGGGGGTTGTACCCATGTCCACAAGCACAAATATTTTGCTCCAGCTCAGCTACACATTGTGCTCAACAATGTACAATTTCAGCCTCCAGGTGGACAAAATAGTGAAGATTTTTCTTCAGATGGTAGTCCCTTTCTTAAAACTCCTCTTTCTTATTTAGCAGGAGACAACTGCTCATACATGCCCTCCATGCTGCAAATCACCCTCCCAGGGTGGCAAATCACCTCTAGTCCCTCTGGGTCTCACCCAGGCAAAGCCAGGCTTCAGGTTTGGTTTTCTAGAGAGCCTTATGCTGGGCAGAGACCTGAAAAGATCAGAGGATGAGATGAAATGAGAGTCCTTTCAGCAGCAACAATGCCCCTCTAATTATCCAGACAGAGCAGGTGACATGCTCTGTGCACAGGTACAGTGATGCTCCCCTGGGGACACATGGCTCTCTGAGCATGTCCCATCTGCAGAGCCGAGGACAACAGCAGGAACCTGGTGACTGCGTCTGCTCTGATACACTTTCTTTGTGTGGGGCAAAACCCAAGCCCAGATCAATTACTCTGCAACTGGGTGGCTTTGTGAGGTCTGAAAGGGATGCTTCAGCTGCTTGCCCTGTGCTCACCTGACCAGCCCTCCACAGCCTGTAGAGAACTGGCTGTGTGTCAAAACACACTTGCAGGGCTTAGCAGATCTGCTGGAGATACCCCAGGCACAGCAGTGTATGCTGAGCAACTCAACATAGGATTGCACAAAGAAAATACACCAGAATTATCAGAGTTTCTTTTGGGGCAGGACTATAGTGAATTCCATATATGTTTCTTTTTCCTCAAATCATTTGCTAAAAGTTCTGTGACTGACATTTTAAGACAGAGCAGGTGTCAGAGACAGCTGTACATGGCCACCAAAATCTGTCACACCAGGCAAGAGGCACCTTTGCGCTCTCAGAAATAATTACTGTCAAAAACAGTGCCTGGCATAAAGACACTGAACTGCTCAGGCACACAGTGAAAGTCACCATATGTGTACACACACCTCAAATATATTCATTTCTCCATGAAATTTGGAACTAAAGCAGCAGTTTGCTTATACATACTTAATAAACTTGGCTCTTTCAGCATGAGAAGAGTCATATAAGAAGATGGGATTCACTTTTGGAAAGCACAAGACTTTCCTTTCATTTTCTCCAGCCTGCACATGAGTTCCCTGGTTTGGGGAAAGTTCAAATTGCTGTTAGCTAAAGCTGCACCCAAATTCTTATTAGCAGAGGGGGAGGGAAGAAGATTTTTCTTTACCACAACTCTCCCTGAGGCTGTTCCTGCACACAGTGCAGAGAAAGTTGCAAGGAGAGAATTACTCTAAGATGCAGCAGGGAAGGATTATAGCTCTGGACGTGGATGCTTTTTAGCCAATTCTGCCCTGTGCCCAATGAGCATCTTCAACACCAGCTGACAGTAATTTTGAAAAAAGCCTTTTGTACTCTCCTTGGGGTCTTGGGTTTTTTTTTTTTCTGCAAGAAATTGGGAATTTATTTGAAAGGTTTGAACTGAGACCTTCCATACCTCAGCTGCCTGTTTTCATCCCAAGCTCCGGAAGAAACCTCTCTCTTGAGCCCTGTTGGCATTTAATAACACAGCCCACAGACCATTCCTAGCAGGGTGCAATGAGAGCCGCTGGAGCTGGTTTAGAGCTGTGCAGCAAAAATGCCGAAAGCACAACAGAAATTATATCATGTCTCTGCCCCATTGCACCAGCTGCAGCCTCATAACCCCGAACAGGTCTTTCACCCCAAAAACTTCCGTGCCACGACAGCCAGTGCCCCCAGCCTTGTCCCCGAGGCGCAGTCCCCGGCAGTGCCCCAAGGCAGGCAGGGCAGAGAGGGCAAGGCAGAGCAGGCAGGGCAGAGCGGGCAGGGCAAAAGGAGCAGGGCAGTACGGGAAGGGCAGTGCAGGAAGGGCAGTACGGGAAGGGCAGTGCAGGAAGGGCAGTGCGGGAAGGGCAGTGTGGGCAGGGCAGTACAGGCAGGGCAGAGGCAGTGCGGGCAGTGCGGGCAGGGCAGAGGCAGAGGCAGAGGCAGTGCGGGCAGGGCAGTGCGGGCAGGGCAGTGCAGGCAGGGCAGTGCGGGCAGGGCAGTGCGGGCAGGGCAGTGCGGGCAGGGCAGAGGCAGGGCAGAGCAGGGCAGTGCGGGCAGTGCGGGCACGGCAGAGGCAGTGCGGGCAGTGCGGGCAGTGCGGGCACGGCAGAGGCAGTGCGGGCAGTGCGGGCAGTGCGGGCAGTGCGGGCAGTGCGGGCCGGGCAGTGCGGGCAGTGCGGGCAGTGCGGCAGGCTGTTGCGGCGTGTCGGCACGTCCCGCATGGGAGCCAGGGCCAGGAACACGGCAGCTGCCTGCGAGCAACGTGCAGCCTGTGTGTGGTAGGGCTGTACTCGCAGCCTGCCAACACCCGGGCCGGGAACGCAGCGGGACGGCCGCTGCCAATGGGAGCCGGCAGGAACGAAGCCATGTGGGAAACTTAAAATGCAAGTGGAGCTGGGAGTGCGTGGCGAGTCCTCCCCAGGCGCTGCCTGAGCTGGCCGGGTGGCTGGTTTCGGTCGGTTCCAGTAACGGGGATGGGTGTGCGAGCGGGGCTGGAGCGGGATGGGCTGGGATGAACCGCGGAGCCGCAGAGGCGTTTGGCTGCGGCGTGTTTGGAATACGCTGCTGTGAAGGCAATCAGACCCCACTCTGATCTCCACCGGTTTCATTTAGACAAAAATCTGGAATCTGGATTTCGAGGTGCTCTTTTAGCTCTTTCTGAAATCAGAAGCAGACTCTGCAAGGGAGGAGGAACATGTATTTACATCCATGAAGTTCCTGCGTGTTGCTACCCTGTTCTTCATGGAGCAGAATATCGTTCGAGTGTTCATTAAAGCAACGATAAACCGAGCTTATTTCCTGAAGCATTCCACATGCTAAACCCACCTAACAACGCTTCTAGGAATATTTTTCCCCATTTGATTCACTTAACTTTCATTTAGATTTAGAAGCTTTCTAGAGCTAGAAAAACTAATATTTAAGTCGATCTCTGACCAAAGGTGACACCCCTTCCCAGGTGAGATTTCTCCATATCTTATTTCCAAGGTGCATGGGAATTTCCGAGGAGTGCGGGCATCCCTGGAGCGCTCACAAGCGGATGGTTTACCAGCTAACAGCCCCATTCATACAAATACACACATCACCCTCCCCAGCAACCCTCCTCTGATGGGGACGGTCCCAGCTGGGCAGGGGCAGAAGCAGCCGCCCCATCTCCTGCGCTCCCTTCGGGATGTTCGGGGCGGGGATGGGGGATGTTCCCCCCCGGGGTGCCTGTTCCCCCCTCCCCGCCGGGGTTGAGAAAGCGGAGGGAGCCGTGGAGTTGTTCTGCATATTAATGAGCCAGCAGCGAGGGCAGCGGGAACAGCTTTAAAGGAGAAGAAGGGAAGGCAGCGGCAGAGCGCAGGCAGCGCCGGGCAGCCGCTCCGCTGGGAGCCGCTCCGCTGTCCCCTCCCTGGTGACCCAGCCCCGGGACAGCGGGATCGGGGGGCACGAACCCCAGGCGAACAAACACATCAACCCCCGGCAGCTCCTTGGGTACCTGCTGTCTCACAATGAAGCTCCTGACAGCAGCTCTCCTCCTGCTCTTCATCGCGATGTACTTAGCCAGCGCAGAAGGTAAAGCGGTTTAATTTTGCTTATTCCCGTGTAAATCTCTTTTCCAGTAATTTGTGTTTGTGTCTTGATAGCCCTGGCTTGGGTTGAGCTATCCCCTGCACGGTGGAAAGGTGCGATGTATGGAATCTGTGAGTAAGGGAGCTGTAAGTTATTGAAAGGTGAAGTAGAGGTAAAATACAAGGGATAAAGTTGTGTCTTCATTTGTGTCTTCACTGCAAGGCAAAGAGGTCACAGTGGGGAAGGTCATGCCATGTTCTTCGTTATTCAGGAATAGAGCTCAAGCATCTCCTTTGAAACTGAGGGTGGTTTTTAGGGCAAAGAGAGCAGAGCTGGATGTGGGGTGGTGGCACAGTCTACGTTTTCTGCTGTGCACAAAAATGATGGTTAAAAAATACTCAGCTTTTGTCTGGCTACGGCTGCACCACAGCATCTGTGCAAGGAGCAATGACTGAAAGTCCTACAAAGTCCAGCTGAGACACAAGTGAATGAGAAAGTAGCCCAGACATGCACTTGCTTGCTCAGTTTAAAGCGAGTTCTGACTCTTTCATTTCCTTTTATTAAATACAATTATGTTTAATCATAGCAGGTGCACTTTAAAAAATATGCTATTTACCAAGTCCCAGAACATATGTAGCACTCTAAAACATATTTCCCAGAGAGTCACTACCTTTTTCTGGGATATGCCAAAGGAAAAAAAAATGTCTTTTTAAGCTCAACAGCATTAAAAAAATTTAATCTTTTCCCACCAAGGCTTGAAAGAGCAAACTGAAGTTTTTCTGGATGCACACAGGCTGGAGGGGAAGGGACGCTTGGTATGCAGGAGGCTTTGCAGGTGCATGAGAAAATGTTTTCTCTTGTAGGCGTGAAGTGCAAATGTTCAAGAAAAGGTCCTAAAATAAGATTCTCTAATGTACGGAAGCTGGAAATAAAACCGAGGTACCCATTTTGCGTGGAAGAGATGATTATGTAAGTTTTCCATCATTTATTGCTTTCTGTTTCCCTGTCAGCTGAACTGCTTCACCTTATCTGCAAGTTCCTTTGTTCTTTGTTTTCCTCATGCCCTGGCATGCTAATTCCTGGGAATAGTAATTTGCTGTATCAGATGAAAAAAAAAAAAAAAAAAGAAAAAGAAAAAGATAGTTTTTACCAAAACCCCAGGTATCATTTTTTTACACAACTTTTTTTAATCTAATAATTCCAGAATGCACAGCAGTAAAAAGATTATCATTAGTTCAAGTGAAAATAGGGACAAATTCTACTCCAAGCTGCCTGATACAAAACTCAGAACTATTTACTCAAGTTATTCTGAGCATGCAGAACAAACATGAGCAGAGTTTGGTCCGTAGTGGTTTCTGCAAGGAAAAGTTACCCCAGCCTGAATTGTATCAGAGAAATCCCCTTAACCTGATGGGGTTACTTAGCATGTAATAAAATGTTTTCCTCCCGGTGTCCCTGCAAGTCAGGACCAATTCTGCCACGAAATCTCAAAGTGATGTAGTGGGCAACCAAGCTGAGGCAGGTACAGGGATTTTTTACATAACTGGCTAAAAAAGGAGGGGATTTTTAGATTTTAAATATGGATGGGTTTGGCTTTTTCCTGTCCTGTTTTGATATCTTAAGATTCCCCCAACAAAGCACCATCCAACCAGCACATGATGCAGCTGGATAAGAACCAGAAGGGCAGATAATCCAAAAAGATTGCACCGAGCCACCTAAGAAGTGGGAAAAGGGTCCCAAGATCAGCCACAGCCCAGGACACCAAGGACTGATTTGATCCAGCTTTGTGCTCCCCCATGGAACACATTCCAGTCGCTTAACAAGGGGATCTGTGCAGGCTGCCCACCACCTCCAGCACCTTGCAGTGCCCATGGGGCTGAATCTGCCCATCCATCTGGCACAAATACCACAGGAGATACCACAGACTTCCCACATGGACCTGGCTCACGGGAGGGCTTGTGGAGAAGGAATGGAGATTCAAGCTTCCTTAGGCTCCCTCCAAAGCCAGAGCAGCACCACTGTGAGCAATGCTGAGCTCAGGGAACATCAGACCCACATCTTAGAAGCCCAAACCAGCTGATGGTGACCTGAATGGAAAAATTCTTGCAGAGCAACTCTGACTGAATCAGCTCCTCACAGCTTTACTCTGTTTGCTTTGACCCTTCAGTAGTAAAATGATGTCATGGAGGGACATTAACGCTTGGCATCCCACTCCAGTTATTTGCCCAAAAGCAGATGGTGGCAAGGGGGTATGAAATAAATCTCATTAATGCAACATTTTACTTCCAGATAGAAATCTGGGGAAGCTGGAATTCTGTGTAGGAGCAGTTGCTTTTCCAGCCTGGCAGGGCAGATGTTGAGCAATACTATTCAAGGCTGAGGATTGTTCAGGGTTTGCAGAGCTGCTGGGACAGAACTGTCCCATCGTTGGGGGTGTCTGGGGGGGAGGCAGGGCAAACCCATTGCCATCACCATTGCTTTCCAGTTACACTGATGAAGCCTGAACTCAGCACTGAAAGCACTGAAATTAATATTCTGGGAACCAATTTATCCGGGAGTCTCTGGACACGGCACAGAGGAGCTAAATTCCTGCAACTGAGTTTTTGTTGCTGCAGTGATCATCTAAAACAAGTTGTCAAAGCTGCGTCCCCTTCTGCCCTCCTTAAAAGTTCTCATATAGCAGAAATATGATATAAATTATGTTGGATAGAGAAACAGTGGGTTTGGGGGGTACAGTTAGGGACATTGTGGCCATAACCCCGCAACAGAGCTGTGCCACAGGGTAAGAGACAGTTAAACTGAGTCCTTAGTCTAGTCAAAACCTATCAAGATTCATGGTACATCTAGCAGTAAGTGTATCTGTCTCCTGGAATGAGGGGAAGCAGCAGAAAACAGGAGGGAAGTTTAACTCTTTCTACCCAAAATGTTCTGAAACACCCTCACCCATGTTTACCACATCCCAGAGTGTGGGGATACATCAGGCTGAGAAGAACTGATGGAAAATAGGCTCACAGTAGTGCCTTTCTCCAGGGGCAGGAAAGGCAGGTGGCAGTTGCCACACCAGTTTCATACCACACCTGGGATGAAAGGACCAGAGCCGGGATCCCTGAAGTCATGGAGACAGGGTATTTGTAAGCAGAGGTGCAGCCCCTCCATCCCTGCAGATGAGATCTGTAGGGGCACAGGGTGCTGGGGTCACAGACTGACTCTGGGTATTTATCACAGCCCTGGAGACATGGACTTACTGGAGAAAATTTTGACACAGAGACACTCAGACACCAGAGTGAAGGCTCCAGCCACCAAGCCCTGGGCTGCAGCCTTGGGCAGCAAAGGAAAAATCCCACTGGAGGACTCTTACTGAGGTTTAAATTCTGGTGCTTCATCCCTTCTCCATCTCTCTCAATCTCTTCTTGCAGCCCATCCAGGTAACTCCTCACTCAGGTAGAAGGTCGCACAGCACCTCTTAGGCACTTTCCCTTACATTTGTCAGACCAGCATCCTCAAAAGCAGGTTCAGGATATCTCAGGGTGCCCAAACATGCTGCCACCCAACCCTGCATCCATCAGGGACTGTCTGAGAATAGCAGAAGACCATGGGGCTGCCTTGGGAACATTTCTGCTGTCCATCCTCCAGAACCAGAGCAGAAAACCTACATGTGATGTCAAAACAATGCATCTCAGCCTGAGGAAAGAGCCAGTTCACCTGAGAGGCAAACCATGGATCTCTTCCTGCTCAGACTTCAGACTGGTAAATCCAGAGTGTCCTTCACTGTTTCTGATGCAAAAGCTCGCAGCTTTTCAAAGGTGTTCTTGCTCCACTCCTGAAATTCAGCTTGTCCATCACTTTCTGGAAATATCCTTGATGGTCTGTCAGAAGGGAAACCCCAAGCCAAGGTCTGGATCAGCCAGTGCAGACAGCACAGCTGGGGAGGTGGCTGCTGCATGGAGAAACATTGCTCTGCCCTCAAATCCCTTAAAACTGGCATCACTCAAAGCCACAGGAAAATTCCCCCTCTGAAACACACACTGCTCTCAGAGGAGTTGGCTGAGAACACCCTTAGAACAGAGTTAGTCCACAGTTTTTAGCACTGATCCTTCCCCTTCTGATGCCTGCAGCCATTAAAGGCTCTTCCACTCCTTTCCCATGCACTGGGGAAAAGTCCACATCCTCACAGAAAACAACCTGGAAATTACATCTTAACATTTTGTGACCTTGGCTGGAGATGGAGCAGAAAAGGGGAGCAGGGAGCAAGGTAAATTTTTTCTAGGAAAAGAAACTCCTACTTGAACACATTGTAAAACCTTAAAATTGGAATCGTGGTGAGACCTTCAGTTCAGTTCGTGCAGGCAGCACGTTTTAATTTGTGAGGCACCAGGAGGGTGAGCTGGGAAAGTCTGCAAGGCATTTTTCCTTTCTGAACTAAACAATAAAAGAAGCCCTTCAGTATATACAGGTATTTCTGGGTTTCTGCCATCATTGTACTCATGTCTCTAGCAGCATTTAATAAATTCCACTGTAGGATTTTAGTTAAACCAATGATTGGTTTTCTCTGTTATGGATGGTATTTCCAGAAAATTATTAGTTCTAATACAAGTTGTCATTGTGGGTCGGTTTCTGGATCTTGTCTGGGTTTTTTTTAAATCAAAAAATTAATTAGAAAACCAGAAAAGTGCTCAATTTTGATCCCCAGAAGTGGGGAAGTCTTGATATTTCTGGAAAGCCATCCTCTTGGGACCCAGCTCCAGATCCCTCATGTCACCTCAGTTGTGGCAGCCTCACTGAGTCCTCCAGGAGGGAACCTCAAATGATGAAAAGACTTTTGCTATGTTTTGTCTCCCAGCATGCTTGGTCCTGACAATAAGGGGACACCGAGCTGGCAAGGAGAGCAGGATCAAGGGTGATCAGAGGAAGCTGAAGCCCCCAGGCCTGATGTTGAGGCTCAGAGCTTGGCTGATGGGCACACAAGCACTCTGCCATGTGCAAATATTTAAAATATTACAGAATTAAGAAAAAAAAAAAAATCAATTAAGCAGTTCTGATCATTTCTCTTGGATAAAGCATTGTTGAGTGTAACAGAACTTTGTCCTCATGCAAAGTCCTTGTGGTTGCCTGAATGAGCCCTAATTAAATGAATTAGGCTCAAAAGATGATATCTAAAACTTAAGCAGAGCAAACCCACTGATTGAAACCATTCCAGTGGGTATGTCTTCATCTGGTACAACCTCAATGCCCTGCACTGAGGCAGAACAGCTGCTCTGACCTCATCCCAGTAAATTCCAAATATCTGGCATAAAGGACAGAGCTGGAAAACCCTTACCCTGCCCTGCTGGGCGAGATCCCCCTGGACCATTCCGGCACAGAGAGGAGTGGGAACAGGGTAGGTATTCTCATGTCCCTGTCCCCTTGCCTTGCAGTGTGACACTGTGGACACGGGTGAGGGGTGAGCAGCAGCACTGCCTCAACCCCAAGCGCCAGAACACCGTGAGGCTGCTCAAGTGGTACCGAGTATGGAAGGAGAAAGGCAGGTAAGTCCCAGTTTGCTGAGTGGGTGAGGATCTTGGAGGCAAGTCAGGGAACAGGCAGCATTCAGAAGTAGAAAAAACAGGAAAATGCACACGCTAGCAAATGCTCCATCCAGCACAGAGGATGTATTTCGTTACCAAAATTACAAATTTAAATGGGTGTTCTTGATACTAATTCTTTCCTGCCACATGCAATTCTTGCTTCTATTTTGGCATTAGACTGTTCTTACTATAAATAGTAATTATTTTTGGTTAAAATATTCATCAGCTGACGTTCTTAGTTATTTACATACAGTCACCTCCCTTCTATGGGTAAAAATTCAAGATGAAAAGCTAAACTACTTTCACACAGTCACGAGAAAAGCAGTCAGGAGAGATGGTAAGAGGGAGCCCTGTCCCACACTTCAATCACACCACCTCAACATCACCAATACTTGATGATGCAGGTATTTGCCAATTTTAACTAGCGTATCATTCCCAGAAAAATGACAATTTTCTTATAAAAATCTCTGACAGCTTCTCCCTGGTAAAAAGGATTGGATTTTTTTCCTAAGTCATAGGCAAAAAACATAGAGAGAGACAAGAATTCCCGATGGCCAGTGACGTCCCCATCTGTAATTAGGGGGAGCAGCACAACTCTTGCCATGTCTCCAGCCATGGCCAAGAAAGAGCCTTCACACAGAGCACAGATCCATCAAACCCTCATCTTCCTCATCTGGTGGGGAATTTGTTCCCCAAAAGTGAGCTCAAGTAAGGCAGAGAGCAGCAGGCTCCTCTCCCTGCAGGCCAAAGGGTGCCAGCGATCCCCAGCACGGCCCCGGTGGTGCCTCAGGCAATGCCAGGGCACAGCAAGCCCCTGGCCATCTCCCCGAATTCCTGCCAGCTCCCTGCATCTGCTTCACAAACAGAGCACGTGGGGAAGCCCTGGCTATTGCATAACCACATATTTACAATCTTCCCCTGTTTTTTGTTTGGTTTTTTTTTACATAAGGCCATCATTAAGATGACAAAGGATGCTCAGCCCCAGGCTTGTGCCCTCAGGAAACACCCAGACAGACAAGCCCATCAAGTTGTGCTGTCAGGAAATAATCTAGAAAACTGAAATAGACTAATATTATTGCAAACAACAGATATTGTGAACATATTGTCTATAAACAGCTCGTGACAAGCTTCAGCATTTGTATATGTAATAGGGATTTTCCAAAATTTAAAGCAAATTGGATGTGGATTTCTTTGGGCTATTTACCCAGATAATTGTGTGTCACTCCCCACTCTAAGATGTGACAGTGTCACAGTCCAACACTCCCAGATGCTTTATGGATATAGGTAGCAATCTGGTGAATGCTGAATTCAATAATTTACTTTCCAAATTACTCAGGCACATCCTAAAAATCTGGTTTTAGGGGTTCTTAATATTTTTGGGTTGTTTATTTTTTTAATTACTATTGTTACTTGAAATAGAATTCATAAATTTCTAGCTTAAACACCCTGCTCTTGGATCTTCTTTTGTTTAGGGTTTATGAAGAATAAGAAAAGTGATACAAGGAATTGAGTGGACTCCTTTGGCTGGCATAGGACTGGGCTCTACAGAAGATTATTTCTCTCTCGCAGACATAAGACACAAATTCTATATTACTATAAAGCACTTTTTACCGAGGGTCAGTTTTTACATTTTATAGCCGTATGCAAAAGGCTTCCAGATTTCACAAGCATCTGTTGCACTTCTGATTTCATACCCGTCTGCTCTGTACTGAAATTAGGAAAACACATGCTTTTCGTTTTGAAGAAGTTCTTTGGGGAGTTTTTTGGGTTTAATTATTATTCATTCATACTTCACTATGATTGCAATCGAGCTTTATAAGCTCATTAGGCAAACAGAACTGTTTGTGATGGTGTTGTACAGCCACAGACGTCCCCTGGCAGTGGGAAAGCTTTGGGGCTGGGGCTGTTGCTCGTGTTTGCAGCCTCCACCTCAGCCAGGCAGAGCAGGGACCAAAGACGAGTTTGCTGGGGAAGATGCCATGAAAATGCTGTGGCTGTACCTGCAGAAGTGAGGTCCCTCAGCACCTCGTCAAATGAGCGTGAGCATCACTTGTGTACCTCTTCTTTAGTGGATTTGAGGTCTTGCTGCAAGGCGAAGCATCCTGTATCTCCCACTTAACCTCTCATGCATTAGAAAGCATTTCTAGGTCATTTTTGTTACTAAGAAAATGTTTTTGGTTTTTTTTCCACCTGAAGCACTTACAGAAAGTTTGTGGCTTCAGTATTGAGACATCTTAAGGGTCAAGATTATTGTGTATGTTTTCCTAGATTTGTAGCAACAACGAAAAAAAGCCTTTAAAAGGTACCTTTTTATGAAAAATATGATAGGGCAAACATATAAATACCTATGTATGTTTTAGTCACAATACAACATATTCATTATTTTGAATGTAATACTTCAATGTTAAGCAGTGCATTCCTCTTTTTAATATAACAAAACTACCTTTCCATTTGTAAATACACTATAGGAAGTCTCCCTATATTATCTCACTGTATAATGTACTGTACTGCTAAATTATCATATGCTATTTAAATGTTTGAAATATTTAGAAAGTTGCATGCAGATTTCATATTTCTTTCTAAGACAAATGAAAAAAAAGTAATAAAAAAACTATTTAAAAAAATTTTTACAATTGTTTGTAAATTTCCTTAAGCCATCAGGGAACTCCTGCCTCTTTCAATCACTTAGTAGCTGAATTGGTTTGCAGGGGGGGAAAAACAGTGGATCAGAGAAGCTGATTAGAGATAGGACATCTTGATGACCCTGGAATTAGAAAACATTATTCCAGTACAATTTACTTTCCTTTCCCATTTTAGGATTTAGACTTTAGCCAAACACTGAAGAATGCTGTGACATAAAGAAGGGGGGATGCCATTTGCCTATAACCACTGGTCTAGTGTTGTGTTAAGTAAACATAAATCAGCAACTTGAGTTTATAGAAAACCACATCAAAAGTGATTTGGACAAGATCCGGGTTAGATTAGGGATGGCTGAACAAAAAAGTAAGGCAACAAGAACCTGTGAGCCACTACCTCCTCTTCCTGCCCAGTTTCTGCCCTCACCCACAGGGAGGGACTTTGCACCCAACAAGGCTCCTGCATCACTCCCCAGATAAAAGGAAAGTAGCAGCTTGGAATGGTAAAGCCAGAAAGAGTTTAAACACATCAAAAACTGCTGGTGCTCCCTGAACAGCACCTTCCTGCCTGCTCCCAGCTGTGCAAGTGCAGCTGCACATGGGGCTGCTTCTGGGATCAGCACAAATCAGGGACAGCAGCCTTATCCTGCAGAACCAGGGCAATGCCTCACCTCAGCTCAAGGGTTTCAGACAGACAAAATAGGAAAAAAACCCTTTAGTTCAGACAGACAAAATGGGAAAAAACCTCCAACATTATACATAGATATATAGATACATAGATACATAGATATATAGATATATAGATATATAGATATAGATATATACGTCTCCTAAATTACTGGGATAAGCACCTGGCAGAGCTGGAGGAGAAAGAAGATTTCAAAGTATTTTTCCATTCTGCAGAAGGATGAAGATCAAGCTTCAGATACCTATGAGTAAAAACCTTGAGAAATGTCCCAGAGCATTTAAGAAATTAAATCTCTGGGGATATCAGCCACAGGGGGCTGTTTCCAGCCAAGCATCTGAACCCAATCTCTGGGCAAACCCAGGCCTGTGATTGAGCCAAGCTCCCCCTCTCCTTTCTTGAGTCACATTTTAACAAATCCAGTAGTTTTTCCTTGAGAACATTTGATATCAACATGTTGGCAGACTTCAAAAAAGGTTTCATTTTGTTTAGTGACTACTGGGCAATATATTTCCTGGGAAAATATTGATATGGCTGCATAAGAGGTGGTTAAACTCCACTAGGAATGGTGTGCACAGCTCTGACTGCCCAAGCACAGGACTCACTGACTCATACCTCACAAGACAGAGCATGTACAAATGACTTAGCTCTGGGTTCATCTGCCAGACCAAAACAACCTGCACCAACAAAAACTTAGCACAGAGGAAATCTATTGCAATCTTTTTTTCCATTTACCAGAATGGGACACCAAAAAAATAAACAAACCAACAACCCCAAAGCAACCGAATCAAAAAACAAAATCACAAACCAAAACAAACAAAAAATTGCTTGTTTCAATACTTTAATTTTCTTTAGCCTAAAATCCCTAGAACAACCCTCAAAAACAAGAATTAAAAACCTAAAGAGAAAAAACTGACTCTGAGCTAGTTTTCCCAAGCCTGTAAGCCTGCATCTCCAGGCAGGGTTTTTAATTTTCCAGAAACAAGAAGAGAATCCCCTTCTGTCCCTGACATGCAGTTGTAAAGGGAAATACTGCATCAGAAGGTAACAGCTACAAACAAAGCATCAGCCACTTTCCCTCAGACTGAAACAGCTCTGCTAAAACATTTAAATAAATATAATATACATATGTATATGTAGGTACTTCCTCCACTGAGATTTGGCAACAATCTTAAGGTTTGCTTTTATTTTTCCCAGCAGATTTCAGGTTGTGAAGCCTGAGGAGACCCTTCAGTCCAGCCTCCCCCATATGTAGACCATACATTTGTGCTCTGAGATTGAACATGAGGCTGCTGAAGTATGGTCTGAGCACACAAGAGCCAGCCATGACTGCTCCCCAGTTACCTATTTACCTTCCCAAGAGCCTGAACGTTTGCAGGGTGAGCAGGAGCCTCACCTCAGCAGCCTCACTTCATCCTGGGGTACAGGATCAGGACACACAGACCTCACAGGTCCTTTACTTGAGCACCAGTGCTGCACCACAGTGTATGAACGCATCCCAGAGCCTCCAAACAGGGCAGCAGGCAGCAGCAAATCCAGCCTGCAAGTAAGTTCCCTGGCAGTCTGCAGGAACAGCAAGACCTGCACAGGAGACCTGCCCACACATGCCACCCTTCCCCTGGGCATTGGGCACCCACAGGCTGCACCCATTCCAAAGCAGTAGATTTTGTTTTTATAAAGGCACAGGGCTCACCCAAACAGCTGCAGTGACAGGACACAATAGCAGGGAGACCTGCCTGGCCTTCTCAATGAGAGCACTCCATGGGATTAATAATGTTACACAGAGCCTTTCACCACTTGCTTTTCACTTGTTCATATATGGTCTAGGTCAGCAATGGCCAAAAATGTTTATTAAGAAGCGATGGTTGCTCAGGGCTCTGTGTGAGCTGGCTCACAGGTCCTGCTGTGCCCCAGCTCCCACAGGCTCCCTAAATCAAGGCACTAGGAGACACCAGATTGTTACACACGTGGGGACCGTCCCTGACCACACCCATGAGGTGGAAACACTGGTTCCACACCAGCAAGGTTTCACCAGGGCTGTGGGACTAAATGTGGGGATCGATGGTAAAGTCATTGTTGGGGCTGGGGGTTTGCACTGGTCACCCCTGAGACCTGAGTGGGAAGTCAAAAGCACTGTTACAGCAACATAAATGCTCTCTGAGCTAATTCAACAGCAGAGTTGTGTCCCTTCTGGGCCCGTATTTGTAGAGAAGAGGAACAAATGTAAATAAAAAAGCCCCTGTCCCCAGGATTCACCATCCCACTGGGATCTAGAGCCAGGGAGCTGTGCCTGTTCAAGGGTAAAGGGCCTCTGTGCACCCTGACATCACTTGACAGGCTTTATAAGAGCCCAGACAGAGAGCCCTTGCACTCTCTAAAACACACTTCCCCTTAAGTCAAATGAAGCTCCAGTCACATTTGGGATATTTTTCCTCTAAAGCTAGTTTTCAAAATTGAAGCACTGAAATCCAAATGTGCCCAGAATCTGAAGACCTCACTTATTCATGGCTGTTTCAGCACCTTTGAGAAAAGATAAGATGGTTTGGGCTGAGTTTGGGCTTAAGATCCCAAAGGATGGACCATCTTGAAAGCCCTGACTGCACCAAGGTAATGCCAGGGCATTCTGGAGATCTTCCATGCCTGGAACTCGTGCTGGGATTTGTTGTTCAGTTAGTTCCCTTCAGTGGGTTGGGGTTTACATGGCCACAACTGGAAATACAGGGATTTTTGAGGATTGCTGTTTGCAATGCTCACTAACTCTGTGTCTGCTCCATCAGAAACTCTGTGTCTGTTAGTCATTGATTTCCCTCTGATCCTAAGCCACAAAGAGCCAAGTGTTTCCTGGAAATTCCTTGATTTGCCTAGAAAGGCTGCTCCCCATGAGCCTACAGATATCCTTGTAACCAGCACACATTTCTGGCAAAGATCTCCTCTAATTCCTTTACCCAGAATAGCAACAGGGATTGCCATTTCCTGAGAGACAGTGGATGCAGCTGCATTTACAAGCAGCTCCGGGTGCTTTGAGTGACCACCAGTGCTTGTAGATATCCATACACACCTCACAGAAATATGAGTTGTTTCCAAAACCCTGGGCATCCAGGCAACTTGGAAAATTTCACAAATTTTTTGGCTGTGCTTTCTGACAACACCTACCTGCATCCCTGTGGAATATGCCTGCAAAGGTATTTGAGCTACAGTTTCATAGAGAAAAAGCTGAACACCTGCACTGAATGGAGTCACCATCCTTCTTACCTTCCAAGGCTTTCCCTTGGGCCATCACCTCTGCTATCCACCAGCACTACAGCAACAGTCCCTGAGTCATGCTAGAAATATTAAAGTATTTAATATCCAGTTCAGTACAGATCCAGAAGTTGGGTTTTGAACATTTCTGTGAGCTAGCACTTCTTGAGGCAAAGCCGAAGCAGCCTGGGATTCAGGCCCCTTCCTTTCTCTCACCAGCACTTCAGTGTCCAGCAGCTCCTTGGCCATGGCCATCAAATCCCAGCTCAGATGACTGTTCTGAAGGAGCAGAGGGGAAAGCAGGGCTGAAAGGACATCTAGTGGCAACAAAAACCTTCTCAGTCAGCCAAGGGACACCTCTACAGCTGTCTGCATTATAAATCAGTTTGGAGCCTGCTCGTTGTACTGCTGTTGCCGGGAATGCTGTCCCCCAGCTCTGCAAGAATAGCCTCAACTATTGAATTTGGTTTAGGGAACACCTCCAAAGAAATTAAAAAACAAGAAAAAAAAAAAAAAAAAAAAAAAAAAACTGTGGTTTTGGGAAACCTGCTCAGAGGTTCACGCAGTCGTATCATCCTGTCAATTTGGAACTTGTGCACTAAGGAACTCTGTCTGCAAGAATCATGTCCATCATACCAGCATGGGAAACTGGATTGCAGCACAACTCAGGGCAGACTCATGTCCGAAACACCCAGCCTGAATCCTTTAAAAACACCAAGTATTTCTATCAATTCGGTTTTCTTTCCCAGAGGTTTTCCCTCCTGCCACCTGCTGTCCAGAAAGCCCAGGACCTCGTGGGGTTGCCATTCCTCTGGTGTTGCTTTGGCATCCTGCCCTCAGGTACTCCTCCTGTCCCTGTCCCTTTGACCTCCCAGCAGCAAAACCCACACATGCACAGTATCACCTTCAGTGCCTGAAGTGGAGAACTAGCTCCTTTCTGCTGGGTACCAGCCCATCTACATCCAAGCAGCACAACAAAGCCAAGATCCCTAGAGGAAATGCCTGCAGGTATGTAACATGCATGAGAGTTTATTCTCTGAACACCCAGCGACAGGTTGCATTTCTGGTCCTTTCGCCAACTTCTGAAGTCCTCAAATCCCCTTTGATTTTTCTCTCCTCTTTTGCCTGTTTGTGTTATCAGCTCTTTGGGCAGTGGCTGCTCTGACGACACTCATGGAGGGCATCCAGCCCAACAGGAGCTACTCCCTGTGAGCAGGCATGCAGGACCCGGGAGGGAGCAGTGACATGACATGAAGTGACAGGAAAGGAGGCAGGCAGCCAAGGCCTGGAAAATCACCACGCCTGTGTTTTTGGTTTTCCTCCTGCTCGATAAAAGAGGTTAGTGAATTCCTCTTGAATGCATTTCAGAATCTCCTCCAAGGAAAAAAAAAAAAGAATCCTGTTCATGTTCACTTAAGGCTGATAATTACAGGAATAATTATGATTTATTCCCATCATAAATCTTGGAGGAAGAAAAGGGTTTTGAGGTTTGCAAGATTTGCTGGATGACAAAAGGAAAACACAGCTCTAATTGCCCTTCTTTGTTGTGTTTAATTAAGGATTCTGAAGCAACTGATCTCAGGGTTTTTTTCATGGTTAGAAACCTGCAAGGAAAAGAAAATCTTTCTGCAGAGGCACCAATCAAAGCTTTGTTGGGTTACTAGGCACTAAGTGTGCTACATCTGAACACTCAGGACACCCAGAAAAAGAAGCTTATTAAAGGAAAAGAAATGCTACAACAGGCTCCTTTCCACCACCACCCCCACTTCCACTAGGCCTTGGCAATTTTGAGCTCACTTCTAATCCCGGAAGAAATGTCTTTTGTCTTTACCCCTCAGCATTTTTACCTCATTATTGACCATTCAATTGTGTTGCATAAAAACACTTCTTCATTTCTATTACCTTCATAATTCTACCATTCACATATTTCCTTGTGGTTTGCTTCAACTTCCTTTTTTATGTCTCCAGACTTACCACTTCTGCAACCACATGAGGAAAATCAAACAGGCCCAGAGCTCCTCAGCTCCTTCCCTGGGCCAGCAATTCCCAGTCAAGCACCCAGCAAACACTTCTCCCCAGCAAGAACCAGTTTGCCAAGTGCTACCTCTCCAATTCAAAGTGTAAGTGACTGGCAGGGTGCTCCCTCTCCATTTTTGTGCAACAGCTTAAACAGTTCTGCCAGGAAAATCCAGTTCCTCATTATAGCAACCAGTGTCAAGTCATCACGTCTGGCTCCGAGCGATGCCACCAGCCCACGAGTTACATTATGCTCAGCCAAGGCTGCAGGAAGTTAAGGAATAAAAAAGGCAAGAAATCCTTGGGATTTCTTTCAATCTGAAGGCACTTGGGATAGTGCTTTTGCAGAAAGCAGTGGCACTTGAGAAGTGTGGCTGTCCCAGGCTGAAAACAGGACCAGCACACACTGCATGCCCAAAGAGAACACAGAATATTCTCAGCAGGAAGGGACCCACAAGAATCATTGAGTCCAACACTCAAGTGAGTGGTCCTGTGAGGAAACAGAGGCTTGGGTTGCTCAGAATGTAAAATCCCAACACTTCAATTGCACAAATCAGCCTGTATAATGATGCCTTGAAATGCTGCTCTACAAAGAGAAAATGTCAGCTTTAAAGGGAAAAAAAAGACTTCTTGGGTTTGTCATGATGTTTGGGAAATGTTCCTTTAGTGTCAGGAGAAAAGGATGAAGGGAAACACTGAATTTGGCTAAAGTTCGTTGTGGAAAATTAAAAAAAAAAAAAAAGAAATTAAAAATATCCGTAAATCAAAGAATGGAGGGGAAGCAATAATTTTTCTGTGTTATAGGAGATATTTCCCCACTTGAAGCAGGTGCCCGGGTTTTCCGGCAGAGCCTCTGTGCAGGGTTATCCATCCCGGCCACTGCCGGAAGAGCAGATCGGGCTCCGAGCTGCAGCTTGGTGGAGGTTGACACCTTGTGGCAGCTCCCATCACTTACAAGCCAGGAAAGCAGGGGGCTAAATTCCCAGCACCTGGCATGTCATCTGTGGGGTAAAGACCTGGTGTCATTAACAGTTTAATGAAGATAAATAACACCGAACACTGAAAACGATATAAAAAGAAATCCAAGACATATCCTATTTGTTTCTGGGGGAAAAATAAAGGAAAGGAAGTAAAGATCCTTGGGACAGTTCCAGCTGTATATACACAAGTCCCACGAGACAAGTAATATAAGTGAGCTAGTGAAAGATATTTCTCACCGATTTTTCAGTCTCATTGGATCCCCTCCTGCTGGCACAGTGGGATAAGATGGGCAGAGCTCTGACTGACTCCAGCAGCTGCTTTGGAGAGGTGAAACTGCACCAGATACAGAGAAATTGTCTCTAATTCCCACTGGAGTAAACAGAAACAAGCTCAAGTCCTGCCATGCATTAAACCTGAAGTGAAGGACAAAATACCTTGTATTTTATGCCTTGGGTTTAAGAAGAAGTTAATTCACTTCTTCATTTATAATTAGCTATTTTAACAGAATTTACTGCATGCTTAAATTGGAAGAGAAAGCGGCAGCCGCTCACCAGAGGCCCAGCAGAAACATGTCAGCCAAGCTTGTCTCCCCTCATTAGCCAAGTACTTGTTTCAAAGGAGCTTCTTATTGTGGAAGTGCATCCAGCCCCAAGGGAAAAAAAAACTTCACCTAGGACAACATTTACTTTCACTTAATCATGCTGCTCCATTGTCTAATTTCCTGAATACTGAATTCCTGGATACCAGAACTAGTATTTTGTACTTACTTAGCATTTTACCCCTTTAAGCCATTCTAAAATATGTATTAGCAGGCCTAAAACTTAGAGCTACACTAGTAGAGAGATGTTCAGGGATTATAAGGGCTGATATATACCTTGAAAACTATTCTTCCCACTTAACTGTGGGTCAGATTTAGCTGCATGCCCTGATTCTCCACAGTCCCACTCCAGGCATAAAGCACAGCACCTGAAGTGTCCTCCTGGAGAATTTTTCCTCCTCCACTCTCTGCCCAGTTCAGCTGCACCACTTCGTACTGGTGCCAGCAAACCCAGCAGTTTGGACCCATATGCTGCCTGAGAGTTTTCAAGGGCTGTTACACTTGCAGTTTAACACTATTATTTTTCTCTTTTCTCTTTATACCTGGATGCATTATCATAAAGAGCTGCTGAGAGAGAAGTTACCTGGCTGTTAGCAAGATGGACTCCCTCACATTCACAGCTGCTTTCAGACTAGAATTCCAGATAGGTTCATACCTGTGAAAAATGGGAACTTTGAGGGATATATTGCACATATAATACTAATGTAAATGGTGAGTTAAATAGATATCCAGAGGCCATTTAAGTCACTGAAAAGGGATCTTTTAAATTCCAGAAAGCAGAGCAAATCTACACATTATGTACCTTATGCTGAGATGCAAACCCTTGTCCCTGCGTGGCCGAATTTGCAGCACCGAGCCTTGAGGTGTCACCCTCGTCCCTCTCATGGCCAGGGTGGCAGGACCTGTACCCCAAAGAGTCATTCCTGGGGTCAGGGTGCAAGATCAGGAGCCTAGGACTGTTGGCTGGAGCTGTCTCCACTCCTTTTCCACCTGCCCACTTTGCCCAGGCTCTGGGGCTCCTGCAAGCACCATCACGTCCCTGCCTAGCCCTTACATCTTGTTTGGGGTGAATTCACCTGCTTTTTTTTGTTATTTTTTTAATTGTGGAATTGTCAGCTTCTTCCTCACAGATCTTTTACTATTACTTTTACCTCACATAATCTTTTACTATAGTTTGCCTCTATGTATGCAATACATCCAGTTTCCTTTGATGTGAAAGGCATCTGGATGGTTTCATACTAAAGCCTCTAGAGAAAAAAATTTCCTACCTGCCCCAACATCCTAGAAATGGATGTACTTCAAAATGGCTCCCCACTTAAAACTACGTGAAGTATCTCAATTTTCTTTTATGTACATTGTGCTCTAATTGCTAGGGCAGAGCAGCGATGGAGGTGTGAGAAGGAATTTTGATCAAGGCTCCCTGGGAATGTGAGTGACCCAGCCTTCCACCCCTACTAAGTGTGCAGAAGTACATATACTTGTGTGTGTATCACATCACAGGAGCTGCACGTGTGCATGTGTGTGACCATCTGTTTCTGCACACATCTGAGTGTGTGGGGGACAAGGGTGCACGGCTGGGTGCACATGTGGGACACGTGTCTGTGTGGCACATCCATGGGGGGGGGTTGCTCCCCAGCTTTGCCCTCCCACCCCAAATCCAGGGGAAGGAAGCAGGCAATTCCCTTCGGGTGCAACCCTTGTCCGTACAATGCCAGAGAAGGGATTATACCAGGGATTAACATTTTAAACTCCCCTTCCAGACCTACTCAATCAAAGATCCTCAGGCCAGTAATTGTATTTCTGTCCTAGGATTACTGCACTCCTGAGTCCAAACCTCAATTTCAGAAGAAGTTGGGGAGAGCCCCTCCCCCCAGTGCCTGCGTTCCCCAAACTCCCTTGGTCAGGGCAGAAGCCTCTGAATTGGGGTTTTCATCCTTTTTTTAGCCATTCTCTCCAATGCCCCTGCCACGGTCAGGAGAAGACTCCGTGAGTGCTTTTCTTGTCGCCTGCCTCCTCCTAATTCCCAGTAATTTATCCCGTATTAAAACTCCCTTAAGGAAGAAAGGCCCGGGACCCAACACCTGCTATGCAAATGGCAGCAAATCCCCCGGGCCCCCGCGGAGGGGCAGTGGGGACCCACAGGCTGACAGAGCTCCTGGGCCATCCTCCCCCGGCTGCAAGGCTGCATCCTCAGAGCCACAGGGGACCCCCAGAGCTGGGGGGAGCACCCCCAAAGCCCCCCAAGAGTTCAGGCTCAATTTCATCCCTACATTATGGTGCTTAAATCTTTCAGGTTATCTTTGCCCCTCCTAGGCAGAATTATTGATATGGAAGGTAGAAAAGAAAACCTGAGTATCTCAGCATGTAGTTAAGCTGCCTGTTTTGGATGTTGTTGGGGGATCTCTTCTGCAGGGCAGTCAGTGAATTTTGTCCCTTTCTTTTAGGATGAGTGTTCTAGCTTCAATTAGCAAAATACAAATCAACAAAGGAGGGAGAATTGTGGGAGGGAGAAGGTGGAAAGGGAAAAGAAGAGAAGAAAAAGCTCTCGCACAATAAAGGTGCGGGGGGGGGGGGGGGGGGAGGGCTCAATTCTCAGAGGTGACATCCTAATCTCATTTTCCCAGTTAATGTGGTAGCCAGGAGGCTGGGGAAGGGCCAGGCAGGGAGTGTGGCCCAGCGGCATGACCACACCAGGAGGGTTTGGCGCTTTTCCTTGGACAGCTTGGAACAGGGCTGTTGAAACCTTGGGCAGCCAGTTGCATCCCCAGGCACCCCACACCGGGTCTAGCCCATCTCCCCAGGGGTTCCCATGCTGGGGAGCCCTACAGGGACCCCCAAGCCCCTCCATCTCCACGCTTTCTTCCCGTGGCCCTTTACCATGACCACACATTTCACAGCCCTGAGCACTTGAGTGACATTTGGGCTATTATTCGAGGAGATAGATTGTTTGGCCTGAAGATGCATTGTTTGGGCTCCTCATAAAAGAAACAAGTTAAATGCCGCAGCTACCACACACAAAAATGATTCCTTCTGGCCATAAAACCAGTGGGACAAGGAAGTGGCTGTAGGAGTCAAACATAATTGATGCTCAGAAAGATGTTATAAATAATCTGCACTGAGTCCTCTCTCATGTGCCTCAAAACCACAGAAAGTGGAACTTTTTTTTTTTCTCTCTTTATCTCCTGTTGAATTCAGAGGCATAATACACCGTGAGCACCAATAATTGATGTATGTTATAATTCTTCATTACCCTATCAGTAGTCTGGGAAAATTGGAAGAAAAGAAAATGCCAGAAAGTTATGGTAAAACTTAAGATGCGACAGAAGTAGCTTTCTTTGCTCATGCTGTGACTGTTTGAATAAGAAGAATGTCCCTGCACTGTAACAAGCTAAAAGAATGAGGAAGACAAAGGATTTCACGAAAAAGGTTTAGATAGAAGACAAGGCAAGTGAAACTGAAAGGAAGGAAAAAAAACCGTTTACAATGGAACAATGCATGTACTAATCGCTTTGATATATTATACAAACCCAAAGACCCAAAACATTGTGTAATTATTTATAAATGACTTCTCCACTCCTGTGTATAATACCACAGAAAGAATAAAACTGCAGGCTACTCTCTAAACTATTTCTAAATAGAGCTAGCTCAAAAGGAAGCAGAAGTGTTTGAAAAAAAATAATTAATGGTTGATTTTATGGTTGTCTCATTAAAACATTTTAATTACAACAAACAAAATACATTTGTGCTTGCAGGGAACAATCGTTTACCAACTCAACCCCCCCCCTTCTAAAGAGAAGCAAAATGTTACATCACATGTTTAAAACCCGAAAATAAAGCATTCCCACTATTTCTGCAGATCCCCCAGGAGGGGTTGAGCCCTGACTGCAACTCCCAGGCACTTGTGCAGGATTTCAGAGAGGATTTGCCTCGCTGGGCCAGGACCCCACTGGTAGATGGGGACACCCCCTGTGATGCCCCCGTGCTCCCCACCCCAGGCAGCCCCTGGCACACAGCCCGAGGCCTCACACTGGCCACAGGCAGGTAGGAGACGAGGCCAAATCCTTTACAGACAAAGCCCTTGAGCAGTCCCTAAGGTGTTTCCCTGGCAGGAGAACTGGCTCCTGCTCCAAAAGGGGTTAATGCTGCCTCCCTGCAGGCTGAGATCCCTTTCAAATATTGGGCTCCCAGGGCTGTCCATTAGCCAGCAGCCACAGCATCAATCCCTAAACCCCTTGTGAGCCTGGGCTAGGGGCTGTAAGGTGACTCCAGCTGGGTGAAGGATCCCAGGAGCACAGCACCGTGTGTCCATCCCTACCCTTGCAGCCCTCACCACCTGTCTGTCCCCTCACCAGGCTGGACAGAAGACACTGTGCTCTGCACCGTGCCCAGACAAGCACAAGGAAACAAGCTGCCCCACTGAACCATCTCCTGGTTTTCTACCTGCTTTTAAAGTTCCTGCTGCATCTTTCCAGGCATCTCCAGGGGTGAGGGGGGAAGATCCTTCCTTTATTCTTGCAAGGCACCGGGTCCAGCTTACTGCTCCAGGTGAAGGCTTTGCCATCAGCTATGTCAGCTCTCCAAATTTAGTTCAAGCATTCTCCTCTGCCTTCTCTTTCTGGCCATGCCTTCAAACAATGAGGGAGCAAAAAAGTTTTCTCCTGGTTGATTTGTTATTTTGGCACTCATCCCAAGAACTCATCATTAGTTCAAGCCCTCTTGTAATAATGTAACAAAGGACAGAGTTTGCTGAGTTGCTGTTATGATGTGCATCTTAAGACCTGAAAAAAAATTATGTACTACTGACTTCTCTGAAGCATCCCAATTGTAGGAGCAGTTTTACTGTGAACTGCTCATTTCCATGCATGAAGAAGGATGCAAACACTGCTCTAATGACCATAATTCTGGTTTGAAATGTGAAGTTGAATACCACGGAGTTTTATTTACTTTTACGAGTAGAGAGCTCCCAAGAGCTGCGGGGAGCCTTGTGGCACATTTTCTCCAAAAGCCCTTTCTCCACCTTTATTCATCAATTCCTACTTTTTCTGGAGTCCAGCCACAAGTGAGACCCCACGCGTGATGTCTCAACATGAGGGCAGAGGAAGGACCTCCATGCTCAAGGCCTTACAAGCGATAAATAAATGTGCTGCATGGAAATGCACCCATGAAAATTTGCATTTTGGATGAGCAGTTTGCCATCACTTTAAAGGAAGCATGGGCCAATCCAGCTGTGCTTTTTCAGTTTTCTTAGTAGAAAGTACCATTTGAATCTTTTTCCCTCTCATTTTTTTTAAGTACTGTCTCTCAAAGCAAATGATGAAGTATTTGTGAAAACTTCCTTAGAGTTCAAAATATGAATTTAATAGCATCCATGAGTGCAGCTGAGCCCAGCTACATTTACATTAAGGTGGAAAAATTAATATCAAAGGCTAAAACTCAGGATAAGGCTATCACATCAGTGAGATGCTAGCAATACACTGTGTATTTCTTGAAATCATTGGTCATGTTTCATTTGGAATTTTTTTCATTTCCTATCCCAGAAAACTTCACAAAACTGCAGCAGCCGACTTCCATAGGAGCAGGCCCATAAGGTGTAAGAGCTATTATCTGTGCTGGTTGAATAATTTATCTGCAAAATTAGTAGACTGCCTGTGATAGAACTGGTTGAATTATTCATCGGGAATAAATTATCCAAGATATTTAGCACTTCTTTCTGTTTGCGAAGGCTTCCTGAAACAACTCTGGTTCTGTGAATGCATTCGTTATTCATAAGTACGCAGTGAATAGATTATGCAAACAAATTTCAGCCTATGGGTTGTTTGTGAAACATTCACTTCAGCCCTGGCTATTCATGGCTGTGACTGATCACAGAGACACATGGTGCTCTCTCCCCTCCTTGATTGGAGCACAAACTTTTAAAACAAGAGAATAACAAATGACAAACTGCAAATGATGGATAAGGACTAATGAATAATGCGCTTTCACTGCAAACTTTCAGACAAGTGATCGGTTGTGCCAAAGTCTGTGGAACTCTAGGGAATCATAAACATTTTAATGAATAAACTATTGACTGCACAAAGACAACTAAACAAAAGACAATAAAAGTGTTGCAGACAACACTGGAGTTTATATCGCTATATATAAAATGCACAGTAACAAAAGTTGAACACTTTTTGCCATATGCTTCCAAAACCTTTAAATTTTGGTCCCTTCTGGCTTTCTGGTTAGTGCTGGAAACTCCACCGTCAGTCTCTGCCTGCTGACAGAGTCCTCTAATTGTGCCGTCACTTAAGGACATGAGTAACCCAGTGAAGTGGAACTGCTTAGTGCAGAAAGTCACTTATGTATGCAGAGGCCCTAAAAACATCAGCCTGATTGCAGTCCGGTGATTGAGAGAGCCCAGTCCCTCCCGGGAGCCGCCAGGCCCCGGTCGCCTGCCATACCTTGGTATTTTGCACAGCCCTGGTCTGCAAGCGTCGAAGATGCAAAAAAGCAGAAAGCGAGCTGATCCTGCAAGCTCGGCCGCTGCCAAACTACTTCTAGTTTGAGACTCGTTAATATTCATCACCCAGGGCTTTTTGGACTGCTCACTTCTGTGCGTGATCTTCTTGGCACAAAGAAGGTTGTTTGTGGCAGTTTGCTGGTGTCGTGGGTCATCGCAAAGTAAGGAGGGTGGAAAGGAGGAATAACTCTCAAACTCCTCGCTCAGGTTTAAGTAAAGAATGGTTGCTAAGAACTTAAAATGCAGAGATATACAATATTTTATGCTGTCAGTTTTTCCTGTCTATCAAAGATCAAAGGCATAGGAGAAAATCGAAGGAGGGAGAATCAATCTATATTTTTTGTAAGGGGAAATCAGGTAAATACACGTGAGTTTAGGTATAGGCGATTGAAAATGGCTATTGATGGGCGGTGAAACTAAAAACCTTCCAGGGACACAAGTACCTGAGTGCTGACAATGGGGGTTCTTCCAAGGAGGGGGAGCAGGATGCAAAGAGCCAGATGTCAGAACTGGAAAACTTTTTAGCTATTTACAAAACTGTGGCTTCCCAAAATGTGATATAGCGATACCGTGGCACTGAATGGGGACTAGCAGAAGGAGCAAGAACTTTAAAACCAAAACAGCACAATTCTTTGTTTTTATCTAGACAAAGAGCATTTGTATCTGTACATTGCGTTTACAGTGTGTATATATTGTGATTACAAATATCGAAGCTTATAAAATAAACGTCCTTTGGAACTTTTAGCTTTCTGCACACCTGCAAAAACTTTTTCAAAGCAAAGCACGTGAAAGCCAAAGCGCATGTTGATATGCACCTCAGAAACGCAGGAGGGAAATAACCTGCTTTGAGTTTTAGCATTTTATTTTCGCTTTGACGGGTGGATGTAGAAAAACCGCAAGGTGCAACGAAAACCTGACACAATCTTCCGCCCGCATCTGGCTCGGGGAATAATCCACGGCTCATCCCCTGGAAATCCAGACTAACCTTTTTCTTTTCCCAAACCCCCTGCTCGCAGCGGTTTAAACTCACACTGGAGCCCCTGCGGCCGGAGCGGGTCGGAGCGGGCCGGTGACCCCTCCACCCCCGCGCTGAGCCGCGCTCCCCCCCTGCCCCGCTTTGTCCTGCCGCCTGCCTCCTCGCACACGGGGAGGGGGACGAACGAAGCGGGGGGACACCCCCCCTCTCTCCCCCGTCCCCCGGGGGCGCGGCAGATGCGCGGCCGCCCGCGGTAATTGCGGGCACGCTCCGGAGGGCGCGGCGCACGGGGCCGACCTGCCGCCTCGGCGCGGCCCCGCGGGGCGGCCACGGGGCCATTGTCCGCCCGCCGCTATAAGAACGGGCGGCCGCGCCGTCGTGTGCCAAAGCCGCCGCTCACACGAGCGGATCGCAGCCCGCAGCACTTCAAAGCCACGCGCGGTCGCGTGTCCCCCCCGCCCCGCCTTTCCCCGGGCTTTGGCTTTTTTTTTTGGCTTTTTTTTTTTTTTTTTCGGCGCTGAGTCCCCTGCTTTTCTCTATAGCGGCCGGCTCAGCTTTTTCCTCTCTGTGTTTTTATACCGTTATTACTTAACCGCATCCCCGGGAGTGCCTTTCCATGTGAGTACGGGAGCGCCGGCACCTGCCAAGCACCCGCATCCGCACCACCTTCCTCGTTATATTTTTTTTTTTCCTTCCCCCCCCCTCCCCTCACCCCTTCCCCGGCAACTTCGCACCTTCCCCTTCGCTCCCCCCTCCATCCTTCCCTGCCCCGCGTGGCACTGACGGGGCTCCGGCTTCTTTTCCGCAGGATGCCCGCCGAGGCGCCCAGCAGCGGCGAAGGCGCGGAGCCCGGCGCTCCGCGGGAGCGGCGGAGACGGCGCGGCCGTGCGCGGGCGCGGACCGAGGCGCTGCTGCACACGCTGAAGCGCAGCCGGCGGGTCAAGGCCAACGACCGGGAGCGGAACCGCATGCACCACCTCAACGCCGCCCTGGACGAGCTCCGCAGCGTCCTGCCCACCTTCCCCGACGACACCAAGCTCACCAAGATCGAGACCCTGCGCTTCGCCTACAACTACATCTGGGCCCTCTCCGAGACCCTCCGCCTGGCCGAGCAGTGCCTCCCGCCGCCCCCCGCCTTCCGCGGGGCCGCCGCGCCCCCCAGCCCCGGCAGCGACGCGGGGTCCTGGCTGTCCAGCGCCTCCCCGTCCGCCCCTTCGCTCTGCGCCTCCGCCTCCGGCCCCAGCAGCCCCGCCACCTCCGAGGACTGCGCTTATGCACCCGCCGACAGCCTAAGGGGCTTCCGCGGGCTGCCCGCCGGCCCGGGCGCGCCCCTCCGCTAGCGCGCACCGCCCCGAGCCCCGCCCGGCGCTCGGCCCGGGGCCGGCGGCGGAGGGGGGTAAGGGGGGGGCCTCGTCCCGTTGCACTTTTCATCACTCTCCTTTCCCCCAGCCCCTTCCCCCCGACCCCCGCCTCTGCCTCCCGCGCCACTCCGAAAAACCGGGAAGAAGAAAAGCGACAGATTTGCTGCCGCAGACGAGGTGAAAAGTCAATTTTACAATTTGTAGCTCTCCAGCGAAGAAAAACGAGCATGAAAATTTGGTTTGAACGCCCTGACAATGCCATGAAAAGGCTTAAGGGGCCGATGCGGCCCGGGGCGCAGCGCGGGGCTCAGCGCGTCTCCCCGGCCCTGCCCCGGGGCGGCTCAGCCCCTCCCGGGGGTCCCAGCACCGGCCCCGATGGGACCCCGCTGCCGGCGGACAGCGGAGAGGCTCATGCATTATAGATGCTGACCCCCAGCGCGGCCGGCCTGCTTTAGAGTGGGAGCAGAGACGGGGTATTCAGCGGCTGGACCAGAGAGAGGTTTAATTTATTCAAGATGTTCATTCATATGAAAATTGTATTTTTGTACATAAAGAGCTTTATTCTATTATTATACCTCTTATCAAAGTGAGGGTTTTGTTTTGGTTTGGGTTTTTTAAAGAAATTGTACTTTACCCTGTAAATAAAATTTTTAACGTTTGTACTGAATTTTGGCAGCGCCTCTGGAGTTTTGTTTCTTGAACTCGAAGGGTTCACTCCTCAGAAGAAGGCTGGGGTGGAAGGGAAGGGGTCACCCCAAGGCAGCAGCCAGCACTTCTGACACCCTACTGGCCATAGACACCTGCAAACATCTGCTGGTCCCCGAGTCTGCTAGAGAGGGGATTAGAGATGCAGGCAGAGAACAGGAGCAGAGCAGAACGGTGACACCAGCAGTGCTGGTGTTTCAGGCTGTCCTTGCCGTGGTTCACAGCAGGAGCTGCAAGGTGTCAGGAGCTTTGGGGTGAGGAGAAGGTGTTGAACCCCTGAACAGGGTACAGAGCTCGTAATTTTCCCTGAACCTGTAACGCTGGCAAAACTTGACTGGCATGAGCTGCCTCTTTTCCTCAAGTCACAAGGTGGGACGGAGGCTGTCCCAGTTCACTCACAGGCAGGAAAAGGAAAAGGAATGGCCAAAGGTGCCACCTCATGGTCTTGGCCACCAGCTGTGGCACAGCTTTGGCTCTCAGCTAGAGATTGAGGGTGTCAAGAGTACCCTCATCTCCAGGAAATCTGCTCCACCACTGCAAAATCTCAAACTTTCCTTTCTCCTGAAGTTGTGTGTAATGGGGGAGCCCTCTGACCCCCGAAATCCTACCTTCTACTCTTTCTGACGCCTTCCTCCCTCTCTTCAGTATTGCTTAATGTTCCCATATTGCACTGGGCAAACAGACCCTTAAAAACAAGTTTTATCCTCTTTGCCTTGTCTTATGGGGCAAATGAGGCAGCTCAGACATGTCTGTACAGCCATCTCCAAAACATGGGTGAGTTGGAGCTGTGTGTGCAGTTAGCAGGAAGTTTGTGGGAAAAGATAGAGACGTGTTGTACAAGCCCAAATAAATCAGCTCTCTGATGGGACTGACAAGGATTATGGAATGAACTGATGTTCATTTTTCTGTGCCTCAGTTTCCCATCTGTAAAACTGGGGTACCACCATCCCGTCATTAATGAGTTTAAGAATTGAATTATGCAGGGCTTTCAGAGCACACAGATGCTCAGGGCTGCAGGAAAGGTCCAGAATGGAATTCTTTAGGACATGATCATACGTGGTGTGGGGAAAAAGGCAGAGGGCAAACATTGAAAGCATCAGAACACTGAGAAGCTGTTCATCACACAGGCAAAAACTCTGCCTGAAAGTTAACCCTCCTGTGTGGAGATATTCTCAAAAATGTAACTTGGGGTCATATAATTGTCACAAAAATTAGAAGAAGAGCTAAATTGAGTTTGCACAGATAGTTCAGTGTAACCATTTCCTCCTCAAGTACCTGAGCCTGCAATATAGATAATATTTCTTTCACACAGTTTTCATATGCATGTCTATTCAGACACATATCCACCTCTGCTTCTCAGTAACTATAAATGCTGAAAAGTGTTATTTTTTTACATCCTAATAGCAGCATAATACTTATATTAATTAAAGACACCATCAACCAGTATATAGCAGTTCCCTAATGATGTCCTGTTAAATAAAAGAGATTTGTGAAATCTAATTCTGGCAGTAACAGGTCCTGATCTGTGATGCAGTGAAGCTTTGCTTGCACCTGCCCTTGAAAGCCAGAAGGTTTTGTGTGCAGGAGCCTCCAGGGGCTGAAATTTAGTACAGTCCATGGAGGCGGAAGGTCATCTAAAGTCACTGGGTCCCAAGACACTGGACTTCAATCTCAAAGAAGGAAAAAAAACCCACAAAACTTCAAAATATCCTCTATTCTTTTGTGTTTTCTTAGCTGCCAGCAGAGATCTGTGGACATTATGCAGTATATAAAGACCATACATCTAGCAGGACTCAGTGTATGATGTTAATGTTCCTAATGGGCAATGAAAGCTGCAAATTGCATGAGGACACAATTAGATTCATACATTAACATGAGTCAGAGAACAGTTTTTCCCCGGAGCGGTGATAGGTTCAGACATAGTTGAACAAATCTGCCGCTGGGACAGATGGAATGCCCATATTCAGAGGCTGCAGGACCAACCTGCACCCCCGTTTACAACAAGGGGGTTTGTATTTATTTCTATCAAAAGAATAGTTTGGTGAATTGGAACAGGCTTCCCTGGCTGGAAACAGGCAGCTATTTTTAATTGCACAAAAATCATCTCCTTGCATTAGTACAGGGGGAAAAAAATACATGGATTACATACTAGGGCTGATGAAAACATTAGCAAATTTTTTAGAATTACCAGATTGTTCTGTGGTAAAAAAATATCTATAAACAGGCAACATTCTCAGTCCCACTGAAACCGGTGGCAAGATCCTTACTGACTTCAGAAATAACTGAAATAGAATCTTGATTTTTAATCTTGGCATCACATTGCATGTATGTATATGCATTTTTTCATGTGTCTGCTGATAGGTGTTGGTAACTCTTTAGTCCTGTTGGATCCATTCAATCACCTCCAGGGCATGCAAGCATTAGGGACCCTCTGCCAGGAGGTTCTGCAAGTCCTTAGGTCTCTCTTAATTCTCCTTTAGTTAGGAGAGAAAGTCTGAGATGGCTCCATTGATAGGGAATCCCTGCTGGCTGGGAGACATCCAGCACAGACTTTCTTGAAACACAGCTGGGATTATCCCACTTTCTCTCTTCTGGGATTTACTGTGGGGAAACAGTCCCCTACCAACTACAAGATGCTTGTGTGCTCCGATGAGAAGGGCCCACAGCAGCTGGAACTACTCTGTTTCAGCCTTTTCCAACTGATTTGAAGCTCTGGAAATTCTCTGTGAATTACCTGAGCTCAACAAGTGAGCAAAAAACTGCAAATCCAAAGTTCTGCAGAGGTTTTAGAAAACAAGTTTTTTCTGTAGTTCCAATGCCATGTGGTGCCCTATTTAGTGTCATCCTTGCTGTGGTGACGCTCAAATGATGCTTAACATTTAGTTATGAACAAGAACATCCTCAGAAGGATTTTCATTCTTGGCCCTCAATCTATCATAGATTTTGATTTTACTCTGTACATGATCTGTAAAATACAGTCTGTGCTCCCACCTCTTTGCACTTGAAACCTAATATTATAATTACAGATCTCTGGGGCACAAATGCTCCATTAAGACTGATTTGTATAGTAAGTAGAGATTATCAGAGCAGAAGCAGGTGAGAACTAATTTTCAGGAGCTTTTTTTGTTGGTGGCACATGCAATTAAAAGAAGTCATCTGGAGGAGCAGAGCTCCTAAGGACCAAGCAGATTTACTGTCCACAATGTATGCCAGCAGAACAGAGATGCAAAACAACACTGCATAAATACTTTCAGCTGATACTTTGCCTCTTAGTTACATATTCTTCAAAAAACAATGCTAGAAGCTTTCTAAGTCTAGATTAACAAATCAAATGACTAGATAGAACTGGGTTTATGCCCAGTAGCTCCACAGCAGTGCCCATGAACAGCTAATCCCTGTTCTCTCTTCCTCCTCAACCAAAAGACCTAATGGTCAATGTGAAGAACTGCTGAAGACCCCACAGATGTCACAGGGCCATGGTGAAGTAACATATCCCTTTAAAAGCCCTGTTATTAATCCCCAGGGCGATGAGGAGTGTGAGGCTGAGCTGAGGGGTGAAATAGCCATGCCCCTGGAAACAGGGGTTTCCCCCCATGCTGAGGTTACTGTTCTCTCAAGAGATGTGGCAAAGGGTTCATGTGAGGCACTGCTGGTGCAGACCAAGACTCCACATGCCAAGCAATGCTCCTCCTTTATCATCACTATTATTTTCCACTTGTCAGTCTTCCAGTTTAAGATCTGCTAGACAAGAGTGAAAAGACTCTTCCCAATGGATAATGCTCTTCTCTGCCAGCGTGGAAATGCTGATGGCACAGCACTCGTTGCTATTCAGGTCTCCCACTTTTGCCTCTGATTGTGAAAAGCATCTGTTAGAAACTCCCATCTTACTGCTAGAAAATTTTGTGAAACTGATCGTTTGAAAAGGAAAATTAAATATCATACTAGAGAGGCTGGGACAGATGCCACTCTTCTCCATGCCATGTGTACTATTCCACAAGTACAAGAAACTCATCTCATTCATCTCCTACCCCATTTGTTTTACTCATTGACTATCAGTAGGGCTTTGGCAAAGGTCAGTGGGACTTTGGCAAATCTTAGTAGGACAGAGCACACAGCATAGCCCTGCAGAGAGTAACAGCTTGTGGAAGCAAGACTTTTAGGGAAGAGATTAACTTTATTCTTTGAGTAATCATGAGTAAGGGTCCACAGACACAGGCTTGTATGCACTCTGCCAAATGGAAGTGTCAAAATCAAGTCCAGAAATTTGACATCCTAACACAGAAATTTGAAAGAAAATGCTTTGAGTGTGTCACTAACATCCCTTCTCAAGCTCATTTATTTAGTTGCACTATTCAGCCCCCTGATCCCTTGCTTTCAATCCAAGAGATTCATTGTGCTTCAGGGAAGGACCAGCTTGTATCAGTGCATGATCTCCCTTCCAATCTTCCCTCATGCTTGTGAGATGTACTTAGTTACAAACTGAAGCATGCAAGGGGACTGCTGCCTCTATTTCCCAAACAGGGATTTGGCAAAGTCCTCAGGACTTCACTGTCTCTTTCTTGGATTATTACATTCTGCACATTCCAGGATAATCTTTTTCTTTAACCTGAAGATTTCACAAAATTGCCTTCTAGGAAAGCATTTAAAGCTGTCTAATGGCAGTCCAAGGTGATTACAGACCTTAAGGGTTTGTTGCACAAATAATGGATTAAGTTCCATCTGTAGGAGTTGGTTTGACTCATTTTTACAAACAAACCACTCACTCTGCTCCTCTCTGTATGGCAGATGTCAGCAATCTTTATAAAATCATACCCAGGAATACCTCCAGCAGGAGTGCCTAGGGCAGCACCTGGCATCTACAGCCCAGCACAACCCTGGCTGAACATCATGCTTTTCCAACTTGCAGTTTCCATTGAGATGACAAGCCTGAAGAAAGACAACATTTGCAAACACATTTGAGAATACAAAATCCCAAACTTAAGATGGCATTAGTCCACTTTTGGAGGTGGCAGGAGATGAGACACGTAGCCAAGGGACTCTGTGGAATTAGAAGTTTATCCCTGTCTCTGTTGCAGGGACCAAGAGGTCTGGGGGCCTTCAATATACACTTCAGTTTAGATATATGAGGCCAAACAAAGGCAAAGCTTACAAATTAAGTGGAGGAAGACAAAATTCCCATCATGGTCATTTTCATGTTGCATTCCTCATGCTGACTTTCAGGATAATGCACAGAAAAGACAGTCTCAAAGACAGGGTTAGAAACAATGAAAATCACTAGTTGCAGGCAAAATTTGATCAAACTACCCTAAGCAGTCCTTTCCCACCAGGGTTTCTCCTTTAAAATATTCACTTTTGAGGAAGCTATGTCCTTCTAGGCAAGGCTGCTATCTGTGTGGAAGAATGGGACATGGCCCTCAGATATAAATTTAACGTGGACCAGAAGAAGCATCTCTTCCCCAGTAGCTTTCCAATTTAGTCTCTGGGACTCACAGAAAATAGGTAATGTTTATCTATACATTATTTTCCTCAGACTCTAGAAAAGCTAGAGACCTTGCCAGTAAAGTGCAGCAACTACAAGCAGCTGAGCCAATCCCTCCCTTTAAAGCCTAAGACTCTGATTTACTTTCTTACTTTATTACTTGACAATCCCTAGACATAAATGCAGTCTCTCTACTTCACTGGTAGTATTCAAACCAAAGAGATTTAACTCCTGAGATAAAAGAATATGGTATCTTTTTTTCTTTCCTATTTGAGTACCATCTCTTCTGCAACAAGTCTTTTGTAATCTGAAAGGAAAACCCTTCCTGTCACAACACCAGTAATGGATATTGCTCTCTCAATTACCACTTGCTTCACCAGGAGAGCAACTGATGCGCATCGTGTTTATCCAGCTCACTGAAGTGCTTTCATTATCTAAGAAAAGAGGTTAATTAGTATTTAATCAATCTTTTCACAGGGTACAGTTTCCTCCTCTCCTATTTGCAATCCAAAAAGATGTCAGCTTCCAAAGCCATAATGCCCTCTTGATAAATCAAGTGGCAACTAATGACGTCTGTGGCCCAGGGAAGGAAGGTCCGGGCTACCTGTCACCAGCACGGCTGTCACCTGGGCTGCTCCCCCGGGAAGCACTTGGGATGCTGGGAGCTATATGGGATACAAGGAAGGGAATTATCAGCTGAGGGAAGGTGCTGATGACTGCGTCTACCCCAAACTGGAGTGTGAGTGTGTATGTCCAGTGCATGCCTCACTCTAATCCAGCTTGGAGGATTCACGGGTAAATCTCACAGGAACTCTACCCTCAACAAGGAAACAGATGGGAATTCCTTCCTTCTCTCTTTCTTTCTTTCTCTAGTTCTTTCCTTCTTTTTTTTCTTTCTATTCTTTTTCTTTTTCTCTTCTTTTTTCTGTTTTTTCTTTCTTTTCTTTCTTTTTCTTTCTTTATTTCCTTTCTTTTCTTTCTTTCTTTCCTTCTTTTTTCTTTTCTTTCTTTCTTCTTTGTTCTTTCTTTCTTTCTTTCTTTTTTTTATATTTTCTTTTCTTTTCTTTTCTTTGCTTTTTTCTTTTTCTTTTCTTTTCTTTTTCTTTTCTTTTCTTTTCTTTTCTTTTCTTTTCTTTTCTTTTTTCTTTTCTTTTTTTTTCTTTTCTTATTTTTTCTTTCTTTTCATTTCTTTCTTCCGCCCCCACCTTCCACACCTTCCGCACCTTCCTTCCTCTCTCTCTCTCTCTCTCTCTCTCCTATCCTATTCTTTCCTTCCTTTCTTAAAGATACACAGGAGCCATCCCTGCATCTGTATGTGCCGTTTGAATCAGAGGTAAGAGCCACTTAATTATGGCTTGCGCATAAAGTCCAATGGATAATAAAAGCATTATCCCTGTTTCAGAGAAACATATGTAGAAGGATGGAATTTTCTTCATTAGGCAGTAGGCAAGTATTTTTTTTCTTCCCTGAAAAATGCCAGAACCAAATCTCTCTCTTTTTCCATTGCTACTGTGTTAGTTCTGTGGCTGTGGCTCTGCACAACTGTGCTGAAGCTAAACTGGGCTGAGACAAACACCTGCCACAGCAAAAAAAGCTTGACTTTGGCCAGTCTTAGAGAGGATATTGAGTGATCTTGTCCAAAACACCTGTTCCAACTGCTCAACCTTTTCATCTTTAAAAAGACCCAGCAGCACTTGCAGTGATATTTTTTCTGAGGTACCTAAGCAGAGAAAGTGGCCCATGCATCCACATGCTCAAGCCCCTTTGGCTACTGGGCTGTTCTCCCCATAGCCACTGCTGCTGACAATGAAGGACTGAGCCACATGCCCTGTAGTAGCCATGCTCTGGATTTCTTTCCCTGACTTTGGGAAATTCATTGTCTTTAGCATAGTCTGTGGGTTCAAAGTCCGCTTTCACTCCACGGGGCGCCCTTTCTGGGTTCATAAAGCTACGTTCAGAAATCTTTGGGCAGACCCAAAGCTGACAAAAGTGTCATTAAATAATGCTGCCAATGAATGAAGCTACCAAAGAAGACATAGTCCAGTTTGCATCTCAGTTACAAGAAGAAAGTGCAATGACAGAGTGAGTAATTGGCTAATTGTCTATACGAGCTCTATTTTAACAGTGCAGTCGTGCGATCGCACCATCTGGGGGGAGCTTGGGGAGGGAGCCCCAGCGCACACAAAGCCAGCCAGTTCCCGACACACAGGCCAGGCAACTGCCTCCTTCCCAGACCAGAGGTGTGAGCTGCAGCCCCCCGAGTCTCCCCAAATCTAGGCTGAGATGCTGAACCTCTGCTGATGGTGAAAGTTGGGGTGGTTGCCAAGCAGTATCTGCGTTTTTCGGAGTGCACGGCTGAAGCCCACCTAAGTTGCACAGTTCAGTAACCAAGTGTTAGTGCACAGCGATATCTGCCTGATTGCAGGGCTGCTAATGAGCACAATTAGACGGGTGGTTGGTGTCATGAGCCGGCATCCCTGTCCCAGACTGCGAGGGTGCTGCCGGCGGCAGTCAGGGAGCTCAGCGCACTGATGTGATTTCTGCGACATTCAGAAATGATGGCATTTCCCCCTCCTTGTCTTGAAAAAGCTGAATTAGTGCCTTTCAGTTCCCATCTATTTTCCTCCAAAGTTACCATGAAGAAAAAAGTATAAATCACACTTCTAAGTGGGGCTGGCACTCGGCTCACAAGAAAAAGGAAAAAAAAAAAAAAAAAAAAAAAAAAAAAAAAAAAAAAAAAAAAAAAGAGGTAATGCCATAATGTAAAATAGTTAAAAGCTTATTAGAGCCGTTCAGGGCAGTATGATTTCCACTTTGTTTCAGAACACCCCAAGCCCATCCTTTCATGCTATTGTGAAGGCAGCAATTCAAATCTCCCTTTGTCAGTATGAATGGCCCCTCTTAAAGCTCTTTTATGCCAACATATTCCCTACAGGCATATGCCCTTTAGCTCTATTACTGATTTACCCAAGTATTCAGCCCATACCTTCTGCTTTTCTTTTTCACTTACTGAAGTTCCACATGACACGAGCTGCAGGCTCTGCTTTGGTGCCTGCCCCACACCCGGCCCCAGCCAGGATGCTGCGTGCTCCGCCGCTATCTATCTCACCAGGAAAAGCCACCAAAAAAACTAACAGAGGAGACTTTTCAAATGATTGATTTTTCTACTCCCCCCCCTCCTTTCTACCTCTCCCCCTTCTTTTCATCTCTACATTTGTTAGCGCAAACAAATGGGAGAGGGTATATACCACCACCACCCCTCCAGCCACAGGGGGAAAAGAGCCTTGCAGGCTTGAGGGAGGAAAAATTCGAGTGTAAGAAACGCAAGTGGGCCTATTACCTCTACTTACCCTAATTAGACTTGCTTTGAAGGGCTATTCAGAGATTTTGAAAGGCTGTCCTCTCCCTGCATCTCATTGTGCAATGTTTGCAGAGACATTTGCATCTGTTTGTGCTTCTGAAAATAGCAATGGATGCTTTCAAGAAAGCAAAGCCACCTCCGAGCCCCTCGCACCAAGCCAAGGGCCGCAGCAGTCGAGGTATGTGTGGCCGGCGCTGGGCGGAGGGACGCCCCGGTTTCAAGGATTTCAGGGTTCTCCACCGGTCCCCATTTAAACAATTCCCTTTAACAATGCAATTTTAGGCATATAATCTGCTAACTAGATTAAATCCAGATGACACAGGACGTAGAAATGGAATAAAAAAATCAACGCTAAAGTAAATGGTAGGCATCCTAACAGGATAGAAAGTGTGAAATCCATGCAGAGCTAGAGAGAATAGCTGGCAGCACAACCCAGGCTTTCATACGCATATGGCCTTGACCATTTGACTCTGGTCCCATTGAGGTGATCAGCTGGAGACGTGAAGGGGCATCTCTGGCAACACACACGTCCCGCTCGCTCCTTGAAGAAAGCCCACGAAATAAAGCTGCATGAAGGTGAATGATAGTAAACATTTTGTAATTTGGAAGGATTAAATTTGCGGGATGATCTTGATCAGGTTGTCAAGGCATTGCCAGAATGCACTTACATTAGAATAGCCGCTGCTGGATCGCTGCTGGCAAAGCCACAATATCCGCCAAAGAAAGGGGGTGTGAATGGGACAAAAGGGTTAATTTGAATACGTGCTGAAAAGACTGGAGGTGGACAAGGAGCTCTGCAAGGACTTCATCAGGAGCCGTGGGCAGAAGGAGACGGTTTTGCTAATACAGAGGGCGAGCAGGGAGGATGTTTGTAAAGCACACTTGGAAAGGGGGGAGAAAAGGAGAAGAGAAAAGCCCCACAAAGCTCAAACTGCTTCTTTCTGACACTGCCCTTGGCTACGCTCAGAGGAGCACTTTAGATGGATTAATCACAGGGAAAAACAATGGGATAAAAGTCTTCTTCTCCTCCGTCTGTGCCCAGCCGCGCTGGTCTTTCCGACGGGCGCATGGTGAGCGCTGGCTTCTGGCCTGGGATGGACCCCACCGGGTCACGGCGGGCGACCACATCTCCTGCTCTGCACGTTTGGGACCTGGAAATCCCACTGCCCTTTTCTGAGGGACATCCGATTAAATTTATGCTATCAGCAGGTTGAAGATTTTATCAGATTACTCCTTCAAAAATGCTTAGTGGGAATTAAGCATGCAAATCCACTTGGCCAGCTCTGGGGACAATGCACTCCCTCATGACGGTGAAATTCTCCTTCTAGCTCGGGCCCCCATGACATGGGCTTTTCCGCTCATCTTTTTAAACTTTAAACACACACTGGCATCTGGAAAATGCTCTCATGCATGGACCAGGCTCGGATGCGCTGGGTGGGCCGGGAGTGGGCATGTCCCACCTCTCTAAGGTGATGGAAAGGTGTTGCACTGTCACCTCCTCCCCATCCCTGTCCCTGTCGGTGCCACAGAGGCAGTACATGGAGCACATCTTGCTTCTCTCAGAGATGATGTAAAGTGCAGAATCTGAGCAGGGGCTGAAGCCAGTGGGGATGGACGGCACAGGTGGAGGAAGCCCGAATTTCAAGAGAGGAGATGGGATCACGATGTCATCACTGCTGACTTCTGATTTGAGGCAGCTCTGACACTCTCTGTGCAGTAGCCAGAGGCTGAACGAGGGTGTCGCTGTCCCAGCGAGGCAGAAAGCAGCAGCTAGGCATGGGTTTGGGGCCAGGCAGGGTGGTGACCCTCAACACCTCAAACGGGGACAAAGGTCCTGGAGGGATGTGGCTGCTTGCACAAGCATCCCTCCCTACAGGGAGCCACAGCTTAGGGCAGGGTGGCCTCTCTTGGGCATTAAGAACGGTTCAAAGGGAAGCATTGGCAGTGCATAACAGCTTACAGACCCCTGAGACATCCTGCCTGCCCCACCGCCATCCCCTGCTCCCTGGGACAGTGCCAGACCCAGTGACAGGGCCAGTCTGGCCGTCTGATCCACCTATTGGTGATCGCATCCTCCAAGAGATCAGGTCAGGGCTTGGCATCCTCCACAGCACGGGGGCTTGGGCTTCTCCATCCACTTTTTGACATTTGAAACTCCAAATGAAATTTCAGCTTGTTTTCCTGAGGCACAGGCTGAGCTCTGCTGTTTTCCTTTGGGACATCTGGATATAGCACATAATTTCCACGCTGTATCTCTGTCCCCAAAGCACTCCTCAAATGCAAACCCAGCGTATTTTCTTTTTATATTTAGAAATGCAGAAACCATAGGGAAACCCGTTTTCTGTTACCCCACTTCAGCTTGCTCAGCGACTCCTAAATCCAGCAGAGACCCAAGGGCAGCAGGACCCAGCTTGGCCCCAGAACCCCCAGCAGTGACTTTTCTGGGGTGGCTTTGCCCAGAGCATGTGTGCCTGTGCTTTCTCCCCGGCTGCCTGCCCCTCGCTGCCAGTTTGGGGAGGGTTTTTTTATTTTTTTTTTTTTCCACTGGGTTTTTGTTTCCTTTGAGAACACCCTGTGTTTGTGTTGCTCTTTCTCCGCGGCACAATGCACCTCTCCATTTCCTCGGCCGGGGCTCGCGCGAGCGTCAGATCTCGGCAGAGCGAAGTCGCAGGGGTCGCGGGTCACCCGAGGGCATCGGGGACAGACAAAGTCTCTTCAGCCGCTAATGTAAGCCGCGGTAACGGCACGCTGAAAGCGCATCCACTTGAGACTATCTACAAGGCACTCAGCCCTCTCTAAGGGCTTATAATGTTGACTCTCCTGTCATTGGATCCAACCTTACTATAAGCCCTGGAGGTATGAGGGGCTTAGAGACATTCATTCAGAAAAATAAATCCCCCTGCTACCATTCTCTTCATGAAGATAAATATACCACAAACAGAACAAGGAAAGAGGCTGAACTCCTGATCTCTGCTCCAGCCGCTTAAAAAATTGCCATTAAAAAGCCAACACTTTATTAGACTCCTTTACTATTTGCCATTAAAAAACACAACACAGTTTATGAGTCTCCAAAGCAGTTTATTAGTACATTTTACTAGCAAAACTTGCCTTCAGTTCAATGCCATTTCTAGTCCACTCAAAAGAGAAAATTTTGCAAAGAAAATGGGGTTTGTTTGTATTTGAACTCGCTGTTTTTTGAGGCACTGCAACCTGAGCTGCTTCAGCCTGGGGAGAGTTTGTATTCCACGCTGGAGGGGTTATTGCTCAGCTCCAAACTGTTGTGTTTTGCATTGGTATTAAACCTAGGAAGGCTCCTTGGCCATCAGGACTGCAGCTTGTCTGGGGCTCTGGAGACACTGGGGTACACAGAGCACCACTTTCGAGCCTGGCAATACTTTTTGGGCACCATGGCACAGAATGTAAGACTGTCACCCTTTCTCATGACTTCTTTAGCCCCAGTATTTCTGTCCATAGCTGTGTCAAATTGGAATGAGGGTCTGGTGTAAAACCTGCATGGGAGGGATATATTCAGGCCATATTCAGTCCCAAGGGAAAACAGCTGCCATTGGGATGTACTTCCATACAGCAACTGGAGGTCAGCCTCCATCCCCACCCCTTCTCTTGCATCAAATCTTGCTGAAATACCCCATACTCCTGGTTGTACTGGTAGAGCTTTTAGTGGTTGTCAATCTTTCCATATTTACGAGTTTTTCCTGAGGAAGGTGCCTTAGTGACCCCAGGGAGTTCAAAGAGCAGCAGGTTGTCTCTAAGTCCCTGTCTTTAAGCACATCCAATGTGGCATGTTCCCAGTAGATCCAGGTCCCAGCAAGGCACCTTCCCCAGAAATCAGCTGTGAGGATGGAGCAGCCATGTGGCCAGAGCTCCCTGCCTTGTCCAGATGAGCACAGGTTAGAGATGCACATGAGCTGCTCTAAATCTCAGTCAGCCTGGGAAGGGGAATATGTAGAAAGTTTCCAGCAGTTGCAAAGCACTGACAGGTCTCTGCTCAACAGATCTGGGCTGGTGTCAGCATTTCTTCTTCTACTTCTCCATAGCTGGCTCCCTTAAAAAATCACCCAAATCATTGATTTTTAGCAGAATTTTACCTTTCACTGCAAACAGTTAGCTCTGGATGAAGATATGAGTTTTAGACCATCTGTTTTTTTCTCTAAACATCAGGTGCTAAAGTGTGAAGTCCGAGAGCATTTCACTCTCAAATGTTTCAAATTCTTTCTTCTCTTAAGAAAAATATCCTGGTGAAAGTGGGTGCTCTTGCAGGCAGATTTCCCTCCTCTACCTCCACCTGTTCATTTTCTGGCATGCTGGGGACAGCAAGTCAGTGCCACTTGCAAGGGTTCAGGGGAGAAGGGGATCAAGGATCTGGGCATGGTGTGTGTACATGGTGTGGTGCTCAGATTTTGAGGGGAAAACATGCACAAAGGGGAAAGTTGTTGCCTTGGGGAGGGAAAAGGCTGAACTGATCAAACTGCTGATATAAAAGAGGAATAATGGGATTTTGTGGGATTCACATTGATGTTCAGATGAGAAGAGACTCTGGTTGCCTTTTTTCTTTCAAGCCACTGAACAAGAACTTTAAAGCCTCTTTAAAATCTGCTTTGGCTGAGCTAATTATTATCACAGGAGCTATTAGACAAAAGCTCAATGGCTTTTCCAGTGCCTCTTCAACAGTTTCTGGGCTGCCTCGACAACAAGAACCAGAGCTCCCTTTTATCACTGCCATATTCCTTCTGAGAGTTTTCAACTGCTGATCCCTATGTTAAGCCTTACAGGAAATACAGCCAGACAAGAGAGTGCCCATCAGCCTGGCTCTCTCTCCTCTCACCCCACAGCCTGCAGCATCCCTGCTCCCCACTGGCACAGCTGGCCTGCACACAGCTGTTTTATTTTCTGACATGCATCAGAGGGAAAACAAATGTCACAACAGAGTATCCGGTTTTTGAGTAGTGAGACAGCAACCTCCTGGAAGCAGCAGCCAGCCTGAGACTGGCCAAGGCTATCCAGTGACTTATTCAAGGAAGCCATTCACACCTTCTCCCCAAGGAGAGGGCTGCCCTGCCAAGTGATCAGCCCCAGCACAGAGACTTGCTTGTGGGTTTTTCATTTGAGGTTCCACTCCTGGGACACAGCCTGGGCTCTGAAGCCCCAGTACTTCAGCCTTTGTTCTTCACCAATGCTTCAAGGCCTTCTGGGTTTGATAAACTGACTTTTTTTTTTTTTTTTTTTCCCTTAGGAGAAGCAATAACTACATGGTTCTTACACAGGTGTATCCAAGGAAAAGTAAAAAGCAATAAACAAAGCAAAAAGGAAAAAAAGCGAGGACAGCAATAAAGTCTGCTTGTGGTGGTATTGCTCCAAGAACTCCTCAGCACTGAAAAGGACCTGGGATCTCATTCAGCCCCACTGAGACAGATAAACCTTCAGTGTTCCCCAGGGGAGACAATTTCCTCACTCCCAAGCAGAATGTCAGTGCATGGAACATGGAAACCAGCTATTAGTGCCCTTGCAGTTCTCCCATTCCCATCTCTGTCCAGCCCAGGGGATGTGGGGTGCTTTGTGGATCCCACTATCCAGCAGTGAAAGCACCTTTTCCCATGCCTCCACCTCACAGGTGCAAGTTTAGCACTGATTCCCCTTCCTTTTAGGAAACCTCTGCTACAAAGAAGCTGCTGATGGTGCAAGCAAACTGGGAATAGATGGTGGCACTGGCTGGAAGCTATCCTACAGCAGAATGGGTTCTGCTGGCTCCATCCTACTGGTCCCAAGCCCACAGGCTGCTCCTTGAAGGACTCCCAGCAGCAGCACCAAATTTCTGTGGTGATTTTTTGCATTGTTTTCAGAGGGTCCTTCAAGATAAATGGACCTCTTTTTTTTTTCTTCCCTAACTGGACATCTAAACAAAACCTTTCCAAGGACTCGGGGGGAGATGCCTGATGAGCAGACAGGAAATGGGAATGATTGATCAAGTGCTGATGGCCACAGCAGTGGCACCCGGGCTCAGGTTTCAGGACAGAGCCCAGTAAGGAAGCACTTCTCACCTGCACAGCTGCCACACACAACGGGCCTCCTGCACGGGCAGCTCCCTGCCTTCCTCTGCAGAGGGGGATCAAAATGTTTGCTGCCCCTGCAGCAGCCATCCCTGGCAAAGCAGGTGCTGGGGCAGCCAAAACAGGCACTGACTGGGTGGGAACAGGTGTGGGGCTTTCTCCATCACTGGAGGACTTGTCTTTTAGCATACAGGTGAGCAAACAAACAGCCTGACACATTCCCTTAGACTTATCTTACCAAAAAGGTATTTTAAGGCAAGAGAGGAAAGCAGAGAAAAATCTTCAGTGCTAAAATGGTCTAGCATTTGCCCATGGGAGGGGTGTTACGACTAGACGATCCTTAATGTCCCTTCTAGCCCAAACCATTCTGTGGTTCAATGGTTCTGTGAAATAACCACAGGCTGTTCCTTCAAGCCCAGGCAGTTGTTTTCAGGTGTCCCTGGGGCTATACCATCAGGCTGGGACTATGAGACTTAAATTTCCACCTGATTCATGTCACTGATGGGGTAACATTTACTCTCTCTCAGACAGGCTGTGAGCAAATCCACTGTTTTTTTCAGGGGCAGAGACCAAGCACACACCAGGTCAGGGCTGGCTGGTGACTTCACCATGCTCCCACAGAGCACCAGCTCCAGATTTGCCAGAAGGAAACACCATTTCTACTTGCATTAAGCAATGTGGGGGTTTATGATGCTCTCATAAGCTGTGTGTCCTGAGTTAGATAAGACGAGAATTTTGAATAAAGATGAGATATATTTTCCCTCACACCTTTCCAGGGAGAAAGCAAGGCCTTCTTCGTATTTCCTGGGTATGGGTAGGTGCAGAGCAGCATCCACAGACCACAGCCTACAAAAGCTCCAAGACATCTTTCTGCCTCTGCAGTAGGGCAAAGGCTTCTGCAGAAGAGCAAAGGATGATCACTCCTCTTCCCCCTTCCCTTCTTCTGACCCTTCTCCATCTCCCTCTGTTGCTGGAGGTGTACACAGGGAAAGTCATGGACTGCAGGGCACTGACCGCTGCCCCACGCCAGTGACATCAGGATGTGCAGATCCCCCGGCCGGCCCCCGGCTCCTCTCCCTTCCCATCTCTAGAAGTCATCTATTTTGTTGTGTGTACACACAGAAAACAAGGGGCTGCCCCTTGTTCTCCTCCAGCCATGACACATCAAATTATCCAGCCTCCAAATATCCCATCTGGCTGTTAGTTTTTAGCTTTTTTTTTTCCTCCTTCTAGGTTGTTTCTGCTTTCCTCCTCCTCCTTTCTCTACTCCCCAACCCATGTGTAAAAGTAGCAGGGGGGCCTTTATTAAAGGCAAAGCCCCACGGCAGCAGCTTCCCAGCCAAACTGCTCTTGTATTACTTTTTGATGAGTTTTCAATTTAGGCCTTTGCAGACAGGGGGAAGAAGGCGACTTGAGAGACAGAGGGGGGAAAAAAATGCAACAGATGGGGCCGATTGTGCTCTCTAGGCAAATTAAGGAAGACATCTGTAGCTCCCAAATACTGGTGGTCTAAAGCAATTAGTCCCCTGTGAAAAGGGGCCTCTCTGAGCCTCCTCCAGCCAATCCGCGCCCCGGCAGCACTCACGTTACAATGGCCTTGACCACAATTCACTGAGCCAAAAAAAAGAAAGATTAATCCAGGAGGAGCTGTGCGGCCAGGCTGGAGTTGCTAGGCTTAAAAGGGAAGGTTACGTCCGTTTCTGCCTGAGTTTGGAGCAGAAAAGCAGGGCGGGGGGAGTTTTTTATCCTTCTTTCTGATGGTCACCCACAGCGTACCTGGTCTATGTCGGATGCGTGGAGCTGGCATGTGCGTGTGTGTGCACACATGTCCCTGAACCAGGAGAGAGCTGTAATCTGTAAATTGCTCAGGGACCTCAATTTTCCACTGGCTTGTTTGGAAAGTGATGAATGAAGACGCAAACCCCTGTGGTTGGAATTATCTCCCCCAGCCCCCTTTGGTCCCACTCCATCCCGAATAAAAAGAAGCTGTTATATGATAAGACCCCTCTGCAAGTGATAATTATAATGATTGTTATGATGCCAGGGTTCTGCTTTTACAATTGGAAATAGGAACTCCGGCTGAGCTAATCCGGCGGTGTGGTCCCTTATTTCATTTGACGTCAGGAAGGCGAGAGTGGAAAATTTAGAAAAGGACTTTATCCAAGCTGGTTATGAGCCCCCTTCCCCCTCCCCTCCTCTCCCCTGGCTCTTTTATTCATGCATATTTATGATCAGGAGATCTCAGTGGAGAAAAAAACACATACAGAAAACAAAACCGGCCTCACAATGGGGAGAGCTGCTCATGGGAGGTCACAGCACCTTTAAATTACACCTCTTGGCTTTGTTCACCCCTGCACAATGGCGCTAGGAGATAGGAAGAATAGCACTCTGCACCCTGGCGCATCACAATTCTCCCAGTGATTTCAAAAACGACACAGAACCCCAACTCATTTGATATCTTATTGCATTTCTGCTAACCTAAAGCCATGCCTCATCCCAGCCCCAGAGGCTTGGCAGGGGCTGGGCCCGTACAAAGAGCATGGCTGCGGCTCTGCAGAGTGCTGGGGTTTGCCAGTCAAAGCAGATCTGTCTTGGTCAGCTCTGAATTTGAGCTGAGTTAACTGGTTTGGAAATACAAAAGCACCACCCGCCCACTGAACCTTTGCCCCTTTAAATTAATTAATTTAATTAACATGTTTATTGTCATGGTGCCCGTCAGAATGGGATCTTCCCGGGGCCACACCAAACTCCAGCCTGCCCTCACACACAAAGGAGATGGGCTCATGTTTTTGGAGAGAGTCGGAACCAAATGACTTCTCAAGGCACTGAAATTTGAGCCTATAATTTATTTTGCACCCTGCTTTCTCCTAGGACAGGAAAAGCGGGTGACCAAAGCTGTGGTTCACGGTGGAGGACATGAAGGGAGCAAAGTAGAAAATTGCTGGAATAAGCTGCTGTTTAGAGGCCAATATTGTGCAACTAGCTGGTAAATGCACCAACCTGAATATTTGGGAATAACTGCCTCTGAAGGAAAACTAGAAGCGAAAAGGTGAAGCTGGTGTTGATAAAGAGCCAAATAATGACCTTCAAGGGAGAGCAAGGTTTTTTAGGGGAGGATGTGTTGATTCTCCAAGAATACCAGGTAGTCTATGACTGCCAGCCCACAAAACCCAGTCTTTTCCCTCTCTCTTGACCATTGTTGATACAGTTTGCAGATTAAAAGCAGGAGAGGGGAGCAAAATAATCCCACAGCATTTTCAGATCCTGCATGTTGAAAACATTTAAATGTTGCAACTGCTGCCTGTGTTAAATATAAAATATATTACTTGGCTAAAGGGTTGCTGGAAATTTAGAAAGCTTAATTTAGAAATTTAGAAATTTAAATCTACTAAATGATTAATGGAGTCATTACCATCCCATGATGAGCTGGAAGAGCATAACCTTCAATCTCTGTACCCATGGGACATAAAACCTTTCTTGGAGTCCAAGCACATCCCATTGGGTTGGGTTACATTGCCACACCTAAAAGACACTAAGAACTCATTGCTATAATCTAACTCAGATTTCTAAATCATGAAAAGACATATTAAAAAAAAAGTAGTATTCATAATTTATCACCTTACTTTATTATTCATAATGACCAAAATAAATGTTTAAATTTATTTGCATTTTAATAGCAACAAAGTTACATCCCTCTAAGACTAGAAGACTCCCAGATCTGCCTAGGGATGCCATTAGAAGGAGGAGGAAGCTCTCCTATCTATCCCTGAGCAAGGAAAGACATATGGAGGGGTTCAAAGTGTCTTCCAGCAGCAAGAGAATGCTGCTTAGTTTAATCATATCTGCTGCAAGCATCCTGCAGAAAGCCACTCACCCTGGCTCTCCTATGCAGGAAGCTGGCTGGGACAAAGTATGGATTTCTCTGCCCGGGAGCCGAGGTAGGGCTTGACTGACATCACCATGGGGACTAATGACAGAAGATTTCCCCAAAGACACTAGGGCTTTGAAGAATGGTCTTTCATTCTGTGTTGAACATACAGATAAAATGTCCACGGCAGAAAACTAATCAGATCATCTGTGGTTTGCTTTGCTGTTTGCTCAGGTCCCTATCCCGTGGTTACAATTATCTCAGTCAAAAACCATACAGATGTCCAAATGGGCTTCCTGGCTTTTTCCTTAAAGAGTTCTGGTTCAGAGAATAGCGATTTCTACCAGGAAGTTCTTGTCCAAGTCTCTCACATTTATACCTATCTCCAAGGAGAGAGCCCCTCTCTGGCCCCTAGGCAAAGCTGGAACATCCCACCACCACACATTGCCAAAATAAGCATTTAGAAATCATAAGTCTCACATCAGAAGCGCAGATTTATATGTGGAAAGGCAGTGAAATAGGGAAAGGAGGTGAGACACACAAGATGCCTGCAGGATTATCTATCCTCAGTCTTTTGAAACAGCTGGGAATTCATTGCGCACATTTTTGAAGTATCTCTGGGAATTTCAGAATAAAATTCTGCAGCTTTTCCAGCGATCATAAGCACTCATGTGCTTCACTTCACTCTCTTCTGGGCTCAGGACTGATGTCTAGTTAAAGCAACAGCAAAGATAAAGTAATATTTGCTACTATTTGCTACAAAACAGTAATACAAAGTAGCTATGGAGCTGCTTGCTAAGGGCGACAGTCTTTCCACTGTAAAAATTTCAGTCTTTCCACTGTAAAAATTTCTTTTTAAAAAGGATAACCATTCATAATCGACTTAATTATGCTGATGGGTATAATGAGCATGCATTACCATGAGGAAGATTTTGCCTGTGCTGGAACATGATGAGGATGTCCTTGGAGACACTGAAAGGGAAGGTAAGGGAAATAAAGGGCTGCTGGCCCCAAAAGTCAGACCCTCTGCCCATCTTTCTTTCAGCAGAAATCTGGGAAATGTTTTCTGCATTTGCATTTATTCTGGTTTGCTCATGACTTTGATCCTGCAAAAGCAGGATGGGGCTTTGAGTGACCTGGCCTAGTGGCAGGTGTCCCTGCCCATGACAGGAGGTTGGAGTGAGGTGAGCTCTAAGTTCCCTTCCAACTCAAACCATTCAGTGATTCTGCGTTATTTATTTTTTTAACTATGTAAGAGTTTACAAAGCTCAAACAATAATCCTAAATATCTTTAATACCTAGTACATCCTTAAATTTGATTAGTGTGAGGCAGAACATCATGACAAGAAACCCGTAGAAAGTTAAGGAAAAACTTTAGAAACGCTTTACAGGCCAGACTCAGAGATCTCGGTTCAGGGTGAGTTTAGGTGGAATATTCCCCAAATGGCTCATCCCGAGCAGCTGTCTGTGCTGCCGAAGGTGGAACGGGCGCATCCCCGCGGAGCCGCCTCGGTCCCTCGCCCCCGCCCCGGGACAGCCCCGGAGGAGAGAGGCAGAGCTTGTATCGAGCACCACCCTCTGGCACAAAGCTAAACTGGAGCCCAGAGGAGAAACGACTTCTGTCCGTGAAGAAAAATAAAAGAAGTTCAGAGCACGGCGCCCAAGCCTGGGGTCCTCAGCTCTAGAAGGACGCAGGGCAGGTCCAGAGGAGGCCATGGAGATGCTCCGAGGGCTGGAGCCCCTCTGCTCTGGACACAGACTGAGAGAGCTGGGGGTGTTCACCTGGAGAACAGAGAGTGCCAGGGAGACTTAGAGCCTCTCAGTGCCTAAAGGGAGCTTACCAAAACGATGGAGAGTGACTTCTTACACAGGCATGTAGTGATAGTACAAGGGGGATGCCTTTAAACAGAGAGACAGTAGGATTAGATTGGACATTAGAAAGAAATTCTTCCTTGTGAGGGTGGGGAGGCCCTGGCACAGGTTGCCCAGAGAAGCTGTGGCTGCCCCATCCCTGGAAGCATTTTTGGCCAGGTTGGATGGGGCTTGCAGCAACCTGGGATAGTGGAAAGTGTCCCTGCCTATGGCAGGGGGGTGGACAATATAATCTTTAAGGATAATCTTTAAGGTCCCTTCCAACCCAAAGCATTCTGGGATTCTACAAAGATTCCTTTTTGCTGGCAGGTTGGGCATGGCGCTGCAGCTCTGAGAGGGGCAAAGATGTTCTTGTACAATTACATAGTCACAGGAAATTAATTAGTACCTCTAAGAGAATCTGCAGGGCTTAGAGTTTGCAGGCAAAATACACCCCCAGAAACTTCTATGCAACTTCTAGACCTGTGCTCCTGGGGTTGTGCTTGACTGCCTCAATGTACTCCAGACCTGCAGCATCCTGGGGAAGTGTCTGCTAGGCACAATCACAGCAGTAGCACCCACAGCCAAAGGGAGTCCAAGCACAGAAACCTAAATTTGGCAGCATAAACCAAAATACAACTAGTGGAGGGAGAGTCTGTTTGGCAGACACTGAGCTTAAGGTTGTGGAAAATCTCCTGCATCTTAAACGGAAGCACCCTGCATCCCTCAGGCAACATCCCGACACTGGGTGGGGAAGTGCCAACACCTGGGCTGGTGATTTGTGCACTTGGGATCCCCATCCTGTGCATGCTGAGGCCACTCAGGAAAGCTCTGAAATAATTTGTTAGCTATTTCTCTTCTTTTTTTTTCCCAACTGAAAGGCCACTGAGTGATCACAATGCTTTTATGCTTTAGGTCTCCTGTCATCCCATACCTGTTGGGGAATGACTTAAACAGGAGACAGAAAATGCTGTTTCTCTGTTGGCTTTGTTGTCAGATACATCCAAAAAAACCATAGCCAACCTGCATGGTTTAGCCCTGAAATTCTTCATCTCCTGCTCCTTACCTGCAGCTTGGGTTTCACTTAAACACTGCTATGTCCTCCTTTCACATTTTCTTTTTCTTGCAGAGGTGTTTTACAGAGATTAATTACAAGTTTCATGCATTATGAAAAGGATTTATTTGTGCCAGACGTATTGCAGGGCCCACATTTGCAACACATTGTTATAAAAACTCATTTAACAAGCTCAGGCTTTGAGAAATCTCTATTCTGTCTCGCTTCCAGAAGATGGAGCCAGAAAGCTGGGAGTAGTTGCTTTGGCATGGGAAAGCCACCTTCTCCTCCTGCTCATGCACAAATCCTGCTCCTTCTCAAGAGCCACCCTGAGGTGATGCAGGGGGCTCACAGAGGGGAGGGGACATGCTGTGGGGTACCAGTGGGTTGCTGGAAGGAAACTGATTTTCCCTCTTTTCTGCTGCAAAGCCCTCTGCACCCTGTCAGAGGAAGAACACGCAGCTAGTTAGCAGGACGGGATCAGGAGACACGAGTTTTATTTGCAGTCCTGCTGCTGGTTTTGTCAAAATCAGAACAAGATCCTGAAACAGTCAGTGTCCCTGTATTTGCTCGGGGGACAGATTCAGGAGCAAGGGATGTTAAAGCTGCCTGAAGGCAGAGGTGCTGCACAGAGCACGCTGCTGTCACTCACAAACTATAACTCAATGCCAGGTTTTATCCTCTTTTCAGCTGATGGAATGTCCTGGATCAGAGTGTAGTTTCTGGGAAAATGTTCCTCAAACACAGCAACCTGATGGTTATTTTCAAGGCATTTTGGTTTTTGATTCATAGCATAATTTCAAAATTTGGGGCAGGAAGTAATTATTTGGATGATGTTCTCATATTATGTTATCACCTTTTTTCTGTCTTCAGAGCTATCCAAAGACAGTTTGTCATTTTCAGATGTTTCAATTACAAAAATAACATTAAAAATAGTGTGACATCTTAGTGAAAGACTTCTTACTGGTTTACTTCTTCTGGGCTTACTGGTTTTATTTTGGCAAGAGGACAAGTCAGACCTCAGTGCTAGGAGGATCTTGCAGGAAGACTTCAGCGCTGCCACCTTGGCACCTTTGATGAGTCTGAAGAAGGGTCCTGCCGGCTTCTCTGTCCCATTCCCCTCGGTGCCAGAGTTCAGAGAGAAATCTGACAGCAGGAGGCAGACCGAGCGCCTTGTGTGCCCTTTGCAGCTGCCAACAGGGGTCTCGCCCCTGCTTTATCCCTGCCCCTGCTTTATCCCACGGGATTCTGTCCATGCACCAGCGTGTCTGGAAGTCCATCCAAGGCTGAGTGATGCTGATTTGGATGAGCACCAGTTTGGACATCATTCAGGGTAGAAAAGCACCAGAATGTTCCAGCTTTCCTTCCTCATGCCAGGTAGATGCCTGCAAGGGGCTGCACACCTTTCTTGGCTGCTGTCCCTTCTAGCACACATAACTTCTCCAGCTAAACTTCTCCAGCTAAACTTCTCCAGCTAAATATAGCCTGACTGACAATTTGAAAGTATTTTTTTTGGCTGCAGTACTTTCCTTTTTCCAGTAGCAAAAAGCAAGTTGTGTTTTGTTTTGTATATTCAGGTAACAACACTGTTTGAGTGCTGCTGATGATTTATGCGCCTTTCAGCAGCAGGACTCTGGAAAACTACTTGGAAGATATGAACACCAAAAATTTTTTCATTTTCTCATCAAATTTCAATTGTTATGATATATGCCCTCAGGAGACTGTGAGGAGGGGAGAGGGGGGCAAGGGAAAACCTTTTATGGCATATTGTGATCCATATGGAAAAAATATATATTTCCCACACAACTGATTCAACACAGTGTGCACATTTGTAAGGCACATGTGAATGAATGCCAAGAGAAGGGAATTTTTATGAAAGCAGACTGATTACATGGCAAAAAATCTATCGGTTGAAGTTAGATTTATTTACAGCATAGTAAATTGCATGCTAGGAGGGGCTGGTACTGTATTGGCGATCAAGACGACTGGGGAAATGTTGAGTTATGTTTGATAAAAGCCACCCAGGACAGCATCCCCTGAGCCAAAGTATCCATGTGTCATGCTTTTTTTGTGTCACAAGAAACCCAAGTGCTGAATATATTTGTACCAGCCTCCTGCAGATAAAGTTGGAGAAGGGAAGGAAGAATGGGGTGGGATTAAAATGTCCACTAATGCATTAAATGAGGCTCCAGAGATTTGGGGCCCTGTCCAAGCTATTTTACTGTTTTAAGATCAGCTGGGAATAGAGCAGTAAAGTGCCTCCTCCACTGGGATTGCAAGAACTGCAAGAGAAGGGGAGGAAGAGGAAGGTGGGATCTTCCATCCTGGGTTTGTGTGCAACCACCTTGGCACCATCCTTCCAGGCCAGAGATGCTGCCCAGCTGAATCCTGGATGGTGCAGGTGAAGCTGGTGGAGGTTACTACTAGGAAAATGGGTTTCCAGAAAAAACAGGAAAAAACCCTGTCACCTCTTAGGGGACACACAACCACTCCTGCCACTCTTCCTCCTCTGCAGAGAGAAAAAATACCTGAAGGAATAGGAAGTTTTCCATTTTCCTTTAACAACTTCAGGCTATGGGTTTGCAGCATTAGAAAGAGTTTTCTGTAACTCAGAGTTGTTCTTTGGTTAGTTTTTCCCCCATTTCTCATTCCTGTTGTCGTCTTCATCTATGTCCCATTTCCAAGGTTTAAAAAGAGACTTGTCTTTTATCTCCCCAAGATCAGGGATTATTTTTAAATCCAGCCCTGTAATTAGGGGATCCCCTTCTAACTGGAGTTGAACTGGAGGAAAAGGAATAATGAAAACTCTGAAGAAAACATGCTGAACTACTGAGCACCTCTGGAGATGCTCAGTAGGTGGTAAAGCTCTTGCTCTCCCACAGCAGTACATTGTCCCTTTGGATTTATTTCCACTGAAATGATAGGGCAGTTGGAATCCATCATCCTTCTTGGAATGAGGCTAACTTGGGAAAGAGCTAATGAGTTTTGGAATATTGATTTGCATTGCAAAACAGTGAAAAGAGTTTGAAAGAAGACACCAGAATCTGGATTAAGCACTCTCAAACCTAACCCTAACCCTAAGCCTCATGGCAGCTTGATGCTGGGGCTCAGGTCCCTAACACCATGCCTGGTGCAGGTCAGAAATATGTAGGAGCAGCAATGTTGGGACCCTGCTGGAATTACCCTGGCATGCCTTTTTCAGCCCCAATGTTTCTGGAGCTGTAGAATCTTTGACTCTCTCAACCCTAACACTAACACTAACCCTAAACCTAATCCCAGCCTCACCCAAACCAATTATTATGGGTTTTCCAGATCAGAAAGATGTAGGAGCAGCAATGTTGGGGCCCTGCTAGGATTGCCCTGGCATACCATTTCCAGCCCCAATGTTCCTGGAGCTGTAGGCTCTTTGACTCTCTCAACTCCAACCCTAACCCTCCTGTGCTGTCGCTGAGACCCCCATCTCCAGAGGTGGCCCACATTAACACAGGGGAGTGTCAACAATGCTGAGGCCCTGCCATGGTGCACCTGCAATGACTTTTCCAGCTCCATTGTCCCTGGGGCTCTCAGCTCTGTGGCTCCCTGAAACCCTAACACCAACATTCCAGCAAGCTCGGGGCTGCCACTGAAGTGCCCATCCCCATGCGTGGCCCTAATCTGAAAGGTGTGGAGGCAGCAGTGCTGTGGGCACACCAGTGATGTATGAAAACACACACACACACACACACACACACACACACACACACACACACACACACACAGAGGCTTTTATTTAAGCAAAAGCAAACCAGATTGCATTGCCCCATAAGATTAGTACTTTATTGAACCTCATTATAGGTTCACGTCCTCCCATAGTCATATCCCACTGTGTTATTTCTGGCACATGTAGCCATCATGATTTAGTATCCTGTGTGAGAAAAATGAAGTCTCTTTCTAAAATATGTTGACTATTATTCCAGATGTGGTAGTTGCCTGAGTTTCTTTTCAAACAGGTTTTTATGGCTGAGGTTGTTTGAATCAAGCATTATTTATTTATATGTTCAAACTAAAGAAGGGGGCGGGAGTAATTTTTAATGAAAGCTAAAGGAAAAGGGATAATAAAGTCAGCTTGCTGGAGAAAGAAATATTTACACATAACTTTTGTATGTTCCCCAAGAAAAATAAAACGAGGGTATATTGAAAAGCATAGTTACTATGTGGCATTCTCCTGCAACAGCAAAATCACAGGAAAGGACTGAATTTTAACTAATTGTACTTTACAGTTAATTAACTGGTTATAACTAACTGTGTTTTTGACAGTAGATCCATCCAGGAAAGGCAATGAGTCATTACAGATTTTTTCAGGGCAAGACCACAAATTTGGAGATATAAATGAGCCAGATGCTGAGAGGGAGAAAGGACCTGAATTCCCTGCTGCCTTACAGAGGTTCTATGTCCTCATCTGGAGGTTTGATTTACTGTGGGCCCGCTATAAACAGGTCATTAGCACAAGCAGATAAGGGGCATCAATGCATTAAACAAACATACTGGGTGGCAGAAGAGAAGTGGGAAAAATTAATTAAGAAAGTTAATGAATTAATGTATTAGATGAGAAACAGTGAGAAATGAAAGTGCTGATGAAATACACCCAGGGGATGGGGATTTTGCCATGATGACAGTAGGGCCAGACATGATCCTGGTGTGTGGGACAGGATACGGCCCATCATTGGCATAGCAAGGAAAAGTGCTCATCATTGCACTTCTGGGCATTAATTGAGCTCTAATTATTACCAGTAGGGAGAACTTTTCCTGTGAGTAAACTCTTTCTAAATGCTCGAGGAGGAGCAGCCCGTGGGTGGCCCTGGGCAGGAGATGTGACACAGAACAGCAGCTCCCCTGGTCTGCAAATTGTGAGCCTCTTCAAGAGCAGTGGGCTGGGATTTGTATTTCAGATTACAAAGAATCCCCCTCAAAACATGCCAAAAATAAATTAAAAAAAAAAAAAAAAAAGGACAAAAAGGACAAAAAAGGCTGCAAATGCTGAAGAAAAATCAGCCAGAAGACAAGCTTACATCAGACTGGGAAACAAGGATATAAGTCCAAATTTCCACTGAAACATCCAACTGAACCAGCCTCAAGTCTGTTACCACAGTGATTTTGTCATGTACCTTCCCTCCTATGTGTCTTGAATGGAAATGGAAGTAGAAAAACACCAGGTGAAAACCTGTTTCATGGGCTTTCCTCAGCTTCTGGGAAGAACAAAGCCCTGGAATCCACACTGCATTTCTAACCCTTTTTGGCAGATGGAACAGAGTGAGCCAGCACAGCCAGAGCTCAGCACAAAGGTGGGTTTGAATTGTCCTCCAAACGTGCTTCCTTACTGCTGTTTGGTTTCTTTGGCTTCACCATAAGGAATGAGTTTGTGTATATTATTTTAATTTGAGCACAAATTACTATGGAACAAATTTTCCTGTGTTGACCTGGCACATGAGATTCCCACTGCCTCCAATTAATCAGGGATTTTTAAGCACACTAGTGAATCTGTCACCTCTGCAGCAGGCTCAGCACCGAGGGGAGGGTGTGCAGCTGGATGAGGCCCCTGTACATCAGCTGGGTGGGAAGAGTGAAGCTGCAGCCACTCACCTGCCCATCCCCAGCAGGAGCCCCTTGTGACCACAGGGATGATGTTGGGATGCAGCCCAGCAGCCACTCAGCTCCCCTGAGTTTCCATGGCAGCTTGTGTGCTGGGACATCTCCTCAACACAAATAAAATCAGGAATGAGTCTCTTGTCAGTTTTTCCCTCCCTCTTGAGATCACAAATTCTTCAAACAAAAAGAAAAAAAAAAATAATTAAATTCCACATCTGTTCTCACACCCAGGCCCACTCCCAGTTATCCTGGATCTCCATTCAGTGCGGGTGTCTGCTCCACAGCTCTGCAGACCAGAGGTGTAAATCCTTGTGTTTGCACACACAGGAGCAGCCTGGCCTTGCTGACATCCCTCATTCCACCACGGGGAGCAGAGCAGCACAGGAGATGGAGCACACACTGCAGGCAAAGGAGAATTAAACCCCGTGCCTGAAGCTCCATGTTCATCTTCCCCTGGCACCCATTCCACCCTCCCAGAGCCCCACGCTCAGCAGTGGGGTCACAATGCCTCAGCCCACCCAGCTCCTCACTGAAGGAGTGAGGAGGTGGAAGCCAATGTTAAATGTTGGGGTTTAATATCTCTGAGCCCTCTTTTTGTACTTCAGATAAACCCCCTAAGGCTGTCCACACAAAGCTGGGAAATTTTAGAGACACTGAACCCTGAGTGTCCACATTTCACCTGGTGCTTGTGACTTTAGATTGCTGCTCCCATCACTAAGCCTTAGGGCTGGCAGGTTGAAACTGAGCTGAGAAGTAAGCAGCAGAAACATACAAAATCAATAGAAATTCATTCATCTGCTCCTAAAAGAATTTTCTACCTTTAATTAATGACACCAGGTCCTAAATTATCCCTGAATTCAGTGGCAGGATCTGACTTATTATTGAAGCATCTCATGGCTGGCAATACACTAGATGTAGAATTTGGTCTTGTAAATTAATTCCTCACCCACTTAATCATCTGCATCAATAATGGTCCATGTGAGTTTAGTTCAGCCTGCTCTGGAATGGATGAAGAGCACTCAAACAGTCGTCACAATATCTCAATACAGTGGGAACAGGGGCTTCTCAAGCTGTTGTTGCTGTTTCATGCTGCATGTTTTTCTCAAATTCAGAGCAAAACAACCTCCAGAGGAAATAAAAAAGCTTTCTGTGGTCTGGTCTTCAAACAAAATAGAATTCAGCCCAGGCTCAATGCAATTCTGATTCATTAGCATCTCTGTGCATGCAACAAGAAAAATGGAACTCTCAGCACCACAGTGGATGTCCTGGCAGCAAGGAGAGCCTATGAGCAAATCTGTAGGGAATTTGTGGGGCTGCTTCTGCTGCCCCCCAGGTCTGGGCTCCTGCCCTCAGCTCCTGCATGCCTCTAGATGGTTGTACTGGAGCACAAGCCCAGCTCACTGGCACCTAAGACACACTTGCATGAATAAAAGGGCTGTGAACTGTTTTAGAAACAATCCTGAGGAGAAAACCTATGACGTGTGGCCATAAGAGAAGTGGAATTACCATAATTTTATTTTCCCCTTTATTGCCCTTCAGTACCTGGTGGCATATGCAGCATCCCCAGGCTGAGTCTAAAAACACCAGGATGCCACACCAGGTGGGTTTTGGTGACCTGAGGAGCCTGTGCCTGATTTTGCTTTTATTTATGCCTGACTGACACCACCAGCAACCTACAACTGGCCTGCACAAGTGAGAAGAGAAATTAGGCATTTTTTGGCAAGTTGCTCAAAAGAGTCATCAGCAGCTCCTCAGGTTCTCACTATTGGCAAAAAAATAAAGGGGATAAATCTAGAAAATTAAATATATATCTGCTGTTCTAAATCTATTTGCTGATAGCCAGATGTTAGCTTTAGTCTGGGTATTTCTGCTAGGAGGCACAGAAGGGCCAGATGTAGATTAGCTACAGGGAGGTTAGCCTTTATCCTAAATTGTCAGGAAACTGAGGAAAAAAACAGATATTATCCACTTGATAGTGTGAAAAGGAGGAGTAGACTGAGCTGAGGTAGAGGCATGACATGAAGGATGTCCAAGGAATAGACCTTGACAATGTCACACCCTCCATTTTTGGCAGATTTTCATTGCCCCTGCACAGTACCCAATGAGTTTTTTATACTGAAGACTCTTTTGGGGGTAAAGAAGGAAGAATTTCACACTCTGGTCATTTCACAGGCACACTGAGGTACTAGTATGAGGTTTAACATTTTTCCAACATTACTCAGCACTCAGGGAAAAAAAAAAGTCAGACGACAGATTTACATCCTTGAATTTCAGTGGATGTGAAGGGTCTAAAATCTCCCTCATGTTTCTTTTTATTGATTGCTCCCAAGATGAAACAATTGCAAGACTGAATGAATTTATAACTAGCTTGTGAAATAAACCTCACATCCAGCAAAGATATTACATTGAACAGGAAACAAGCCCACAGAAATTCATTATGTTCCCAGAATTAAATGAAAACAATATAGTTTATGGACCATAGAAGGTAGTTACAGTAAAAATTGAAACGAAAATCCCTGGGCTGTGCAGAAAGACAGCACAGAGGTCTGGATCCTCCGGAGTGAGGGTGTTTCAGCTGCCAGTTTTGTGTCATCACTTCAGCACTCCTGATCTCGGGGTCTGCGGCGCAGCACAAAGCACAGGCACACGCTCCCGTGGCCCCATTCTCCCCAGAAATCCAGCAGCAGAGCTGGAAGTGCTGTTTTTGCAACCACCCCTGATGGCAGGGACCACCAAAGGAGAGAGGGGTGGCAGGGATGGCGCCGCAGCAGCTCGGGAAGCAGCGACCTGAGCCAGAGGGCAGCATCCCTCAGCTGGCAGCACCTGGGGGGAAAGGATCATGTGAGCTGGAGCTTTTTAAGCTGGCAATGAAAGGCAGAAAAAGGTCTTGATAGCCAGCCTTCCTGTGTTTATTTTTAGCGAGAAGCATTCCTCTCCCAGCTCTTCTGTGACTGGTGCTGGATTGCTGCAGTGGGGAACGCGTGAGCTGAATTTCCAGCCATGGAAAGCTCTTGCTCCTGGGTAAACACTGAGCATATAAATATATATACCTGTAGACACACACATACATATATATATTTCTTTTAGGAAAGCTGTCCGACAGCAGCCCCAGCACTGATCTGCCTGCTGGCATTGCCCCATGGTGGCCATGGGGTGACAGACATGGCCATGTCACACCTTGGGGGAGCAGCAGCTTTTGACCCCAATTTTGCCTCTGGGAATAATTAACTTCTCATTATTGGGGTCAGCCTGAGGAGGTGAGACAAAAGCCTGGACAACAAAGCTGTACGTCCACACCCGGAGAAAGGCACCTGGGTATCACTGAGGTGACACAGAGGGGACACAGCATGATGTCCCCAAAGAAGATGCTCATGTCAGCAGATATTTTATTTAGTAATGAAAAACAAGCTGCAACATGAAAAGAGAACTAGAGTAGAGTGAAATCATCTCACCCATTCACAGAGCAGTAGCAAGGAAGATTTTTAAAGGCTGAGTCAGAGGAGGACTGCTAATGGAATAAAAGGCCAGTGTTGGAGAGCTGGAGACACACAGAGCTGGGGCTGCCCCAGGAGCCATCACAGCCCCAGAGGCACCCTGGGCTGGGTGACATTTTCCTCGCAACAGGCTCAGCTGAAATTCTGGGGGTTTATGCAGAACCAGAACACTGTGGAAGTGATAAATGATGTTTCCATATCACAGACAGCCGCTGGAATATAAAAGAGTAACTGTAGGTATGAATTTGACTTGAAATGAGGGCTTTAAAATCCTGACTTAACTCCATGAGAGACATGTGCAGCTGTGTGGTGGTATCAGCCCTTCCTTGGGTCAGTGAGCAGCACAGCCTGGGCTCAGGCTGTGCCTTAATAGTCCTGCAGGTGAAAAGAGCAAGGAGTTAGGCTGTATTTTGCTGCCTTTGCCCAGCCTCCCATCCCCATCCTAGGCCTGTGCCAGTTCTGTGTGTCCCTGTAAGTGCAGTCATGGATGGGGCACCTGCTCCTGCTAAAACAAAGCCTTATTTCTGTCTGATAACCCAGGTCCTGTTAAACCTTGCTAATTAAGAATTGACTCAACATGAGAAACCCCTGTTTGGTGGTCCACAAAGAGTAACTGACAGAGAGCATTTAAAAACTGGCTGAGGATTTCAGGGAGCAGCAAGCCCTGGGCACAAGGTGAATCAAGAGCCAGCCTTGCCACCTCCATGTCCCCACACAGAGGAGGCTTGTGAATTCCAGCAGGGAATGTTCATACACTCCAGGCAGCATGGCTTGAGAGATGTTTGCCATCAGCATGCAGGAGACTGTGCTTCCCTTCCCAGGTCAACCTCTGCCTAGAATCATTTAGATTGGAAGAGACCTCTGAGACCATTGAACCCAGCCTTTAGCCAGCACTCACAAGCCCACCCTGAACCATGTCCCCAGGTGCCACATCTACATGCTTTTTGAACAGAGATCTGCTCCACGCCTCAGCTTCCCCACTGAGAACCAGAGCAGCAATGTCAACCCTTTTTGGAAATCACGTGGAGATCTGTTGGTGAAGGCAACTGCACCAGAATTGGCTATTAAGGATTGTTACACACCTGTGAGGCACCTAGCACATACAATAATTCTAACAAAACCAAAGGAAATGGCTGCAGCTCCCAGCTTATTGAAACAGGGGGAGAAAAAGCTGTTCTGGGAGCCAGACTGGCTGGGCAAGCCCAGCAAGCTGATGGAAAGTGTGAACAGACTTGATGGGCTTGAGGTCTCCTCCCAATCTACATCTCTCGTTCCTTCAGTCCTCCAAACACCCAACTCTAGGAAAAGGGAGCGACAGGGGAAGGAATGGTGTTGTGGCAGCTGGGATGGAGCCGCAGCAGAACTCACACCTCGGCTACCTTTGGAAAGCCCCATGAGCAGCACTGGCTGGAACTCAGCTTAGGAAAATGAAAAGCCACAAACTGGTTTCATAGTCCCTGCAGTGAGGCAAGGAGGAGTGAAATTCCAAAAGCAAGAAAGACAGCTTAAAGAAGGGACACTTCTTGGGAATTACTGCATGGAAAAAGCAGAGTCAGAAGTGAATTGTGATCCCTTCTGCTCCCAAGCCTGGTAAGCAGAGCTGGGTGGAGAAGGGCTCCCCTCCAATACCACATTTCCAACAGTATCCTTTTACCTTTTAGGTTTCACATCTACTGAAATAAGAGACGATGTAACAACTAGCATAATGGAAAAGCTGGCAAGGCTGGTTCCCCCAAGAGAGCTCCAGAAGTTCAGCCCTTGGTTTTCCTTGTCCTTACAGTAAGTTTCCAGAAGAAGCCATGGGCATGAAAAGCGCTCTGAGGGCAGGAAGGGGCACACCAAGAGCTCCATCCCTTGCATGGGGGGTTGCTGTTGCTGCAAAGGATGCATCCAAAAGCATCAGCTTCCGAGCTTGGCATAGGAAAAGGTTCTGGCATTACAGACCAGGAATCTGGCAGAGCCTTTAGAAGAAACTAGATTCCCACTGCTAAACACCTTCCCCCCACCCCTGTAGAAAGCCAGAAATGAGAATATTAAATTCTTCATGAGCTTTAACACAGTGATTTAGACTGTGAACAGCAAAACTAATAAAGCCTGGATCTTTACACTTTTCCTCTGATGATTGATTTTAAAGGTAAATCAGGAGCTTCAGTCTTTTCTGGGGTTGATCACAGATAGGGACTCCAGAGTATTACCTGTGCAAGCTGGTGCTGTAATGTTTCTCAGCCATTATAAACAGACCTCACAAACTTACAACATTTCTGTCTCTCAGAGCTTTCTTATTGTTTGCTCAATTTGTATAAAATTGATCAATAGATCCACAAGTTACAGGAGGACAAGAGAAATAGGAGAGGGCAGGCACGGGGAGGGACACAAGCATTAGGAAACTCATTTCCATGAGAAATCAGGGGCTGATGTGGGCCTCTCTGTCTTAATTTCCAAATGGCAAAAAGTTTCCACAGCATTATCCTCTCCAGAATTATGAGGAATATGGCCTCAGCTGTGAGCAGTGCTCCTGGCCAGGTTCAGCTCTGAAGTCATTGGGATTTGTAGTGAGTTTGAACTGGGCTCATCCTTAAATATGTCCTTCCCTAAACAGGCACAAAACAGCTCCCATCTCATGCCACGACCCAACTGCCATAGGAGACTGCTGGGTTTTCCAGACTGAAACTCTCTTCACACTGAAATCAACAGCAAAATTCCCATCTGCTTCAGTGAGGAAAAAAGATGGGCCAAAGCAAAACACTTGGGAAAAATCCCACTTCATCAAAGTGTTGGGGTTATGCCATACAGCAATGAAAATTACAGACATGCAGAGAAAGTGTCAGACATAAGTGACTTTCTTAGATGGGATATCATTTATCCACTTGCAGAAAAAAGTTACATAATTAGTCACAAAATAATCTCCTTCCTTAACAGTCTCTTTTCCAAGTCACCAACCCCCAGGCACTCTGTGCAGCTACTGAGGGTCAGCTGCCTTCACCACTTGAGCTGAATGAGGCCACTGGCATCAAAAGTCATGTCTGCTCCAAGCCAAGGACACACTGCAGCCCCAGCCCATCCCAGGGCACAACATGAAACAAACACCCACAAGCACAACCTCATGTTCCAGAAAAACCACAAAGGCAACCCAAAACATTTCTGATGCTGCTGGGTTTTTTTTGAAATAGCATGGATGCAGAAACCTGGCCTGCCAGGCTTCACTTTTAATATTCAAAGAGGGGGGAGGTTATCCCAGATAGAAATATTCACCCCAATTTACAGCTGTTTCCTTTTATTATTCAACCAACTTAGGTAAGTAGCTCAGATGAAGCCAAACTGAACCTTTTGCACATCACCAATTACTGTGACATCTGTACCATGTCTGCCTCCTTGCCCTCAGCCTGCTGAGGTTCAGCAGGACACTCACACCATGGCAGAGCTTTCTCAGGCTTGTGCACATCCACAGATTGTACTCAAACAGCAATTATTCCTGGGGTGACTTATGTGGTTGAGCTGCCTAGGCCAGTATTGGCAGGAAACACATGTTAGAAATTAGTGTGTGTCTGGTACTGTCTCCCCTCTCTGTTTCTCCAGGTGGCTGAGCAAAAAGCAAGAGCAAGAGCATTTTCTGATGCTGACCCTGGTTAATGTGAGCATAAATACAAGGTTAATACCTGAAGGATGGTTGATGAAAGAAAAAGTGAAGAAAAGTAATCAGGATGAGGAAAGTAATTCAAACAATTTCTTGAAAAATATGCACCTTTGGCTTGTATTTTGACAACAAAGGGTGAGGATTACCATGAAATAGGAGAGTAGCATGTGTTATGTTACTTACTCCTCAGAAACTAAATCAGCGATGTACAGAGGATGTAGATCTCTTTGCAAAACTAACTCAGTCTTTATTTTTAATCAAACAGTGTGCTCCAGCTCCAAGCAGAGTGTGCAGACCCTTTTGTGGCTTTCCTGCATAGATAGATAGTGTTTTCTTGCATTCTTACTTTCTTGCAGTTTTGCTGTCTTACAGTTTATCCTCAGGGATTTCAAAACTCACCACACAGAAATGGAGCTCCTGCTGCCTGAAGCATTTGTGGAGCCAAATGCATCCCAGTGCAGCTCCTTTGGGTGCTGCAGGCTGACCCCCACATCTCCCCACGTAGGAGCCTCCACACCTGACACAGAGAACACAGCCATTTAACACACTGGTTTGAAAAAGGCCATTATTGTCCCCAGGGTGTTTGCACTGGGAGCAGGGAATGAGGAGTGCAGAGCTATTGTGATTTTACTGTCAGGACATTGGTATAGCCAAAGATCAGTCAAAAGGCCAGGCAGCTTCACAGGAATTATTTGTCATCTCCAGCACTTGTCTTTTTTTTTTTTTTTTTTTTTTTTTTTTTTTTTTTTTTTGTTTGGGGTTTTTTTGGGTTTTTTGGGTTTTTTTGTTCCCCAATATTATGCTTTAGTTTTTTAAGGGAGGGAAATTCCTGCTCCCTCCCTTACACATCTTCAAGAAAAGCATGATCTGTCCCAAAGCCTTGATAAATTTTTATAGATCCTTCAGGCCAGTTTTGGCTCTCAAATCCATCAAGGTAAATCTGGAATGAGCAGATTTCAGAGGAGCTGCTTCAGCTCCCTTGAGAGAAGATTTGCTCTCTCTCTGCCCATTACAATTGAATAAAACTGATGAGAACCACATCTTTGATGTTCCCTTTGCAGAGCGGATCTCCTCATCTCGGCTGACCTCCAGTTTACCTCATTGTCCATGATCTTCTTCAATCAGCTTCCCAGCTCCATTTCATGTCCCAGACACAGGAGGTACTGCAGGAGGACATGAAGAACAGGCAGCACAAGCACAAGGTTGGGCTGCAGAGGAGACTCCAGGCACTACTGAGAGCTTCTCCCCACACTCCAGCAGAATGCCAGGAGGAAAGCAAGGCCCACCATGTGCAGGGTGCAGGGTGTGCAGGGAGCCCTTTGCCATAGCCACAGCCTGGTTGTGGCAGGGACAAAATTCAGTGTGTGGTTCAGAACTGCTGATTCTGCTCAGGACTGCTCCTCAATCTGGAAACATCCCACAGCATTTGCACTCTGCAGGTCTTTCCACCTAGGAACCAAAGCAGATCTATACCAGAGGACTGAGAGATCAAGAGAGGAGAAGCAGCTCTTTCCCACAAAAATAAACTTACCTAGAGCCTCATGGCCAGTGCAGGAGAGGATGCATGTGTGCTCACCCCAGCTCCTGATTCACAGTGTTGTGGGTGAGCAATGTGGGAAGAGCAATCCTTTTCCCAGGACAGAAGCTTTCAGCACAAATAATAGGTGAGGATAGAAATACTTCTAACACTGCCTATAAATTCTTGCTGAGTGTCCAACAGTGATAGTTAAGAATGAGCTTGGTTGGTTATAGAAACATATTTCAAGTTGCTTCAGACAAAACGCAACGAAAATTAATGCAATATATGCCTTCTGTAAGGTAATAGTCTCATCAAACAGAGATTCTGCTCCTCTGTCATCTTTGGAGGCAACAGACTACGTAGAAAAAATAAACCCCGGAGTCATAATTTCTCTGGGGTTTAGGTTCCCTCTGTCCATTACAGCCCCTCCGATTCAGCATTGCATCACCTTTTCTGCTTTTAGACTTGTTTTGCTCTACTTCCTTCTAACCACATCGGCCTGGGAGCATGAAAGGGAGGGAATCTAAATCAGAAAAAATCCTGTTTAAGGCAAAAATCCAATTCAAGGCAAGTTCCCTGGTGCCCAGCCAAGCCCTGTGCTGTGCTCCTGGCTGTTCTCTCCCTCCTTGTTTCTGACAGACTTGTGTTGCAGCTGCAGCAGCAGCATATCTTTGTATGGTCTGTAAAATGAGCCTCATCAGGTCTTACCAAGTCATCCAACCACCCCACAATGCATTAAAATATATCACATCACTTATAATCTGTAGCTGCAGACAAAGAACCTGCCTAAACCTACTCTTCCCTCAAAGAAAACCAGATGCACTTGCAAGACCTTCAATTATCCCTTAAGCCACCTCCTCCTCCCTGCTCCACTCATCCCTGAAGTCTCTGGAAAACAGATGGTCCTTGCAACTCGCCTGTGAATTTTATAAACCTGATGGACCAAATGAGAAGAAGCACATTTCAGAAAGCAGGGCTGTGATCAGGATGTCCTCTCACCTCTCACCACCAGCCACCACGGATTTTGGCCTGAGCCCTTCCAATGCCCTCTGCTGCTATGGGTCCCTGGAGGGAGGAGCTCCCTCTTCCCCTCCCTCCCTTTATTACAGAGGTCATGAAATGGTTAAGGCTTTGCAAGCTCTGCTTCAGACCTGGAATTTCACCCAGAAACCCAATGGCAGCTGGGCTGATCACAGAGCTCTGCATAAAATTCAGCTTAAGGAGGGGGCAGCTGCAGGCTGTGAGGGTTCCCTGAGCTGTTCGTTCTCCAGGAACTGTGGCATGGACACTTTGGAGACAAACTCACAGCTCTGAGTATTGGCAACTGGGAGCTGTGTCCAAGATGAAACTGCAGCATCCCAGATAATTCACACATTCCTGAGAAGGAAGAAGGCTGAATTCCTCTCCTGCAGGTGCCCCAGGGAAACATGTTCACTGTCTTTATTTGACGCATTGGGCACATACACAGTCCTGACATATTTCTTCATGGAATAGCTGGATTTTCCTCTTGGGTTTTGCCTCCAGGAATTTATCATGATCATTAGTGAAATCTCTTCTAAAACCACCATCTGCATGTTGCTCATACCCAGTAAAAGGGAAAAGGCACTGCATGCACAAGTGCGGGACCACTGATGACAGCAATGGAGCAACTCAGGAAAAAGCACTGCAGACATCAGCATCTAACTTTTATCTGTAAAGATTCTTGGATTAAACATATGCCACAAATATGAACATCTTCAGTTCAGAGTAATGACAAAACCTATAATCAGCTCATAAAGTGGACTTTCATCAGCTCTTCATGTGGCTTTGCTGGATGTGGGACTGATGCAAAATGACTCATTCAGGAGCAGCACTTCAGGCACAGCAATGGTGGGGCAGAAAGAAGAAAAAGAAAGGATTTTTCTAGTTTAAATGTACATCTCAGTTTGTTACAGAATATCAAATATCTCTTACAGATTTCTCTTCCTAATGCAGCTCCCAGAAGAAAGTCCATTTCCAGTTTAACTCAATGTGCACTGAGGTTGCTGTTGGATAATGAACTCATGATTGCTTTTTTACAGGACAGGGATCTCTGTGCAAGTGCCTCAACTCTGAGGTCACCATATTCTGCACAAGGACATAAAATATAAACTCTATTTCCTTCCTGGTTCTGTGGTAACAGAAGGCAGAAACAGCAGTGATCTCCAAACCCTCTTTGAACAGAGGGCTCAGATACCGTGCTTTAATGAGCTGCTATCACCCTGACTGGAGAGCTGAAGTATTTCAAGACATCTCTCAGCAGCTGCATTGCAAAGTTAATGATCTGATGTTCACTGCAAGAGCAGATAGAGATTCAGGTTGAATGACATGGACTCAGCCTTCTTGTATCTTTTGATATCAACCTTTTCCTGGTATTTGAGCTCAGATATGTGACCGAGGAAAGTCAGCAGCAGAAAGACAGACTGTGACTGCAATGAAGTGGTGAACTGCATGTTTGTGAAGCCTAAGTAGAATGGGTGCAGTTATGGATGTCATCACAAAAGAATCTTCTTGCTTCAAACCTGGAACTGATTTCCCTCAATCATAGGCTGATAGATCAATGCAGATTAAGAAAGGTGGCTAATATAAAAACCCAAAAAATGTACTTGATAATAAAAGCTAGACTAGCAAGACGTCAACTAGCTTTGTTTCCATGAGTGGACAATGCTACAAATTAAAGCAATATAAAAAACTCACTAGGTCTGAGATGGGAGTTTGTAAGAAAAGAATTGTTTTAGAAACTTCAGTGTTAACAGAGAAAAAAGACTGTGCTCATATCTCCAAACTTTCCCAAAAGAAAACCTGAATTTGCAGTCAGGAAGTGATTAAGAGAAAAGTTTGTTATATAAAAGAACACCATCTGAGTCAAAGGTACTTGGATGCACAGAACACAAGATCATCATCATCAAAAGCTGTTTTGCTGATGTACAAGTATTTCAGTTTGCTGAAGTAATTTTTGAAGTGTTTATATAAGAAGAAGAATCACAGTGAACTGCTTTGAAATCACCTCTAAGTACCAAGAACTGAGCACTTGAGCATCTGAGTTGGCAAACAAGAAAACTTCAGGAAACAGAAGCTCGGAGTAGCCAAGGACATTTCTCCATAGAGGGAAAATTAAGTAGCTAGCATAAGAAATGGGAAAGGCTCTTGGGTACGTCCATGAAACCAGCCTCTTCATAGATCTGTGCCCTTGAGGATAAATAACTTTCAAGTATTCTTGTAAGGATCTGAGCTGAGGAATACAGGAAAATGAGAATTTGCTGTTAAAATGGTTATGATAAACTGGAGAACTCCTTGGCACAAACCCAGCTCTTCTCAGCAAAGTCTGAAGTACTCCTTTGTTGAATGGATGAGTTTTTGCAGGAGGTGAAGCTCCAAGCCTACCTAGAAAGGACAGTTGCAATTGGCATCCCAGTAGATGATTTTGCAGACCCTGATCCAAAGTCCATTAAAACCATGAAGAAATCCTTCAGGAGATACTAAATCTGGCATTTGATGCTTAAATGACTTGCATTTTCACTGATATTCTGTGAGAAATTTAGGAATAATAGAATTGGTTAAGGGAGACTTTTATTTTATTGCATGAGGTAAAATGAATGCATGTTGCTATATTTCAGAATTCATATTTTTAAAATGTGACATTTTAGTTCTCGAGAAAGGCTTGCTTTTCCAGAACCTTACACATGTCAATTTGTTGTGAAACACGATTAATTTTTAGACAGAAAACCCTTTCACTGTCAAATTCACATAGGAAGAAAATTTTGGTTCCCTGGATGCTGGGACTCCAGACAAACGTCAACAACCAGAACTCAGAGCATTGAGAGAGCTCTTTCTGTTGGGTGCTCTGGTGAACATTCCACTTTCCAAACTGTTCACAGTGACTGAAATCCACCATTCAACAAAATACGTACAAAACACATTCTCCTGATGTTTGTACCTTGCTGATCAGCCTGGCACAATGACAAAGACAGGGTTTCATGACCACATGCAGAACCAAAATTGTGTGACCCTCCCTGCAGTAATCAGCCATCTCTCATCCCCAGGTCCCACATCTAACATGTCCTCAGTGATACGGAGATTCTGAGTGAGCCACAACTGTCATGTAATCATAGACTCATAAAATAGTTTGGGTTTGAAGGGACCTTCAAGGGTCATCTAGTCCAGGTGTCCTGCAAAGAGCCTTCAACTACATCAGGTTTCTCAGAGTCCCATCCAAACTGACCTTGAATCTTCCCAGGTATGTGGCACTTGTCACCTCCCTGGGCAACCTGTTCCATCTTGACTTGCACTGAACAATACTGTCAATATTGGAGATGCTCCAAGAGTTCATCTCAGATGTGGAAAAAAAGGAAAAAAAAGGAACATTAAATAAGCATTCATGGCTTCAAGCTGAATCTCCTCCCAGGTGCATGCAGCCAGGGGCTGAGGTTAGCACAGTGTCTCTGAACGAGATCTGCCAAAAGGATAAGCAAGGGTTTACTGCACCTGATGTTGCAAAGTGGCCAGAGCTCAGGTCCCAGTTCTGCAAGGCACTGAAATGAAGACTTAACTGTAAGCACGTGAATAGTCTCTCCCACTTAGCTGAAGCTCTTTTCCAGAACACATTTAAAATGAGATTGGACAGAAAACCAGAAATAAAAAAAACAAAACAAAACAAAACAAAACCAACAAACCAAGCTGGATTCCCACAGTAAGCAGGAAACAGAGAAAGACGACTAATAAACATTTATCATTTCTAAAAGCAGCATTTGCAGTGGTGACTGCCTTGGAGAAAGATCTCATCTGGGTCTGAGCTGAGTCTCCCAGTGCCTGAGGAATTATAGCTGCTTTTTTCTGGGGCAGGGAGGAAAAGAGGAAAGAAGAAAGCTTTTTTTATTAGGGGTGGGGGGTTAGTGTAAACTTTTACAGGTCAACAAAAAGAAATATTTCCCAAGTGTTGCAAGATTTTTCTCAATGTACTTGGTCCCTGTAAGTTCATGTGCTGTTGTCCTTGCTGCACCCTTTGAGCCACTTCCCAGTTGGTTTTGCCCTCAGGAGCACCCTGGAAGCCTTCACACATAAACAGAGCCAGAGCTTCTTCCAAAAGGAGCCACAGAATTTAATTAACTCTACTCCATGTTTGCAGTCCTGTGATTTCTCTTACCTTTAATGTGAAGTCACATATGGATTAAAGTGAAATAAACCCTACAATTTGAGTTCAATTCAAAGCTGATTGGAAACATGTATTACCTTTCCTTGACCCGGCAGTGGGAAGGGAAGTTATTACAGTTCTTTAGTGAGTTTGTAAACTCTTTACTGCTGTGGCAGTTTTAATCCTGCTGAGAGAAAATTTGATCTCAACAATAAATTGGTCCCATTTTATTCTAATATTTTGCAATCGCAGGTTTAGATAGCAAACAAGCATCAAGTTCTTTTGGAATCAACAAGTGAGAGTATTACCAGATTCCTCATGGCATTTTTACGTTAAACAATAAAAAGCCACAATAAGAAGAAATGAATGCTTCAGATCGTGCAGGTTCTACTATGCTGATGCAGAAAAATTTGGAAATTTTAATGCTTTTATTACACCATTACTCAGAAAAAAGGTGCATGTCTGAATTAAAGTAACTGATCCTGCATTCCCAGTTAGAACAGCAGATCTTCACCATTCTTTGGAAGTTTGCAAACATTTCAGGGTCACACAGAAAATAATCACCCATGATAGATGCAAAAATACTGTCAATGCTCTCTTGAAAACGTGAGTCTGCTCCAAAGGAGTCCAGAGCAAACTCCCAGCAGTTCTAATGCTCTTACAAGCCCTAATGGCTGTTTGCATGTCAGCTAAAAGGAACTGGAACCCCAGCACTCAGCTGAGTGATGGGGTTATTACCACATTATAAAAGCAGAATTGGATTTTCCATCTCTTGAGGTCTTTAGATGAAAGCAGGATGTCTTCCTGGAAGATGTGCTTTGGCAAAACAGAAGTTATGAGGCCGCAAACAGAAATGAGCTGGGCAACATTTATTAGCCAATGATAGATGAGTGGTACCTTATTTAATGTGTTTCCAGCTTCCAGTGCCATGAATCTCCCAAGAAAAATCCATGAAGAGTCTCACCCAGGAAGTCTAAATCAAATCTCTAAGGTCTTTGCTTAAATTAGGCAAATCAAGTCCTTTGTACAGGACTGATGTCTCCTAAGTGTTTGCATTTATGCATTTGCATGGTGATAAGGCACAAATCTCCCATGCAGTGTAAGATTCCCAACCTTTCCTCTTAATTTAATGGGAGGAGCTGGTTCTGTGTATTCTGACAGAGGACAGACCTCAGGCAGCTCAGCATGTCACTGTCCCCAGGAAAGGAGCTGACACCGTTGAAGTTGAAGGACTGGACACGTTTTAGCAAACAGAGTGAAATACCACCTGTGAATCATTTTTCCATAATTCCTTTAAAATAATCTTACAAAGAAGGTACAGGAAGGGGAAAAACCCCATTTTTCCTCTACTCTTAATTTGCTTGCCAAGCTGGATGCTGTGTAAGCCACCTGGGCACTCAGGCTCTTGGAAAGGCACAGTCCGCTAGAAGGATTTTCTATCACACCTGGGCACCAAATATCCCCAGTTTCTAGATCCACTTGCCACACTATTAAAACTGAAATATTAAACACTCCAGGGCATTCAGCTGAAAAGTGGGTTTTATTATTCTAAATGAGCTGTAGGTTGCCAGGCAAAAATGCTCAATAATATTCCTTTTTAACTCAAATAAATTATTTGTTCTACACAGAACAGTCAACATAATATTACTTAGACGAACATAATCATGCCATCCCTTTTACTATCTCTGGCTTTTTGCATGGCACAGGGCTAGAAAAGGAAAAATATTGATGCTGAAATCAAATCATACAGAAGATGATCCAGTGTAAATAGAGCATAAGGCAAGAACTTTTTGGATTTGTTTCCACTGCTGGCATCTGTTCCTTCTGACACATAAAATTGAAGAGAATGATAATCTGTTTTCATGGGTGAACAAAGAAATAACTGCAAAATAGAAACAAAATCAAAAGTATGACTGTAATAGGTCACACGGAGATGAACCAGCTGAGAGTGGATGGTGCTTGTGATGAATGATGACTACAGTGTGATGATTCTCATGGCTCTTTTATGCTGGCATGTACAGACTCCCAAACCTGAGGTTCCAGGTTGGAACATTTGCCACCAGCCAGCTAAGCTCCAGGACTGTTTCCAGAACTTCGTTGCCCTTCTATTTGTTCAGGAGTGATTGCCCTGTCATTTCCCTGAGCACTCCCTCCTTTTGTCTGAGGACAGAAAGGACAAATCACTCATTGCTCAATGCACCCACATACAGTTTTAGAAACCCTGTGTTTCTCTAAGGCCTCTCTTTTTATGGCAGTGATTACACATCCCTTGTTCTCTGGATCACTCCCAGACTATTCCCAGTCTGAAACATCTCCTTTAAGAGGGGTTACCAGCATCCACCCCCAAGTACTGCTTGAGCCTTTCCTCACCCATTCCTCAGTATCCCATGCAAGAGGTGATGTGTCTTCATAAATCCTTTTCCACAAACTTCAGAGGACTTTCGGGCTGAAGGAGAAATTCTTTTCCCTATCGATAGATGATGTGAGGCTCAAGGTCAACATGCATTTCTCCACAAGCATCCCTGATGCTCCCAGCACCCTGGGCCATGTCAGAAGCTCAGTCCTTGTCCTTGGCTGTTGTCAGCTCTCCCCAGTCCTACTCCAGCCCAGCTGCCCTCTGGCATTGCTCCTACTGAGGCCAGCTGAGCATAGGGTTTACATGCACTTTCTCCAACATCACTGTAAGCAGCTGACTACCCTCTCCTCAGCCCCAATTTAATTTTATATCATTAAACAAGAAGTTACAGTCCAGAATATCTAAAGCCTTTGAGTGGTCAATGTAACCTACAGCAGCCAAAAGCTCCTGATCCCCAGCCAAAGCTAACTCATTAGGTACCAGAGAAACAGCCGTGGCAAAACTGTTTTTCTTTCAGTGCTGACTGCAGTGGGGATATTATATGAGGAATGTTCAAATGGAATATAATTTTTACTTGGCCGGTAATAATTCTGTGAGGTTTACAATTGCTCGGGTCTTGCAGGTCAGGAGTTATTAAATGAAGTTATGAATTTTGCATACCTAGCCTAGGAAATGGGCAGTGATCTCCTGCACCACTGAGATGCACTCAGGTCTTTGGGGCCCGATGGGATCCACCCAAGGGTACTGAGCCACTTTCCACCATTTATCATCAGTCCTGGCTAACTGGGGAGGCCTCAGCTGACCGTAAGTGAGCAAATGTGACACCCAGCCACAATGCCTGGCTCCAAGGGTGCTGGGCAGTGTGACAGCAGGGTGGGGTGAGGATGGGGATGGGAGCATATCCTTCCCTGCACTCCTCCCTCCCTGCTCCTGGCCTCCCCACTTATAACTAAATATTTCAGCCAGCCTTTCAGGGTTGCTTTTGTTCTCTTTCTGCATCTAAAATCCTACCAGGGAAGCCCTGTGCTAACACACTGGCTGGTGCTGTGCTCAGCACAGGGAGGGAGCAGGGGGGGAACACACAGACACTGAAACCTGGAGGTCACTGCACCGATGGGAAGCACAGAGCAGGCTTTGTGCAGATTTGCCCTGCCAGCTCCCTTCATTCTTGACTTGAAACACTCACTGATAATCCACTCCTTGACCTCTCCTACACAGGATGCAGTGTCACTATATGGAAGCCATATGGAACAAAGGGATCACTCTCAATACACGCTGAGCACAAAAAATAAAAGTTTACAATGGCACTGTCACCACAGCAGCTGGGTCGGCTGTTTGCCAGCATGCCCGTATGTTGGCAGCTGGAAGCTCGTGTGCCTGGTATGACAAAGCACAGACTATCAGGCTTCAGTCAGAGGAATTTCAGCCAGGGAATGTGTTTGTACATCTAACTGAGCTAGCTCCTGAATTTATTGTCCAGATTTTTTTTTTTCCCTTTGAATAATCATTAGACCTGTGAAATGTTTTCTAGAACATGAGAAACAGATACGGGCCTTGATAGTCCTGTTCCTTTGAAGGAGGATACCTGGTTCCCATTAATAACCTCTATATTATGGGATGGAGCTATGGAGAATTTGCTTTCTAGTGATTACATATTGGAGTACAAAGCTCAGGAATAATCAGAAAATGCATTGAATTTCTGCTCCAAATGCTTTAAATGTGCATACATATCTCATGTCTAAAGCTTAGATTTGCTGATAGAATTTAATAAACTTTAAACAACTCCCACCAAGATACAGGACCTACTGGTGCTTTGAGAAGAAGGGAAAAATATCAATGAAAAAGTTGAATTACTTTGCGAAGAAATAGTTAGCTTTGTCCCCGCAATACAGAAATAAGTACAAGGCTTCAAATAAGCCTTAGAGGGATGGAGCTACAGGTAAGGTTTTGACCTTCTTGTTCCATATTTCTTCCATAATCTGTCCGTAATAGCAGAAAAGATGTTCTGGCAGATGCAAAAGCCACCTGATGACCAAATTTGAGCTGAACTTTCCATGTCACTTTTATCAAGAAGATGCTAGTCATCCCCTGTCCTGCATTCCCAGTGCTTCTGGAGCAGATGGCTGGAGCCAGATTACAACCAGCATCTTGTCTCTACCTTCCTTTGCCTTTCAGGAAGGTTTTATTGGAAAACTCATCTGCTCCCATTGGTTTGGTGTTGTGCCAGCTCTAAATGAGAAATGGCCCATTTCCCGCTTCATTTCCCCTTCAAAATTCATGGGGAGTGCTTGGCAGTTTTCAAACCAAGCCCTGACCAAAAAGCCCAGCACAGGGTAAATCCACAACCAAAAGGAAACCCAGTTATTCAGCCTAGTGCTGCTGCACTGGCACCACTGCAGGGAAAGCAAGTTTTGCTTATTTTCAGTATCTGTTGCAAAAATCCTTCTGCCCACACCAGACAGGAACACACATAATTTTTGCTGATCATCTGGATGCCTGGATAAAGAGAAATTTCTCATCATATGGCAGAGCACAAGCAGTGGTTTCTTCAGCATGACAAGCTAAATCCTTCTCCAATTTTCAGCCAGGAAGGAGGGGGGTTAGCTTGGAGTCAATTATTTAATTATTAGGCTTGAGAATTCAGTATCCCTTATGAAAATGATAGAGAAAAATGTGATGGGTTCAAAGATACAGATTGCATGACCTTCCTTGCACACAGATCCCAGCTTGCTGCTCCACACTTTTGGGTGGCAAAAAAAAGAGAAGAGTAAAATGTGTCTTTTCTTGTATGCTAGCAGCTGACCTCAGTGTAGCCTGAGGGCATTTTAAACCTACCTCTGCCTTTATTATGTGTGTCATATGCCCCTATTCATCCTTTGTAGTTTAAAGCAAAAATGACCTTTTATAGCTATCTAAAGTGTAATTTTGCTTATGTTCTCCACTCTTACCATTTGTTTCGAGTTAAATATCAAACATATGTGCACCCATTTTTAACAAAAAAATGTTTAATATTAGAGAGCATGCCCTCATATAAGACTGGGAAAGCCTTTCAGGGAAATAAGCCTTTCAAATAAAAAAGCATATTAGTAAATTTTAAAGTGATTTTAACTGTATATTTTCAAGCATTAAAGGAAACAGATCCAGCAAGCCATAAAGTGACAAGTGGGAGGTGGGGAAAGATATACGGCACTAGTTTGAAAGAGAAATTATACCTGGAACAGGGTGGAAAAATCCACCTACCCTGGAGCTATTTGAATTCACAGGTTTGGAGGTAGGGAAGTTGGAGAGAGGGAGGGAGGGCTGAAGAATGGAAGTGGGCATTAGCTCCATGCCTCACCTCCTGGCAGACACAGGTTGCTGGCTGTCAGAATCACACCATGGAGAAGGTGGCAACATCCAGGCTTATTTTATATCTCATGACTAAGAGGCAAACAGCAAAGCTCAGGTTTTTCAAAGCCACCTCCCAGCTGGAATATTGTGCTGTGGCTCCATGAAAGTATCAATCAGCTCAGTTCAAGCTTTGCTCTTATTCCCCTCCTGACTCTGCAGTACTGATGGTGCAGGGCTGCGTTAAACATTCCACATCTCCTAATATTTCTTGGCACTGCATGTATTCAAAGTACAGAACTAAATTACCTGGCTTCCATGATCTGCAACAGCCATCTCCTCTGATGGTTAATGCTGAAATTAAAGTATTTCCATGTGGCTGCTTGAATTTCTTCTGCTGTAGGAAAGGACTTTCTCTGCTGAGACATGCCTGCAAATTACATTTCCATTTGGCACCAAAGATGGTTTCCACAGATTTACTCTATTCTGGGGCTATTCCATTTGCAGCTTGGAGGATACCTCTGGTGTTTTACAAACTCGAGTTGTGTCTGCTGGTGCAGACCAGGAAGATATAACTGGTTATCACTCCATTAGGCTGCTACAGCAATACCTGAAACCCTGAATAATCTGAAGTCGTTTTCCTTAATGACTGCTGAAGGGAAATGGTCCTGTTTCCATCCACTTAGCTTTGACAATGCAACCAATCCCAGGGGTCTGCAAGAATTAGAGCTCTGGGGGCTTGGGGAAATAATTCTCTTGCTCCCTCACTCTGTTTCTTTTTCAAGCCTGCCTGCCAGCTTGCACATCACAGCAGCTCCCAGAGTCAGCTGCTGGCTGCCCTTTAGTACATCAAATACAGGTTCCTCAGCTTTGGGCAAAGGAAAGAACATTTCTGTCTCTTTTAATACCTTTATTTCTCATGAGCAGCTGAAGTGGGAATGGAGAATTACTACATTTTGAGAAGTGTATCAAGGCAGTAGAAGACTTATTCCTGGATATTCCACTCTTGCTGAGGGATCTCTTGACCGAGGCCTCAGAGTCTCGAGGCTTCCGAGCCCAGGGCAGATGGCAAATTTTGTGTTTGGGAAACCACTGCATACTCCTGGAATGGGCCACACAGAGATCACAGTGCCACAGGACTGGCTAAAGGAACAACTCCATCACATCACCACGGCACTGGGGAAAAGCATTCCCAAAGCTGGGCAAGGAAGGGAAGTCAGTGTGTTTTTCTGTGCCAATCAACCTGGCCTGCCCCTGCATGGTATGTCCGCTGCACCAGGAATTTTAAGGTCAGAAAGCACTACTTTCATCAAGGTGTATTTTTTTCTCTATTCACCTACTTAGTTGAATTATGAAGCTTATCACCACCACAGTTCAGCAAAGGGTCATCAGTTCCTCAATTAGGAATTGTTCTGATGTGTTCACTCACAAAAGAGCAGCTTAGCCATTTGGGGACCTTCCAGCCTGATCCATCTCCCAGAAAGTCAGTGGAACTGAGGCTGAGCCCTTCCTGCTTTCATCTGGATGGAAAAATAACACAAAGGCAGGCTGGAGAACAGGAGCAGTAGAGTATGCCACTTCATTATTAAGGCAACTCAAATCCTGATCCAAGAGAATTCAATAGTGATTTTTAAATTCAGTGCACTAAATCAGGACAAGCTAATAAAACCAGTTTGCCACCCTTAGTATTGAAAAAGAACAATGGAATTATCACTGCTTGCTGGACCTGTTGCCCAACTCAGTAGGATTTCCCATCCTTTGCTGAGAACAAATACAGAGCTGACAGAATGTCAATATGTGGTACTAGGCAATGAGAATCATTTAGATTCCAAACCATCCCATCCTAATCCTCGCCTCCCCACCAGCCGAGCTATTCATCCGATAACCAGAAACACCTGGGTACAAGGAATTTCCTGCTGCAATTCAGCCTTAATTTCCTCAGATAGTAAAAACCTAAGGCTTGCAAAGGTGAAAGAAACCAGCAGTCAATCAAGTAAATCACCACCACCACCACTGCAGCAGTGACAGTACATTCTAAATTAAATTTTAATTCCCACCTGATGGTTCACCGAGAGTTGCTTATATACAAACCATTCATCTGACCACCTTTATTGCCTCTATTTCAGGCAATTTGTTGGGGTCCCATTAGTTATTAACACCCACCTAAGTTCCAGAATGGCGTTTTTTATTTTTCTGTGGTTGTGATCAGAGTAAAAATCAGAAGCAAAGAAAGCAATGTCTGCAGGTATTTGCTGGACAGACACATTAAGGTACACAGACAATCCTACTGTAGAAAACAATGAACAACAAAGCCAAGAAAACCCCCAAGTTCAAGCACAAAGTATAAACAAGACAGGTTTGGGATCTTTAATTTTTATTCATTTTGGGGTTAGAAATAGCTTATGGTGCTTACTGGGATCATGGCTAAGTGATAAAGGTCACCTCTCCCTGTGGTCAACAGTCTTAGCAGCAAAAATATCTGAGAGTTTGGCACAAGCATGCAGAGAAGCTGTGGTTGCTCCATCCCTGGAAATGTTCAAGGCCAGGCTGGATGGGGCTTTGAGCAACTAGGTCCAGTGGAAGGTGTTCCTGCCCATGGCAGAGGGGTTGAAAAGAGATGGGCTTTTATGTCCCTTTCAACCCAGACCACTCTGTGATTCTATAATCCTCAAAGAAAGCCAGACATTAATTACAAAAGGTAATCAGGGCTGAGGCATGTGGGCAGAGCTGAGTGGAGAAAGGCAAGAGTGGGCATTTCAAACTGGCACTGTCAGTCACTCATCACCTGGACTAATTAATAAAGTAAATAAAAGTAAACCAAGTCCTTAAAAACAGATTTTTAAGAGCAATATTAATGAAATTTCCATTTTTACATACTCAGCACAGCATCTGCAGTCATTTCTGTTTGCAATTCTGCCAGATCTGTCAAAGTAATGCACACAATTAAAGTATGTTTTTGGCAAAATTTATTGGGGGAAAAAAAAAAAAAAGCTTAAAAGGGGAAAAAAGTGAATTCAGTAAAAGTCATCCAAAATTGCTGACATTCCTTTTTCCTTCTCAGTGAATTTAAATATGAATAGTCACAAATGCCTGTGGAAACTGGATTCCTTATCCTAGAAAGATGCTTTGCAAGGCAGCTTCTGTCAGTCTTGAAGACTATTAAGACCAGGGAGCTTGCTGTGCTCACCAGGCTGTGTTATCAGACAGCTGCCAATACCAAAGGAGTGAGACCTTCCCAAAGAAGGAATTGTTAGCTTTTACTGATGGGAGCCACGAGACAGGAATTTCAACATCTATTGCTGCTCCAGCACCCCAAGCACCAGGAACTGTCACATTGCACTTCTGTGGTGGGAGGCCCTTTGCCTTCTGGGAGAGGTGAGAAATAAGGCTTTCTCCATCAGCTTTAAAAATCTTAAGAGCTGAAAACGCTGCGGTGATCAATGTGAACGCAGTAGCATCTTTAGGAAGGTATTTGCTCCGATATGTTGCAATGTGGGCTTTTAAAGGAAACACTGTTTTCAAACAGTCATGTCATTTGTGTCTGAAGAGCAACAGTGTGACAGCTGGAATGGGTATTTTTAGCAGCTCAGAAAGAGACTTTACACACCAGTTGCCTCTCACATCAAGATCAGCGCAAGGCAACAGATCTTTCCAAACTCTCAGACAAAGCGCAAAGTAGGTGTCAGTGATAGTCAGCGTCAAGCCAAAAAGAAAAAAAAAAAAAAAAAAAGAAAAAATCCCAAACCAACCTGCAACAAAGCTGTATGAAATTCTGTCATTGCAAACTAGGATACTGAATAGGATGTTACAGCAACAACTGAATGATGTTCTGCCAGTGTGAAATTCATGTTGAAAAACAGGAATCCTGCACTTACAAGGAGAAAACAAAGCAGACACTATGTTCATGTCTTTATCCTTTCTGGTTTCTGTCATGCTAAAAAGCTAACCACAGCCAGCAAAGGTGCCCAGAGTCCCTGTCACCATGACATCTCAAAGAAACTGCTGAGACCTTCTCAAGGAGGAGGAAGATGAGCAGATGTCTCTGTAGAGCCCAGCTCCTTATGGGTCAATGAACTCCTTGGGACCCTGTTGAAGATAAAGGGAGACTTTTCAAGCTACCTCAGCAGCATTTCAAATCCACTAGGTCCCTATTTCTCAAGAAATAAGACCAGATAAGCCCTGGTCTGGAAGGGGAGAAATTCTGCCGTAAAGAACATTTTGCACCAATAAATTTCAGCCTCTGATGCACCAATTTCCCAGCAGAGAGTGATTCCTTTCCTTCTTTAATGACACACACACACACACACACACACACACACACACACACACACACACACGGACAACCATGTCCAGCAGTCTCTGAGAAGGGAAGGGTGGACTGAGAAAGTGTTGCAGCAGGAATAACAAACACAGTCATATGGAAACAATTAGAGCTGTTCCTCAAGGGAGGAGATCTCTCTCTGAGATTTTCTTTATATTCTTCCTTTGGAGCTACCCTGAGCAATTTTTTAATTCGTAAACTATATTATGTAGGTGGGATTTTCCAGCCTCCTGCCTGTTTATAGCAATCAGGATTGCCTCTGTCAGGATATCATGTCTATTTAAAAATGTTTATCACTCACTACTTCAACCAAATTTCAAAGCATATCTGTGTTGCCCAGCAACAGAAAAAACCTGCTCCTGTTTCCTGTACAGAAAATTAGGAGTTTAATTACCTAATGTCATCCTGTTCACTGATAATTAGGCAAATTATGTTCAAGGAAATGTCTTATATTAAGGTTACAGCACTGAATTTTACTTCCACAAGCAGGATCAGATCGTGGTTTCTCTTCTGGGGTTTGTGGGGGAACTTTAAAACTTAATGTGTGATGAAAAGGGTTTCTCCTAAGTCCTATTCACTCAGGACAATCTCTGAGCTAAATTCCAACCAGGTCATGAGAGAGATGGAGGACCAACACTCAGATCCTCTAGAAATTCATCTCAACACGCCAACCACAATGTGAGCCCATCAGACCTGTGTGCAGATATTTTCTCTCCTTCCCATGGCCAGGCGATCTGCCTGACTTCACAGATGTGCTTGTTGCCACAGATCAATGGCACACCAGCAATGCTCCTTGAGGTCTGCCCTTCCTCTTGGCCTTAACTCAGGTTGATTGATCCCTACATGTCTCTGGATGAACAGCTTTTCACTGTCGGGATGCACTGATGATCCCAAGCCTGGTCTCATTGTGCAAAGCACGATCAGAACTGGCTCCTCCAGGGCTGTTCTCAGTGCCTGGGAGAGGAAGCTATGGGCATCCTGAACAGTTTAGAGTCTTCATAAAATAAGAGCAATTAATTTTAATCCCCACTAGATGGTGCAGGAAGTCAATAAATGTCAATCGTCCGCTAACACTGGACTTGTCTTTCAAGTGCTTCCATATTCTCCTGAAATACTCATCAGATGGTTTCTTTTATGAAGCCATAAGCAGGGTTTGAACCAGAATCTGAGCAGCACCTGAACTCCCTGCTGTGCATGAGAAAGAGTTTTTAAACATCTTTTGGGCATAGTTCTGTGTTTGCAGAGAACATTATTATTGAGAAATTATATTATTTTATTATTGAGAAATAATAAAAACAATATTATTATTAATACCCATATAGGACTTGCTTTCCAGACTTTACAGAAATCTACTTCTGCTGACATTTAGAAATTCTCTATGGGATTTAATAGGCAACTGCATCCTTTTTCTATATTAAGATGGTTTAATGTATCAAAGGACAAGATCTGTTATCTTATAATTAGATTGTGAATGATTTGAAAATACAGACTGTACAGTTTCTTGTACAAATGCTCTAATTTATGATTAAAGATCTCCAAGATGCTGGAATTACATAAAAAATAAACATGAAGATAATAAAATCCTGACGGAATTTATAATTATTTCTGTCTTGCAAGATTATGATAGCTTCATACCTCCAGTTCAGTTTTTGGAATCTCAGGCCATAAACCAGAGGGGTCTTGCAAGATCAATATGTAAGTTATTTAGAAGACTGTTTGATGCACATATGATTTTCTGTAACACTGACACATGGCAGCACGTAGATCTAAACCCAACAACCAAACATGCACACACTGGGGTAAGGATGAAAGAGAGAATGAGCATGGCAGATGTTAGCTGGATCACATAATGCTTGGCTGGAAGGCACTCAGATACTCTCTGGTGATGAAGGTGGAATAACATCCTGTATAGACGAGAAAGCAATTTACCCAAGGAACTTGCAAGCAAATAAAAAAATACAGTACCATACTCATGAAATGAACCCTCTCTATTCAGTCCTAAATTCTGCCATGAGGCAGTGCTCTGAAACATCTAAATCTATATGGATCAGATGAATTTCCAGCTCTGCACACAAATCAAATCCAAAGAGATAATGAGCCAAACAGAGACATTAATTATTTTATGCTGTTATTTATTTTGCAACATTTCATTAATGTCATAAAAATATATACTATACATTTTCAATAAAGAATTTAAAGTACCACAATCAAAGATCACATGACCCTAGTTTCATTATGAAAAGTACCTGGATTCAATAAAAGGAGGACATAGCTTTATCCAAGACATAAATTTGGTTCAGGCAGCAATATTGAGAAAGGTTAAATGGTAAAGAAAACTAATCTCTTAAAGCAATATGAATCATAGAAAAAGAGGTGGTGGTAAGGCGATAATAAAAGTCAGAGCTGTAATTTTCTTCTCACAGAAGCAATTGCCTGTTCAGGAATGTACAGCACCGCTGGTGCCTTCACACCACGGCAAGAACCAGCAGGGTGAGTAGGGTCCAAGCAGGCAGCATTAGGAGTCACACCTGGGAAAGGACGATGGGGGGAGAATTTGGAAACAGGTTAGACTGCTTACCAGGGCTGCTTTGTAACCTTCAAAGTGCCACTGGGCTTAACTACCGTGGGCACATTTTCTCCTGGTGTCAAAGAGTGCAGAACTATCATTTGTGTGGAGCTCAGACAGTTTATCCCGAATAGACAACTTGGTGCCATATATTTCCAATTAGTATAATTGCTTATTTATATTCTTGAAGCCAGTTTAATCAAAGACTATTTAAAACTTCTTTACTCTTCACTGTACATTCTCTTTGCTGTCAGCCTGAAAATGCAACCACACCAAAGTAAGTTGTTTCCATTGCCATTTGTCCTAGAGCTTTAGACTTTGAAGAGTTCAGAACTTTGAGTCCAGCTGAGATCCAGCTTTGTTTAATGCTACTCTCAGTCAGCACATCTGGCCAGTCAATAATATTTGTTAGCATCCATTTAAAGACATGGAGAACCTTCAAGTTCTGGTTTGCTTCTCACTTGTTTCCAATATTTAATGTAAATCTTGGCATGTTTTGGGTTCAAGATTTTTAATTGTCTCTTTGGAGGGACAAATTTGGCCTGACTTATTTTGGTTTACTATAGTCTTCCTGAGCCCAAAGTGGAAAAACACAATGATGTGTAGCAAGGCCATAGTGATTAAAAAGGCTGTGTCTTGAAACCATTGCTTCCTGAAAGGTGGAACTGCAACAAGTCTTCTCAGATTCACTCTCTCACTGGAAAAATGCAGTCTGGTCTCTCTGCTGCCATCAGAGAAAGACTCTGATTCTGAAAGCCAGGGCTCATGAAAGTATGAAAAGAAGACTTGGACTAATTCTGCTTCTTTAACAAACCAGTTTGTCCCTGTATTTTCCTGACACCTATCTGAAAATTTTTGCTGCACATTCATCATCCTGCTATCAGCTACCTAAAACCATAACAAGTGTCTCTGGCACTGGACTTGTCTCCTAGCCAAACTTCTTTGATGAAAACTTTAGATACACAGGCTGGAATTGAGTTGGCTCATGAGGAAAGGCTGATACTTGCCAGAAATAAAAATCCCAGCTCTGTTACTCACCAGCTGGATGTAGACAGCATCAGCTCATATTCCTAATAATTTCATATATAGGCATCAACCAAACTATTAAGTGGATGAAACTTGAAACCTGTTGCAGTGAAGCCTCACTAGACTGAAAAAGAGAAAGAGCTGAGTGCATCTCAAGTATTTTAGGCTCTTGATCAAACTAGGGATCTCCTGGCATGTTGGCTGTGCATGGGACATGATCTTCTGTCATGCCACTCTCCCCTTAAACTTGCAGTAAAATATTGTATATATTCATAATTTTTCTAACCCTCTTACTATTTATTGCTAGACCCTGAGGAAATTGTTCCAGCATCCCTTCATTTCCATTTCCCTGGCAGCTCTGTAGCTACATTCAGGATTTATTTCTTGAAAGTACAGACTAAGTCCTAGACACAATAACACTACATCACTGCCCTTTGCAGAGGTTGTCTTCACATTCTGCTATATTCCCTGCAAGTTTCTCTAGCATCTTAACACTGAACTTTTGTTTAATTATGTTAATTCTTCTTTTATAGCTGAAAGCTTCTCTGATAACCAAAATAGAGATATTGGAGTTGTACATTTAAATGTTTTAATATAGTTCCATGTACCCTGTATGCCTTCTGGAGAAATAGATTTAGCCCAGCTAATACTCTCTGGATAATGGAGTCCAGGAGCCAAGGAGAATGAGCTCCTTCAGCATGTTTTACACAATCCAGAGCACTGACAAATAGCATTATAAGGCAAAATAATAAATACCTCATGTGATACACTGCAAGTACTCTAATGAGAGATACACATCTTTAGGATACATATCTGACAGGGGCCTTTATTTGATAAAATCACCAAACTCTTTTCTCATGAACCCTCTTGCAGCCTCAACAGCTCAAACCTGCTTATTCCAGCTGCAGTGTTCTATCCCTTTGCTTCCCAAGCTATAATCCCCTCCTCAAAACAGTCAATAGCAATTCTCACACACTGCAAACTGACCATAACCCCCTCATTTTAATTCAGTAATTAGCTCAGTCAGAGAGCAAAACTGGGGTGCCTTTTGCCTTCTGAACAACAGCTTTCGCAGCTGTGGAGCTGTTTCCCAGATTCAAAGAAAAGAGTTTTGCAAAGCAGTGCTGTGTGTGTATCACAGCAACCTCCAGTGCAGCCATCTGCAGGGGAGCTGCACTGGGGCATGGCACAGCCACAGGAACCCTGCTGCTCTTTCCAGCAGGAGGGGGACATTTCAGCCGGAGGAGAATAGCCTAAAAAAAGTAATAGGCCTTGGTGATGAGCTACCACAGGTATCCTGAAGCTTCAGATTGAAGCTTAAAGCTACATGATACGAGAGCATGAGCTCCTGCACAGAAACAATGGTCCTTCAATAAAAAAGAATGAGTTTCCTCAAACCAAAGTGATGATCTCCTATAATCCTCTTCCACGACCATTTCCCCACCTTAGATTCCTCCCTCCTTATTCCCTCTGACTGCTAGAAGTCAGCGAAGACATGATAATAATAAACCCCCCACTGTCTGCTTTGTCTTCAGATTGAGGTGATGGCAAGGATCTCTGCAGAAAACAAAGCCTCGCTGCTGATGAAGTCATTTTAAAACCATCTGTCGTAATTTACTGACTAATGAAGTGAAGGCTTGCTCTCCCCAGCCTCACTGCAATTTGCCATTTTTTTGGCATATATATAAAACAACACTTGCCTCCTCTAGCAGTCTCTGTGACAGTCTCGAGGTGACTGTCCAAACATTCCTCAATCCTGGCAAATATAAAATCACCAAACTTTGTGTGACCCTCACTGAAAGACATTACAATAGAATTAGTTTTGCAATACTCTAACAGCTATTTTTCTCCCAGCAGCTGTGTGTTGGCAGCAAAGGACAAGATCATACAGAATACACAGCAAATCCAAGTAAAACTGGAGTTCATTGCAAAATTGATTGACTGAGGTTCAGATGCAACTCAAAGGGTGAAATCATGTGTTACCTCACCACCACCTCTTTTATCTTGTACAGCAATTCACCGTCCCTGACTTTGAATCCTTTCCTTCTCTCTCTTTTTTTTTTTTTTTTTTTTTTTTTTTTTTTAATACTTGCTCATTTCTTTTGATGTCTGAAATAAAAATCATTGTGCTGGAAATACTGCAGTTAATATGTGGGAATCCAAGCAGCGTATTACTTGTGGAATCCCATCTGATTTCAGGTGCATCCCATTGACCTCATACTCCACACACTGGCAGCTAGATTCTGTTTAGAAACTGAAGAAAGAAAAATAATATAGAATCATAGATGGTTTAGGTTGGAAAAGACCATTAAGATCATTGAGTCCAACAGAAATATGAGAAGAGTTTACTTAATTAAAAAAGAAATAGCCTGATCTTGCCAGAATTTTCCACTTCTAGTTTAGGGAGGTTTATAGCTTGCCAGTAGCTCAGTCTTCATTCTTTGCACATTTTTCTCTCCTTATGTCTGTAACGCCCTTCCATCCTGGCAGGTAAAATGATGTTAGGACTGTAAGCACTGAAGTAAACAAGTATGTGACATCAGGCATGAAGCATTGCTCCAGAAGGATGGAAAGCCTTTTTATAGTGTATCATTTCAAGAGTGGAATGCCATATATTTTCTTTGCTTTTTTAGCTTTCTTTAAAAGTCCTTGTGGAGTGAGCTGCTGATTCAGCATTGCCTCCTGGTGAGCCATGAGAGGGTGATGATGTGAAACTGAAACAGGAGACCCAGTACTGGAACAGATCCTTAGATCAGCAGAGTCAGCCTTCTGCTATGGCAGAAAGCACATCATCCAGGCCTTTGGATTGCTGAGGTTTTCTAAGGTGGCAAGCAAAATGCTGTTAATTTTTGCAGTTGGCGAGACAGCAGGAATACACCAGGGCTGGCTGTCTGAGCCCACCCAGGCAGGGATGACCTGCCCCCTGGAACGCTTCCCGGTGTTATTTATGACAGCCTCCGTGGCCACGGCCGCTCTCCTTCTCCAGCAACGGTTGCCAACTTTCCTTTTTCTGGCACTTAGTAAGGAGAAACTCCTCGGTTTTGCCAGGTGAAATGTATTTACTGAACTCAGGATATTTGGTAGTGAATTCTGGCTCTGACTTTGTCTAATGCTACTTTGGTCTAGTGCAGTTTGTCCATCTGCTCCCTAGTGCTGCATCCATTATGGGTGCTGAGATGCTCATTTTATAGCTCCAGTTACTGCCTTCTCTCTCCTGAGGCATTGTGCTGACTGATTTTGAGAATACAAACACGTTTTCAGATGCAAGGATCTGAAAAACATTTCAATGCTTCCAAATGTCTGGACTTCTTCTAGAAGGTTTTTCCAGCCTGCATTGTCTGCTTTGAAAATGATTTTTGTGGTGCTTTTCACCTCTTCTTTGAGTCCTTTGTCACAGGTTTTGTGTCACTAGTTCAGGATCAGACCTGGTTTAGATGAAAGCAGTAGTTTTTCTGTAGCCTCTACAACTGAAATTTCAGCCTGTATAATTTGCTTCAGTGTTTTGCCTGTAATTCACATTGTCTCTGCAGCAATCGAGTTGTATCATCCTGTGCTTTCAATGGCTGCCAATTCCCTTTTTTCTCCTGCATAGCTCAGAGGAAGTCAAGGTAACCTGGCAGTCCCTGATCTGCCCATCTGGTTTGCTTTCCCTTTCCTCTTTGCGTGTTCCTGCCTGATTTGTGTCCAGTAGGACTCTAGATTTTACAGACTCCATTTATGGGAGGTTCTGCAAACCATTTCAGGTCAAAAGGATGCAAAATTTCACCTTAAAATCACCACAGCATGGTGTAACAATCTTTTTTTTCCCTAAAAACTGTGACATAAGGTCTTCCCTGGATGCCAGTACCACTTACAACTCTATTAACCAAAGCAAATCCTGTCATTGTTTTTCTTCACAGTCTTACACACCTCTTACACTGATTCCTGGATAACAGCAAAAGCTGCCTCCAGAACAGATTACCATAGCAGCATTTACTAAGGAGTTTCTGTCTTTAACCTCAAACCAGAATTCACAGTGCAAGATAAAGTGATGCCAGACCGCACAGTTCATCTCTAAGATTGAGGTATAAGCCTTGGAGCCTGGCTCCATTCCCAGGCAGATGCCAGCCATAGCCATATCCTGCTCAGAAGGGTTGGCCAGCTCCAGTCTCTCTTGTTTTGGCTGTTGTTCAGCATTAGGTTCATAATAAAGCTCAGTGACAGATGCAATAAACCTTGTTCTCATCTACCTCCCATTGCTACCAGTGCAGTGTTATGATTTTTGTCAGATACTTCTTGACCCTTCCATCTCTTTAAGTACTTAATGCAGCTTCTAGTGATGCACTGCCATGAAATCCTATGCTGATCTTACCTTAATCCTATTTTTTTACCATTAAGGCAAAAATAAAACAGTTTAAATTGGGAATTCACTTCATCTGAGTGCTCCTTCTCCCCTCATTATGTGTTCAGGTACACATAAAAATGACAGATGAATTTATTTTTTTAATCATTTACACATAATTATTTAGTAATCCTCCACATTACTCCAAATTTAAGGCGAGCAAGTTAATAAACTGCCCACGCCACTTTTGCAGCTGCAATGTGGTCAACGTATAAACAGACCAACAGGCAACAAAACTTTATTGACCCAACACTCTTCCAGAAGTGTCCATAAGAGGCATTTCCAGTAGTACAGTTTCAGATAAATCTTAATAAAAGTCTAAAACTTCTGTTTAAATGCAATTTAAACTCCACCTGCTGGCTGAGCTCCTTAATGGCATCATGTCTGCACATACAGATGGTAAAGGGGCTTATGGATGCTCCCCTTCCAGTGCTAAGGGGCTTAAGAAAGATCTATGATACATCCCATTAAGAAAAATACCAGGCAAGACTTTCTAAAGTGATTAATGGTCTCTATAGCTCTGTTTAATAGAAACATGTCTAAAGGATCTGATTTGCAAAATCACTAATCACATTTGAACATGTTGGCAAATACTCTGAAATGCAAATGGATCTAAAGAGAAGCAACAAATGTCCTCTCAGTTAAAAGAAAGGGAATGGACTCCATGAAGAAGGCTCGAAATAGGGGTTTGAGTGACCAGATGTTGTTTTGTTTCCCATATCCAGTTTCCAGAGATACATTTCAAGTAACTGTAGAACACTAACTGTACATACTTACACAGAGAGAACACAATGCACACACATGACAATGAGGGATTTGTGCAGACAGTCCACATTTCATTCCATTGGGACTCCTGTATGCCTGTGTTTTTACAAAACCATACATTGAAAGAAAACTAGGAATTTGTTTGCCTTTTTTATTTTAGTACCTAAAATAAACTTCAGTGGAAAAACAATCTGTAAAGCAGCTTAAGAATAAGACGTGCATTCAGGAAAAATGTTGGGCATTAGTAAGGTTTTCCATGTGTGATAAGGGTAATTTAGCATAAAACTATGTATCTTCTATTTTCTTAAAACCAGCCAGACTTTAGAAAAATGTTAGGGTACTAATGAGACAGAAATCTCTGAGAATTCAGTGCATGGCATACAGGGAAATCAAATATTAATTTAAGAGGCATATTTCCAAGCTATGAGGGTTATTGACAATAATCAGTACAATCAAGAAGTCATCAAACACTGATTATTTTCTTTTTAAAATACCGCATAAAAATATATTAATTTTGTTTCGTATTCATATTTCATATTAATTTATTATCCAATAAACAGTTTATATGACTGTATTTATATCGCATGAATTGTTTGGAAAGTATTCACCACAACTATCACCCAGAGAATGCTTTACTTTCTGTAGCTCAATTTGTGGGGCAGGTCAACTGACACTTGAGACTAATTCTACTCGCCTGGCTAATCCACAAGCTTCAGCATGACCCTCTAAGCACTTCCAAACAAATACCATGGCCCATTTTTCACTGATATTCACCCCAGTGTTTTCCATAAGCCATTTTTTATGGATAAAAATGTCATCAGATGAATTAGCAAGAAGCAAGTAGAAAAGAATAGCATATCCTGACATGAATTGTAGGGCTTCATGTAAACACACACACACACAAAAGAATATGCATGTTACAGGCACCTGCTGATTCTTACTGTGCCTAGTGACAGAATCTAACCATGACAGAAGGATGGACCTGTTCAGCTGGTAATTCCCTGTTAGCTTGATGCTGCTTACCCCTTCAAAAGTAGCACATGTGAGGACAACCATAGTGCAAAGCCTGTTAGGGAAAAAAAAAAAAAAGAAAAGAAAAGCAAAGCAAAACCCAGGAATAACCATAGGGTTTCTCATTAACATGTGTAAACTCTTTAAAAGCACAGGTTCTGAGTAGCTGTCAAGAAATCAAGACTTTAGTCAGAAAGAATTAGTTATGGTTCATATCCTCAGCATCTGCACCCCAACAGCCCACCCAACCTGTCTGGAATTAGCAGGAGCAGCAGAGGCTTGGCCAGACAGGTAAGGCAGCCCTGAAGGAGATTTCAGCTGCCCAGAGCCTGGGGCTGCAGTACAGGTGATTCCCATAGAGGGAGATGTTGCTTTGTTTCCTCCTTATTTTAAAGTTTTTCTGACCGTGTCATGGGGAAAACTTCATGTGCTCCAGTCACGGCACAGACACTTCCCAATATGGAGATTTTTAAGATGAGCAAAGCATTCATCAGAACCTGTCAGTCATGTCTACTACTGAATTAACTTTTTTCCATTGTCCTGCCATATGGCTTTTTGAAGCCAGCATTACTGAATTTACAGTTCCTGACTGTTTTCTTAACCTGTCCAAAGGAGCTCATGAGGATGCTCAGAGGGCTGGATCATCTCTGCCACACAGACAGGCTGAGAGAGCTGGGGGTGTTTAACCTGGAGAAGAGAAGGCTCCAGGGACACCACATTGTGGACTCTCAGTACTTAAGGGGAGCTTACAAAAAATGGATAGAAACTTGTTGCAAGGGCAGATGTCCTATCCCTAGTGACAGGACAAGGGAAAATGATTTTAAACTAGAAGAGGAGAAACTTAGATTGGATGTTAGGAGGAAGTTTTTCCCTTTTAGGGTGGTGAGGCCATGGCACAGGTTGCCCAGAGAAGCTAGGATTGCCCCATCCATGGAAGTGTTCATCCAGGCTGGACGGGATTTTGAGAAACCTGGTCCTAGTGGCAGGTGCCCCTACCCACGGCAGAGGGTTGGAGCGAGATGAGCTTTCAGGTTCAATCCAACCCAAACCATTCTGTGCTTCTATGATTCCTAAAGAGGGAGGGAGATGGAAACTGTTCTTACAAAGCCATCAAGCAGCTACTGCATTCCCAGCACTCTTTGGATCCTTCAGTAAAAGCCAGGCTGACTACATCACTTGGCACTTTTGACACGAACAAGCTTCTGTGTCCATCACAAATAGCTGGCACCATCACTTCCTCATTCCGTACCTCCACAGAGAACATACTTCAAAATAAACAGAAGGAATGATGGGCTGACTCTGATATGAATTTATGAAGCTCAGGTTAAACTGAGGACATCACCCTCTGGCAACATGGTTTGCTATGACAGCCAACGATCTTCACAGCTGCAAGAGAAGTTTTGTTTAATTTAAGGAGTAAGGTTTGTCTCATAAGATGGATGTGAAAGAGCCTGATTTCATTGCTGCCTGGTATTACGGCGGACTCTAATTCTCTTGCCTCCTTCATGAGCCTTATTCTATATAATGTCTGCTGTCCAGCACAGGAACTTTTTTAATTAATATTCCTCAGAGAGGTGATCTGATTTTGCTTTTGCAGGCAAAGAAATGGGTCTGCTTTAAAAATAACCTCTTATATGAAATGATGCATCATAGCAATCTCATGCAGAACAGCAGCTAAGAAAGTATTCCATAGCAACGGCCACATTTTAATAGAAGATCATCTCCTGGACATCTCCCTCTGCATTTCTGCAATTACCAACTATGTCTTCTACCATCTGCAATTATATAAAATCCCTCTGGCAAGTACAGCTATTGCTTACATGGAAAATTAATGTAGTGGAGCAATGGGACCTAATAACTAAATATAAGAAATGTGAGTTATTACTACATTACTATCTGCCAAGCTTTACACCAGCTACCAGGAACTATTGAGCTGATCATCATGTGAAGTAATTTTGAATCCTTTGACTTAATAATATAAATCATAGCTCTTGGATGTAATATTTTCTTTGCACAGATAATAGTGCACAGATAATAATGCAGAACCTTCCCCTGGCACTTGACATTAAAAATGCAGCAATGCAAGAGGTTGTTTGCAATACCAGAAAGGAATGAACTGATCTGCTCAAAGGACAATGTGGGAGTCAGGTTATGCTGGGACGTGGGAGCAGCTGTGACCACAGGAGGAACAGACAAGTGTGCCTGTTCCCTGGGTGCTCCAGGGTGCATCAGGCTTGCTTCAAAGCACACTTTTTCCATATTGCTGGGAAAGAGGCATTTATGTTTCCTGGTGCCCCTGTGTCATACTGCTGTTGGGCTATTGGTTTTATAAATCAAAAAACACTTAGATTCTATTTAAAAGAAGTAGATTTTGAAATGTGCTATAGTGCAGGTTAATATTATCCCTAATCTACAGATTAATAATGATTTCACAAACTTTGGCTTTTTCTTTTGTCCCAGCATCCATTAACCGTATGGATGACTTCCCAATCAGTTATCATAGTGGCTTGCATTTTCGTCTTAAAAATTAAAGATGTTTGGCTTCTTTTTTTTAAAAAGTGACATTTTATTTAAAGTATTTTGAAAGAAATTAAACATTTTCTGACAGTGGGTATAAACATAGATAAAAAATTTCCATAACTGACATTTTTCTAGGAGAAAGCAATGACAAACGTTTGAAAAAGTTGCACAAATATCATCTTGGGGAAAACAGTGAGAGGTCGCCTGCCTAGAAAGATTTGGAACAAAGTAAATTATTGGTACTAACTTATCTCTGTCTACCAGCCTGGGAAAGAAATCCCAGACATCCACTTTTTGTGCCCTGGAAGTATTAATCTCACCATAACATATCAGCACCAGTCAGCACTTCTGCTACAGAACAACACGCCTGGCAATTAACAGAATCACCAGTGCCTTGACAATGTTGAGGCAGGAGGAAATGTTCTGAAGAGGAAGGATATCCCAATTGTCATGACTTGTATGCCAAAGCAAAGATTGACTGTTTGAAAATTAAATTAATCCTGTTCACCTGTGGCAGATAAAGAAAGGCTGAGTGTAAAACAGCAGCTCAGTTCAACAGTCAGCTGTCAGGTTTTGAACTGTGCTGAAACCAAACTGCAATCCTCAGGTGATCTAGATAGAGAAAATAAAAAGGGATCATCAAGGTCAGTGGTTCTGACCCTGAACCAAACAGGTATCAAACACACTGTGCTGCCAGCATCAGTTTGGGGGCAACCTTAGTTGCAGAACTTCCTGATCTTGATGGGCTAATTTTGAATAACAGGGAAGCTGAGTATCTTCAGAGTAGCTGGAAAATAGAGTGAAGAGAAAGCAAAGGCCTGGCCCCACACATTCAGGTCCTGTGGGGCATCATTCCTCAGGATGGTATCGACACATTACATGATGTAATGTGGATTACAGCCATCTGCTGGAAGGCCAGGGTCAGCCCTCTGGAAGTCACAGCTAATACTCCCCTGTGACAGGCGGTAGGTCTGTGGGTCACATTAAGAGCATGATGAGCACTGAGAGGATTTGGTACAAGGTCACAGTGCCCCTCTGATGGTGAAGGAAAGAATGTCAATAGCATGATGCACAGTACAGGTATATTTATCTGTGTCACTGTAACCCGAAGTTAAGAAGCATGGATTAGTCACATGGTCTGCAAAGAGAGCGGAGGCTGAGCAGCTGAAGGAGGTTCAGATAACCTCTTCTGAGGAGCAGGTCATGTCTGAGGAATCTGCACTTTCTTTTGACCATGTGAAGGTTGAAGGGTAACAGCAGGTTAAGCACACAACATCCTGAAGGAATATTTCAGCAACCTGCAGTAACCTAGGACATGCATTCTCAGCAGCCTAGCCTAATAAACACACAACAAACAAATACCAGTGACAAAAGAGGTGACGCATTTAGAATTAGGATAGCTATCCCAAAGTGAAAACGCTTATCTAAATTAAAGAGGATTACCCCCAGCCACAGCCCTTCCCACACTGCTCTGCCCCCTCCCAGGTGATAATTCCTTCTCTGCCACCTCTGCTGCACAAACAAGTTAAGTGTTTGTATTCTCAATCACTCAGAACTTTCTTCTGCAAATAGTCCCTTGAGGTTGTTGGAATTGATTATAGAATCAGTGTCAAAATAAAATAAAGAGTAAATAAATGTAAGAATATGAACTGTTTATATTACAAATAGACAGTGGAACCCTGGAAAGGTGCTTTCTATCATTTTATAGATAAATAAATACATCACAACTGGTAAAGAGAACAAAAGCTAAGCCAAGGTTTGTTTTAGTGTGGTAGTTCATGTAGTATAGTTTCATAAGCTTTTGTAGAAACTTCTAGACAGTCATGACACATTGTGTGCTTTCAAAATGGGCACTCTTTGTAGACCCAGCAGATGTTCAATATGATAAATCTGTGTTTTGGTGGGACGTGAGCCAGTCAATGCTAACATTACACATTATCAACAGCAGTCTTCATGCCAGCATCCTATTCCATAGACAAATTGTTCAGACCCTTTGCAAACTCAGGCAGCTCCCACTCCAGAAATTCTCACCAACTGAGAAGGCTTTGAAAGTTAGGATTGAAAGTTTTGAAGGCTTTCTTCAAAAGCATAAAATCCACAGGTTCCCTTTCAAACCAGACAAAATGAACAATGATAGTATATGAGCACAGAAAGTGACCTTTGGGTTGTAAGGGACTTTAAAGATCATGTAGTTAAAACCCTCAACTCCCTACCCCTTGCAGCCTTCCATCAATCCCACTAGATAATGTTGTGCATTCTTTAATTCTATATGGGCCTTTGCAGCTCATATCAACAGAGATATTTGGGGGAGGGTTGGGTTTGGGTTTGGGTTTTGTTTTGTTGGATTCTTTTTATTTAAATAAAGCTCATGTGGGTAACAGGAAAACAGTGTGAAGAGCCAAGCACTGGAGGACCAGTTCTGTTGGGTACACTGCACTGCAGAGAAAGAAAAGATTACTGTGTGGGCAGGACTACCAGCAAGGAAAAAGGGAGTGGGGCAACACAGAGGAGGAAAAGGAGGAGGAGGAGGTGGGAAGTAGATGATGTGTGTGGATAGAAACACAGGGAAAGCAGAATCTGTCCTCAGTTTCATAAGGAGAGCCATGGGAGATGGTAAGGACTGTATCCATATCCTTGGCTTAAGGGCAATCAGGGACTATAGAGTACTCACCCAGCAGGCAGCCTTTATTAGGCAAAACTGCCCCACTGCATGACACACAGGGGACAATCAGCACTCAGTAGTGCAGTTAGGACTAGGCTGCATTTGACTGTGTGGTGCATGGAGAAATAATGAGAGATGTCTCGGGAGACACTGAGTTTAGCTATGTTAAAAACCAGACCAGGTCTGGCCATTTAGATGGATGAGAACACCAGTTATAATGCCTGAAACACTTTTTGAAGGGATATTTCACAGACCAGCCACACATTTTACACAGGCTGCCCTAACTCCTGTTTTTTCTTTTTAACTCCCTTCTTCCTTTCTGCTTTCTATTTTGTATGACAAAGGCCCTGTGATGATATGCTCATACTCAGCAAAATAAGGAGAGCTGGAGCTCAGAGTGTTTGGTGAGAAGAGCAGGAGAGAAACTCCTTATCATCTAGTATTAAAGGTATTATGCCACCTTGTCACCTGGTACAGCTTTACCCATGAAAGAACAGCAAGGAACACTGGGGAAGAGGCTACGGGCTGGCATTCTGCTTTGGGTACTGAAAAAATAGGATGCTCCAATCAAATGGCAGTGGCACAAGAGTCTGGGAGCATTAGCAAGCCAGGAATCTTTCAGGACGCTCAAAACTCCAGCTGCTTCTAGTCACACCATTGTAAACACAGTGGCAGTCTGTTGTGACTTGTCTGTCCTGCAGCCAAGATCTGCTGTGGCTTTTCCACTGGCAGCCGGTGGGCAAGGCAGCTGGGAGAGGTGGAAAAGGGACTGAACTCTCGGTCTGGCATAGGGCGTGGGGACAAGGGGCTGCGGCAACCCAGCGCTACCAACCCGGCAAGGTCAGCTCAAGGACATCCATTGTGTGGCACATGCACAAAGGCCTCCAAAGGCTTCCTCTGAGGCCTTGGTAAAATGGCACTGAGCCATTTTTATATTGCACGAGGAAGAAAGCGCGTGCCCCTCACGGAGCAACCCAGCCGCTCATTCTCTTCCCTCCATGAACTTCATTCTTCGGAGGAACACAGCGCGAACGCCTCGCTCTGACCTCCCCGTCCTGAAAATTTGGGAGCAGAACACGTTTGCACACAATGGCTCGGCCGGCAGCAGCTGCGGAGGCCGCGGTGCCAAAGCCCAGCCCCACGCAGGGACCGGGCTTTTCAACAGCCGGGCCGGGCCAGCTGCCGCCTGGGGCCCGTGAGGGCGGGAGGAGAGGCAGGAGAGCCCCTGGGAACCTCCGGGATCGCGGCACGGGTGGCCCAGCCGTGAGGGATCGTGAGCGGATCCGCGAGTGAATCGTGGGGACACGGCGAGGGGATCGTGTGCCATCGTGAGGCGGCCCCGCCGTGAGGGGCGGGCGGTGGATGTGACGCGCGGCCGCGCGGGGCATTGTGGGAGCTCCGCCAGCCAGCCCGTCCAGCCGATCCCGGTGGCCCGGCGGGCGGAGCGGAGCAGCGGCAGCGGGGACGGGAGCGGGAACGGGGCCGCCGCCGGCCGACCGCAGACATCTTGCCCGCGCCGTAAGTCACCGCCGTGGTGCGCCCGCCGTGCGGGAAGGAGGGGGCGCGGGGGGCTCTGTCGCGGCGCGGTGACACCCGGCGGCGGTGGGGGGGCTCCGAACCGGCCGGGCGCGCCGTGGGGTGCCGGTCCCCTCCCCGGGGGGAAACCGGGAATCGGTTCGGCTGCTTCTTGCTGTGCTTCGGATGAAGCCGGGAGATCCACCCGCGCCCCGCGAAATGGTGGCAACGGGACTGTATTTCCATGGAATCCGCTATGGAATGACGGTGTGGGGCTGGAAGGAGCCCGCCGGGGGTGCGGGAGCGGCCGGGGGTGTGGAGCCGCCGTTCCCCCATGTCCCTGCTGCTCCACGCACGGACGGGCTCCGTTCTCGTCGTTCCCACCGCGGGTCGCCGAGCAGGGGAGCTTAATCGAGGGAGACTGCGAAAAGCACAAGGCAAAAAACCAGTAGGATGCGTTTTCCGTGTGTTTCACTTCGGGATGAAGAACCCGTGGTGTAAAAGTTACCTGCCTCGTGTGAATGACTTAATTTTTAAAAAAGCCGAATGATGTATTTTAAACCGTAAGCAGAGGCTTCCGAGAGTAGTAAAAATAAATGTTTGTCTGGAAGCAGGGCTCCTTATTCTTTTAGGACTGTCACTTCTTGTAGAGGCTGCAATATGTCTGCCTGCAGGATGTGAGCAGCCCATCCGGACTGTCTGGGTGTGGGTGTTCCTCCGAGGGGACTGCGAGTACTGCAGGTGAATGCAGGTTCCTGAGGCTCCGCACCGGCTCCAGCACGGGAGCGCTGGGACTGACACTCGAGGCTGACGTGTTTGTGCCTGGAGGAGACAGTGGGGGCAACAGACTGCTTCTGTGACTTGCATCTCCCTGTAATCCTTTTGTTTCTTCTGTAATCCTTAAAAGTTAAGTTGTAGAAGGTTCATGGAAATTGTGTCTGAAGCCAGCAGTTGAAACTAGCTCCTGTGCCAGCAGGGTGGTGTAAAGCTGAGGTTGCTTCATTTGTAGAGATGGAAGGAGACTTGTTGTTGAAATATACTTGGATGAGACTTGTTATTTATCTCTTGACCATGCAAGTGAACAACCATTTTTTCCCCCAGGACTGTGTGTGGCTGTCACTTAGCAACAGGTCTGTAGTGAACTTGGCAGATCCACTGCCTCCCCCATTCTGAAGAGTAAAAGAAATAAATGAGGGAAGGAGCAAGAGTGCAATTTACAAAAACAGTACGTGGGTTCTCAGGGATAGCCCAGAGTTGAAAGACTTATGTTGGAGCAAGACAATTACAGTTGCTTTGAAAATTGTTTTAATGCAGTTGGGTATGAAAGATTTTGCATTAAGTAGTCCCTAGAAATCTACCCAGTGTGTTAGGGAGTTTAGGGGGGTGGGGTGGGGTTTAAGTGTTGTGAAAGGAAGGAGTTACATTGTTTACTTAGTAATGGTTGCAAGTTATTTTGCTGCATTATGTTTCATAACCTTTTGCTCTGAAATCGTGGCCTTCTGGCCTCTTCTTCTAAAGAGAAACTTTGCTCTGTGTGCTGTATATCCTTCTGCCAATAAAGCCAAATGTTGACAGTGTAGATTAAGCCATAACTGATCTAAAAACTATGGCAAGACTAGAATTTGGCTTAATGACAGTAAAGTCAGTAAAATGCCTAAGCACTGCTTATTTTGTCAATCAGCACAAGCAAAATGAGAAGTCCGCCACTGCAAGCTTAGACTTAAAGAAACTGGCATGTTTAAATTTGTTCTTAGGAGTTGCCTAGTTCTGCCAATACATAGCAGTGAGCTTTGATAAAAGATAATCTCTTGATAAGGTAGATGATATAATCACACTCTGGAAGAATAGTCATGAGTCTCTTTGCTCTCAGAGAAGTGCAGAAATATTTTTGTTCAACTCTGTCACCTGGGATCAAGACCTGCTGTCTGTTCCACAAAAAAGGTAGTTCTACCTCAGCAAGGTTATAAAGTAGGGATAAAGGAGCAGGGATCTGGAATTGATGCCACAAGAGGAGAAAAGAGCCTCCAGATAGATCCTCCATTGGGAGAGGAAATGCTGGCCCTGTGGGTAGTGCTGAGCATTAGGTTTTGTCATCTCAAGAGGTAAAATTGGAAAAGAAAAATGCAGCGCTTGTGGAAAGACTGCAGGGCTGGCTTGCTTGCTTGGTAGGGAAAGATGCTGTGAACACATAAAGAAGATACAGTTCCTTACGCAGACCTGTTCTAGTGACAGGATGGTCAGGATTCAGATCACAGTCCTTGTTCCAGGACTGATGTAAGAGTCACACCATTCATGACCTCCTTGATGGGTCAAGTTCTTGCAACCCCTTCTCTCAGCAGTATAATATCTATTTAAAATTTTGTTCTGCATCTAAATTTTGCCTTGGAAGCATGCACATGAATCCTTTATTACAATTTTATTTTCTTACAAAAATGTCAAGGGAAAAATTTGTTTTCAAAATATTATTTACAACAGTTTTTTCTGCATTGCATTCACAAATGGTCCTGTGACTTAAGGCACTCTATAAATTTTTATGCTTTCTATCTAGTATACAAAAACTTGTAATGTATAAATGGTTATTTCAGGCCAGTTCTCCCAGCAGTGGTCAGTGAAGACAATTGTATTTACGTTTTCCTGGCTATTGGTGGCAGGATGCCCAGCAGAAACTCTTGTCACACTCCCAGCACTGTTCTTAGTGGAGGTTTGCACATTAAGGGGTATTTGTTTTGGTGTTTCAGACCCATTGTGGGAGGGAGGGACTTCTGCCAGTTCAATGCAATTGTGCAACAGTATTTTGTTTAGCACACAGATTTTGTGAAAATGTTATTCCTCTTTTTCCTGTCCTTTATGTTACTGCTATAGGAATTTTAATTGTCTTAATCTTTGACAAAAAGTACACCTATTGTGCATTCCTAGATGGGGAGTGTTCTCTTGGTTTTCCAAATGAAAATAAATGTATGGTGCTACCTGCTCTGATGAGAAGTTATTGGAGTTTTGAAACAGCTGTTTTACAGCTGGTTTCACTCTTCTGTCTGTTTCAGACCTCAAAGAGTTACTGCTTTGATAAAGAACTTGAGCTAAAGTTTGAAATCACATCAGATCAAATGATAACTGAGTGATTGGCTCTTTTTTGTACTGTTGTACCTAAAAATCACAGTCCCAGGCAGACACTGCTGTGCCAGGCAAGTATTGTTAGAGACCATTCAAAACTATTTTATAAATATGCCAGAGTAGCTTCTGATTAATTAACAACAGAGCAAGTTCATTGTCACAGGAAAGTCAAATGCACCTTTTCAGCAAGAGTTCAGTGAGTGGCTATTATTATGGGACATAAATAGATTTAAAGGAGAATGGCAGCACTTACATTGTTAATCTTTTGAAACAATGGAAAGAAAATAGTATTGCAGTTAATCTCTTGTGATACAAAAATGAACTTTCCAGCTTAGTCTTTGTCCTGAAATAAAAGAAAAATAATTACTACATCTTAGTATTTTTCCTATTGTAGTAATGATCTCCTGAATTCCACTACTTACTGATATGATAATGTAGATTTAAATTGAATCATCTCTTTGCTGAGTGCAGTTAATACACCAGTTTAAGCCCACAATCAGAACAGTCTCTGTCTGACAGCAGTAAGATTCATAGTAATTTGTTTAGTCATTAAGAACCAGTACCTGAAAACTATTAATAACAGACTGGGTTTATTACTGCTGTCTGATCAAAGTGTCAAATCAACTAAACTAATGAAGTGCTGGTATTTGGAATTTGGGTATTGCTTTACCAGGATGTTCAGGCTGTACTTTAAGAATTATGTGATGTTAAACCTCTCAGAAAAACAGATGCCTATGTGCATTTGAGAAAGATGATATTTGAAAGTGTGGTTCAGCAGAGTATCTGTCTTCACACAGAAAAATATGGCCAACCAGAGTTACTCCAGCCAATTTCAAAGAGAAAAATGTTCATTATGCTGATTTCATCGCTACACCTTAAGGTTGTTTCTTAGGAAATGTATTTCTGGATCACAAAGACATGACAGCAGAGGAGTCTTGTAGCTTGAATCTTTGCTGTGACCCAATTAATACACCATCAAATCTTGTTTATGCATTTGGAGATCTTAGAAAGCAGTGTGAATCTTGCCACCATCTTTAAGGGGTTTCAAAAGGTTGTGAATCAAGTGCTAAATTCTGTATCTAGGGCAATCTGTGTCCAAGCACAGCAGAGCACTGAAGAATATAGTGTTAAATTTGATTTGAAGTCAAAGGTGAATTTAGATACTTGACTCCTCAGTGAGTTGCCTGATTGTCACAGTGATAATTTTGTTAACTCTCACATCGAAACAAAATAATTTTATTGTCAAATCTTTGGAGACTTTGTAAAGTGTTTGGTAATGTTCTCAAAAATTCCATTGCAAAGGCAGAACAGAAGAAAGAAAGCAAAGTGCTGGTCCATTGACTGTGATTTATTTAAAAATAAATTTACTTACTTTTATTATACTGCTCAAATCTTGTCTGAACTATGATGCATGTGATAAGGTTGCCTTTGGTTGCCTCTGATCTGCAGGCTCCCAGTGACTCAGCAAACAGCTCTAGTTCATTAGTGTTGGCAGCATTCCAGGGTTTCTGGTGTTACAAAGATAAACCATTTCAGAACATGTAAAGCACACGGCTTTCTTTGGTTTTTGATCTGTTGCCATGCTCTTTACATTTCACCTCAATACATTTTCTTGTGGCTTTTGCAAGAGAAATGTCTTTCCCTTCTCTTTTTCAGTGGAGAACTAGAAATAGGGAACAGACATTTGGCAGAGAGTTGGTTGGGCCATCCTGCAGCTCAAAGGCAGGACAAACAGGTTCTGCAAAATAGTGATCCTGAAAACACAATTAAGCTCTGAAAAAGGTTTCCATGCTGGGCTCTCACTTTCACCCTCCAAATTATGTAGTTGGTAACAGTAAAAGTGGTACTTGAAACCTAATTGAAGTTTTCCTCTAGCCACCCCCAACGTCTAAACAATCTGAACATCCAGTGATTCACTGCATGTAGGAATGGGATCCTTGAGCTAGGAAGGTCTGAAACTCATCTGTATCACATTTTACCTTTAATACTAAAAATTTCAGATGTTCTTGGTTTTTTCATTATGCAGCCCCATGCAGCAGCACCTTTTGGATTCAGGCAAAGTTTCTCTTCAGAAATAAACTTACAGCTAGAAACATCTTTAATGTCCCATATAAAGGGATCATGTGAATTGTCAAGATAAATCATGGGTATCCTAAATATTAATGTGAGTAATGTGACCAAGTGCATAAAATAAAGACAGAGCTTACCTGTAGAATTTGCAGAAGTGTTAAAATAAGCTCATGGAAATAAAAAAAAGACACTATTTCATATATGGATTGGTGTTATTCGGTATTGCTACCTACTTTACTAATGCTTTGGTGCAAATGTTATGGCAGCTGATAGCTAAGATGACACTCTCCCAAAGAAAGAAAACATTAGGAAGTAAGCATTTCCATATTTTCTTTCAGCTGTTCTGATATTCCATAAACTCATTAAATGATTCATAGAAGTTTACAGCTTAAGGCTTGCAATCTTTCTCTAGAAAAATTATGATTTTCATCATTGACCTCTCAGTTACTGACCAAATATATTGCAGGGCAGCACAGATATTTTTTATGCCCCTTTCCGTGGTATTTGATTCAATGAACCTCTTAACATTTGAGGTTAAATATCCCTAGTACTGTTGATGAAAATGGATTATGAAATATGAAAATAATTTGTGGCAGAAGGTCTACAGACAAGTCAAAGCTCCACCCAGCCTTCCTGCTAACAAAGACAGAGCTAACTAGATGAGAAAATGCAATTAAGTGGATGTTTCTAAAATCATTGGTGAGCTGCATTTGGGTCATTTCTCAAGGCAAGAAAATTGGCTTTTGTCCTCTTCTTCCCAGAATAATGGTTGTTCCAGAGCTAAGTCCACAGCATGTGAAAGGAGAAGGAGCCCTTTTGATGGCTTCTTCTTCCCAAAGATTCCTATCTGTTTCTGGACACGAGTTTCCTAAATGTAGTGTGACTTTCATCTGATCTACAAAAATAGGATTATTTTGTTTAGCTTTAAAAAGCAGTAATCCCATTGCATTTAATTTACGTAATGTGCTGTGCAGGTGTAGATTCTGATGAATGGAATGTGGAAGTGGAAAGGAAAAGAAACCTCTTACACTTGTGTTCCTTTAGCTATCCTGACTGGTCCTTGTTTGACAATTATGTAGCCTGAATCTTATTGACTCATAGAGAATTGAAGGACTGCAGGATGTGTCAGCACAGAACAGAAATTGCAAAACCTAGAAGTGGGGTTGGTGAACCTGTTTTGCCTAATTCTGAGATCTCTCCATTGTGGATTCAGGCATGTGAGAAATACAGTTTGGTTCATAAGGGCAAGGAGAGAATTCAGAATAAACAAGTGAAAAGTGGGGGAGGTAGAGAAATGGTGTGGGAGAGCAGGATTAAAGGGGGTTTCATTGTGGAGTATAAACACATCAGTGAATTTGCGTGTGTGCTAGGTAGGATTTGTGCAGCAAGGGAAGAAGTGGGATGCACAGAGGTGTGTGGATCACTGATGCATTCCACTGGTTTCCCTAGAGTTCAGACATGAGGGAGGGGAGAGATGGGGAGATTGGCACTGTTTCCTTTCCTCTGAGGTAATTTCAAAACCCAGTGAGTTGCCTAAACCTTCAAAGACACCTTGAGAGCCTGTGAACCCTCCACCTCTTTGGATTTGTCAGTTTCTATTTACAGCCTGAGCAGAAATCAAAGAGAGGACAGAATATGTTTGACAGCTGTATCAGCAGTAGGTTCCCTCAGCGAGATAAACTGAGATACAGTTGTCAGATACGTGCTGGGTGTTCAGATCACTGTGCTGTTAAGGAAAGGTGGCAGATAGAAGATCGGCAGATTCCTGAAGGGAATGTTGAAGTAATATGGTCTTCAGTGTGGAGATGGATGAGTTTTGGTAGATTCAAATCTCAAGAGGGTCATTTCAGATCTTTCTAAAAATAGAACATTTACTGTACAGGAGATGTATTTTGCTATCCACAGGCCTTTGTTCTGTCAATTCTCACACATTTGGAAAATCGAATTTTTTAAAGGAGATGAATGTACTTTATGAAAGCTTTAGTGGTACAGTTTCTCCTAGTTTGGAGTGTAATTATGCATGAACATAACTGCCCTACCACAGCTGATGAAGTGCCCTGTCAAAGGGTTTTCATGGAGATTGGGGGTTGTGTCATTCTCCTCACAGAAAGAATCCTCTGCTTCAATGCAGAAGTTCTGTTTTAAATCTGGTACTTACCACTCTTTGCTCCATGAGTGGTACTGTGTTTAATCTGTTAGCAATTTCAGGAAAGGAGACTTTTAGAAAATGACTTGTTTTATATATTTTGTTTATGAAATTATGCCAAATTACAATGGGAAGTAAACATTCTGTGGGAAATTTTAGGTTCTTGTTGTATATACTCTAAAAAGGCAACTTGTGTGTATGTTTTAGACACTCTAATGCATTGCCTACCCCAAAATGCTGATTTGCCTTGGAATTCAGTATGTAGTCTTATAGTATCAGTCCTTATAAATAACCTTTTATCTTTTGTTCCTTTTTTTTCTTTCTTCCTAAATATAGAGTGCTGTTTCAGACCTGATAAAGACAAGATGTCCAGCAGGGGTGGAAAGAAGAAGTCAACCAAGACTTCCCGCTCGGCAAAGGCTGGGGTGATATTCCCTGTTGGAAGAATGCTCCGATACATTAAGAAAGGCCACCCAAAGTACAGAATTGGTGTTGGTGCTCCTGTGTACATGGCTGCTGTACTGGAATATCTAACTGGTAGGTTTGGCTGAATTATGTGAAATAGTAGCAGTGAAAGTGAAACACAAGCTGAATTTGCACAGGAAAAAAACCCCAAACAAACTGAAAGAGTTATAGCTGAAGTGTGTGTTATGCTGATTACACATCTAAGCCAAAATCAAGGTGTCCTCACCCCCACCTCAGAGCCCTGATGACTTTTGTTCATTCCAGCATAGAATTTGCTTTCACCACTTGTAAACACCCTCCTTCCACATAGACAGTCAGGGTTCCCACTGCCATCACTGGGAACATTGTTGCAACCCTCCTTGCTTTGATTTTGTGCCGGATGACTTTGTTTGGGTTATAATTGTCTGTTAAGCATATACATTAGTTTTAATGTATATGTTTGTGTTTACACAGGGCTGAGACTGCTTACAGCCTTGTTTAAACATTTTTGTTCCATTTACAGATTTCTTTTCAGACTACACATGCTGTTTGCAATTTGGTTAAGTCTGTGTATACATGCACACTGTTCATCTGCCCTGGATTTATGTAGCTTTACTTGCTTACCCTTCTAGTAACCATCACACAGTTGTATCCCTTCATCATGTCAGAATGAGGATACCTTAAATAACTATCTCATCCTCACCTTCTTGCAGGATAAAGGTACTATTTTTCCTCTGTTTAGAAAGAAGTTTCAAAGGAAGAACATGCTTTGTCCAATGACGTAAACAACCAGATGTGCAAGTGATGTTTACATAGCTATTCTGTTCTCAAACAAAACTTAAGACATTGCAAGTTTACCCCCCAAACAACATTACAAAAGCAGTCTTTTGACAGAAAATCCCAACTGTACGGATCAGCAGATAATCTTTTTGCAATAATGGTTTGCTTAAAATTTAAAAAAAAAAATTGATAAGAAGGTTCAGTCACTTTCATGTGGCCCGATTGGCATCTAAGTATGTACCTGTGGTGTAGGGATCTAGCAAAAAGCACAAGTGCCAGATAGATGAGTGTTTGGAGCCAGATTCTATTAGCATGACTAAAGAAAAGCTTGAACTGTATCTTATGTCACAAAGCAGTGTTTCTTTTTCCAGTGAATCTGCTTGTGTATGTTCAAGTGTCTCAATGGGCAGGAGGCTTTAGGCTGTATTGATGTGCTGAGCCTCTAAAAGGTACAGGTTTTGCTTTGACTCAAGCACAAAGTTATAAAGCATTGACTTTTCTGGGAATATTTAATACTGAAGCAACCTGACCTTACCACAATTTTAGATACATTTTATAATGACTCTTGACATTGAAGGACAGAAGATTTCTTCCTATAAAGTTTCTTTATCCCCTAAAGACGAAGGTTGGTAATATTGCCAAATAATTAATAGAGTGCTTGTTTTCTGTAGAGTATTCATACCATCAAATACATGTTTTTTCCCTTTCACTTGTTGACATTCAGTTTTCTTTATTTGGGCCTTTAGTTTAAAAGAACACTTTTAAACTTCATAGATGGCCTTAAAAAATTAACGTTTCCTTTAGCTAGGTTCCTGCTTACAGTAATAACAACTCAAATAAAAGGCTTCTCAGGGTGAAGGGTGCTTTGAATGCTGTCCTTTTAAAGAAACAGAGCAATACAGGTGTGCTTAAGGCTCTGCTAATGAGAAGCACATGTTACTGGTTAACTGATTTCAAGTGTTAACTGAGACAGTGATAGTTCAGGCAGTTAAGAATAGGCTGGGGAAACAAAGGTGTTTCTTTAACTGCTGTGAATCTTGGGAATCTGTCTGAGGACATGACCAACAACAAGAAAAGAAAAACCAAGGAAAAGTAACATACATCACTTTAGGAAAAATAAAAGGCTGTAGGAAAGAATAACTAAAGAAAAAGTACTTCTTTATCCCTCTAACTATTTTTAGGCAATTTTTCTGAGGTTTTTCTCCTCTGAAGGCTAGGTAGATAATCCTAGTAACCTGTATCTCAGGGTTTTTTCATTCTGGTACACAGATGCATCTCAAAAGCACAGATAGTCCTTTCTTTCCAGAGTTAGTACTGGTTTTATCATAGGATGAATTGGGTTGGATGGGACCTTGAAGTTCATCTTGTTCTAATCCCCCTTCCATGGACAGGGATACCTCCCACTAGACCAGGTTGCTCCCAAGCACATCCAGCCTGATGGCCTTAAACCATCTTGGCCATTTCCAGAGATGGGGCAGCCACAGCTTCTCTAAGCAGCTATGCCTGTGTCCCAGCACACTCACAGGGAAGAATTTCTTCCTGATTTCTAATCTAAATCTATCCTGTTTCACTTTGAAGCTATTCCCCCTTGTAGTCCCATCATTACAAGTCCATCCCTCTCCAGCTTTCTTGTAGACCCCTTACTGTTTCAATCTGGTGGGGCTTTTTTTCCTTTTGCTAAGTTTTTACACTCTGTATAGTATAATTTTTTAGCCTTTAGTGCTCAGTATGTTTTCTGAACTTGAGGTCATTCATCTTTTTCAGTGTAATTCAGAAACAGCCCCTTGAAATGCAATACTTGGAGATTTTTGGTTTGTGTTCTTTTTAACTCTTGGCAGTTATTACTTCACAAAACCAGAGAAATCCTGACTTCTCTCCAGGAGAGTTTTTAAAGATCCTCATGTTAGCACATGGTCTGAGACCAAATCAAAGCATTTCAACCATTTCAAAGTAAAACCAGGAACGTGACATAATAGGAAGGAGACCATGTGAATTGGCATGCTAATAAATTGGCTAAATCAAAAAGCAATCCTGTGCATCCAGGAAGGAGAAGTATAAAATATCAAAAGCAGTCATAGGAAAGAGAAACTTCAGAAACAAAAATGGGAGGAGAAATGACAGAGACATGACCTAATAGAAAGGAACCTACTAAGGTTTAAAAACTGGTTCATCAGTGTGCAGAATATGGGACCGACTTTATTCCTTTAGAAGGTGAGGTGCTAAATTGTGCTGGCCTTTGCTGAGGTTTAACTTCAATGTAAATCTGAAATTAGCCCATAATGTGCTCAGGTCTGGGATTTTCGTTCAATTTGAGGTTTGAACTTCTGAAATGCTTCCAGCTGTTCAGTCTTGAAGTTCTGTTCTGGATTCATCTGGAGTTATGACTTACCATTTTGTATGTTGAAAGTACCTTATATTTAATGGATGTACAACTCATCAGAAAGTAAAAGTACCCATTCTATAATTTCTCATGTCCTTAGATTTCAATATACTTCACATTTAAACAAGTTACACAGTGAGTATGCTCCTTTTCTTGCTTATTCACTGAAGGTTCTTGTTACCTAGAAGTAACATTGGAAAATAATTCTCTCATCAGCACAAGCAGTATATCCAGTTTGGTTTCCTAAACCAAGTTGCTTATTGTTTCCTGTTTTTTATCTTTGGAAATAATGTGTTATGTCCACTATAAATAGGATGCAAGTGTGTCTTTCATGGGTAAATGTGCAGAAAGTACCTTTGAGTGTTACCAATATTGAAGCAGGTGGAGATACTTCCTTTCTTTACTCTGGAGGAATAGTGTGCATGCCAAAGAACTATAAATGTTCCTGTTTATTTTCTTTCTCTGCAGCAGCAGTTCATGCAGTGCTTCCTGCTTTGCAGGAATTATAGTCAGAATAGTAGATCAATTCTACAGCACAAGTAGAAATTAATTTTAAGCATTATCAACAGTTTTCAGTTGGCACATCCAGTGTTGGTATCTCCTTTTGTCATCTTTCCTTACTGCACTTATTTTCCAAGGGTTCCTTGCCTATTTGTCTTCCCTTGATGTGGACTTCAGAAAACTACAATCCCCTCCTTGATTTCTCTGCAAAGTAGTGCATCAGTATCAGTTTATTACAAAAAAGAACTCTAGGTCAGTCAAGAGCATGGTCACAGACTTCATCTGGGGCCTTGCAGCCACTCACATGAATTCCAGTGGTTTGTATTTGTCAGAACTGGTCGTGCCATACATCTCATCAGGTATGGTTTCTTCAGATGCAGAGCTTGCACAAGTTACAATATATGCTCCAACCTTTCTTACCAACAGAAAAAGATACTCCTTTACCCTTGAAAAACAGAAATCTCTTGAGCATATTTAAAGGCAGAAAGAGGCAGGCCTGCAAGTGATTTCTGCTCCCCTCCCCCATCATCTGTTCTACACTAAATAATTTTCAATTGCCAAAATGTCATAGCAAATGAGGAGAAGGAGAAGTTTATAAAACAGCAGGAGCACAGGAATACAGAAGAAATGAGACTGTCTTATATTTGTTACGTACAGATGAAGGTAGGAGAAAATGTTAGATACCTGTTTTGTCCATTAGGTCTTTTTCTCAGCCGTGTTTTTGGGGTTTTTTGCACAGGGGTGCTGTTGATCATATATTTTCTTGAAATGTAAAATAAGTACTTCTTGAACCCCATGGTTAGGATTGCATCTGAGGCATTGCCATGTTTACCCAAGTTTTTGTTTTCAGGCTTTCTGATGTCATCAGAATCAAATAATGGGGGTTCATGTGCTGGAGCTGAGTTTTATCTTGATGAATTTTCAATTTGGGAAACATTTTTGATCCAGCTGCTGTTTGACTGCAAAAGTAAAGTACTTCCTGGGAGCAGTAGGTTTAACTGCTCACTTCAGATGCTCGCTTTGCAATGTGCAAGCTGAGCAAATTGAACTTCTGTTCACCTCTTGTGTTCTGCTCACTGACCAAAATCTTCACAGGGTCACAGAGGAAAACAATGATTTGCCCTCTCTGTCAAAGCAGATGTTCCACTGAACTCCTGCTTGGAGGCAGAGGGGAGCTCAGGGGTCTACAGTAGAAAAGCATTAGGTTAAAAGCAGATTCAAGTTCCAGGCAGTCTGAGACTCCCATAAATAACTGTCCTTGGAAAGTAATGAAATTTAAGAAGATAATTAATTGACAATATCTTTTTGATACCATTGAAATGTGCATTCACTACCAAGATACATTTCTTCTGTTTAAACAGGCAACTTTAAAAGTACTCCTCCTTTTTTTGGTGTTGTACCACAAACTCTGTCCCAAAGATGGGGACCCCAAAATTAAGGTCTTGTATGACCTGAACAAGCATGAAAATACCTCTTCATATGTAGTGTGCTTTTAATATGGATTAATATTGCACCTAAAATACAGCAGGGTTTTTTATGGCAATAACCTCACACACAGAGACCTTTTGACTATATCAGCATGGGAAAACTCCTTTGTAGCATTCCTTTTACATAAGTCTTGTGTTATGCTCTCAAGTGAAGTATCATTATCACAATTTAAAATTGCTCTACTTGTAAGAAGCACATCTTTAGATATGAAACTTTGCACTGTTATCAACTGAATGACCAGCTTTCTGAATTATAAATGAATAAATCAGTGTATTTCAACTGTATATAAATGAAGAGTTTTCTTTCACTGATAAGCCCTTCCTTGGCTCCAGCCATGTAAGCACTTATGTATGTGTCTGTCTTATTGTGTAGTCCTGTAAACTTCTATGGATCTCTGAGTTACAAAAGCTCACTCAGTACAAAATTTCTGACCAGATTACAGTCCTAATGTATTCTCCAAGTTGCACAGGTCAGGTTTGATGAAAAACTGTAAGAGCCAACAAGAGTTTTCTTGTAATAAAAGCTTTACCAGTACATACTGCTATGTCAGCATAGTTCAGAGTGATAAATACACAACATAGTGACATGTCATATTGCAGTAATGCACAAAATGCTGTATGAGGCTGATTTAGTTTTAATGGCGTGGTCACTGACCATTCCCTTTCCTGAAAATGTTAATTTTTTGCTATATTTCAGTTATATTTTAATATCCTTAGATCTAGCATGAAATACTTCTTATTCTAGTAAGTAATTTCATCTGTTTATTTGGCTAAGTTGCAACAGAGTAATGACTTCATCTATATATTGCTGCTCAATTTAATACTGGTATCAGCCTTTGTCTGGAAGAATGGAGTGTAAGAGAAGTGTAAAACACAATTTTACACTTCTAGCTGATTTTGCTACAGTTTTTTCCTACCCATACCTTTGTCATAACTGGAATTCCTTGTTGAGATGAATAAAAGAATCTGTAAAGCTTTTCTTCTTTGGCCCATTATTCTTGGAATGACAGTTGTAGTTCAACTGGGTAGAAGCAGGAAGACATCCTGACTCCACAGTGTATTTTCCAAGCAGTTTCTTTCCTCAGGTACTCTCAAATTTTAGAAGTTCTTGCATCAAGTATTGTAACCATGATTTTTTTTCACCTTTTTTCCACGAGGATTATTTAGAATGCCTGAGTTCAGATAATGTTCTGTCTTTGGTATTTTTCCAAAGTATATATTTCCCTGAATTACCTTTAGAAATGAAATTCCATGTGGTTTCTTCAATGCCATCAGATGAAATGCTCCATCCTCAATATAAACTTCACTGGGGAAAAATAAATTCAGGGGATATATAGTGAAATACAATATTTCTAAACCAAACAGGAGGTACTTTTCTCCCAAATTGCAAAAATGCCTGTGGTATAGCAAGCCTTGTTAGTGCAAGATGTTACGGATACCAAGAATGGTGCTAAACCTTTCTGAATAGGTTCAGAAAAGAATTAGACACATCCATAGAAGTAAAATCTGTTGAGGAACTAAACAAAAAGACAGCATTTCTAACTTGGGGAACCACTCAGCTGCACATGGCTGAAATCAGGGTGAATGTTCTGGAAAAACAGCATTTTGCGTTTGTTTGTTTCTTTGATGCTCCAGCCCACCTGCCCTTGGGCACTGGCTGAGGACCAGAGGGCAGGCTGCATTAGGCTTTCCTCCAAGGAAGTTACAGCAAGTCCTCTTGATTTCTTTAATGTTTAGAAATGCAGCATTAAAGACTAAGCCAGGACCAGGTCTCAGGATGTGAGTAGTCTCCCGTATTCTTTAACAGCCAGGCCAAAGCATACGTGGAATCATTTAGATTGGCAAAGCCCTCCAAGACCATCAAGTCCCACTGTTAGCCTGGCACTGCTAAGTCCATCACTAAACCATGTCCCCAAGTGCCACATGCTGCACTTGATCAGGTAATGCCTGGCAGCAGTTACTTTAATCTTGTTTGAGTGCATTTCTAAAACATATGTAAGCTGTTATGAGGAACAGCAAAGTGTACTGCCAGGTAGAGGAAGCTCCACTGAGAAAGAATAAAGGCTGATTTGAGTTAGATCAGGATTCTTGTGGAGAAGTGCTAGGCTCTTTAAATTAGTACTCAAGGTGTGATCATTGTAATAAATAATGTCTGAGTTGAAATTCAGATTTCCTTGAAAATTGAACTCTCATATCTTTTACAGATCACTAGTAAACAAGAAATTAAAATTTAAAAGAAAGAAAGGGAAGTTAGCGTTGGATCTTTTACAAAAAAAAAATGGATGGTATTAAAGTGTAGAAAAAAGCTGAAGTAACATGTGACATGTAAGTCAGATCAGAAGGCTCTGTGTGGAAGTGGCTTTTGTGGCCTGAATTTGTGTTTTATGTAAACAGCAGTCTGTCATCTGCCTCACAGAAATGCAAGACTTATAATAACTTGGCAAAGTTAACAGTTTTTCCTTTAAGGGGCCTAGTTTTGATAGAGCTCAGACACTCAAGACTGAAGGGATTGGGGGTTTTATCACATCCTAAGAGAATGATTGCCCTGCTGAGAGTTAAGGTTTCATCAAGGCTTGTTCAAAGCAGTAAAGTTTCTTGAACTGATTTTCACTGCATCAGATTTCCATGACTTTGAACCAAGGCTGAGAACTGTTTTATTGGAATGCATAAGAGGGAAAGCGTTGTTAAATGATTCTACCTTCACTCTTGAAACTGCAGATTCCAGGGGGATTGGGTGGAATACATGGAGAGAAGAATGCAGGAACCTCTTAACAACCTGGGTTGATTTGGGTTGATTGGCTTAAAACCTTCCGGAATCATGTAAAATAAATCTCAAGTCAATAAAATGATGATTGCAAAGATGATTAATTTGAAGTACAATAAGCAGACTCCTTGTCATGTAGTTGGCTTTGTAGCAAATACATATTTTTCTCAGTGGAATTGTATCAACATTCATTTTTTTTGATTTCTGGATATTGTTTTCAATTTTCTTTTGAGGAGTAGCGTCACAATTGTTTTAGAAACCCCTGACTTGTTCCAGTTGGAATTTGTGTGTTCAGAAATTGGCCTTGTGTCAACACATCACCTGTTAGTTGTTAAGAGTTTAATATTCAAAGATATGATTTCATCTCCCTGAAGACAAGGTGGACAAAGAGGTTCGATGCAAAAGCAATGTTTTAGCTTGAGGTGTAAACCGAAAAGAAAAAAAAGGAAAAAAAAAACATTTTGGGGATGAAGTCAGACCAATTGAATTGACTATTTACATTGAAAAGAAAAACATGGAATGCATGGTAAGCTAAAGGCTTTGTCATTTAGGCTTGAGAAGAGTTTTAGTCAGTAAGGACCAGTAATATTTTGTTTGAAAACTAGTGATAAATGAACTAGAGCACTCTCCAGGACTGGGAGGAGACTGCATTTGCCTTTGTAGTATCCAGGTCTGCAGTTTCTACTGTGCCTGCTTTGTTCTGGCCTAATAATAATTACTTTCATTTTAACCATGTGTTGTGTTCTGTTCCAGAATTTGCAAGTGTTGTGAAATACCAATGTAACAATACTCAGGGCAGAGAGCAGCACCCTGTGAAACAGGGAAATGCAAGTAGTGAAATTGGGAACTTGGTAGAATTTCTAAGAGAAGACCAGAGTCTCTGAAAGTACAGGATGAGGAAAACTGAAATCTGAATCCTGAAAACTTCATTCAGGATGGGGTTTTTGTGGAGACTTCTGACACATCTTGGTTGTGTTTGAGTAGGAAATGTGTTGAGAGCAGCTTTTCCTGTGGTCTTATCACAAGCTTAAATATGAAGATATGCAACCGGTTTGCTTTTCTCCTTTAAAAATACTTAACTGAATTTTAAAAACCTCTGCTGAAGAAAAGCAGTTTTAGTCCGAGTGTTGAGAACAGGCTTAGACCAGTTTTCACTACCCATATCCCAGTTCTAACTATTACAAAGAAGTTTTTCAAGTGATCTAAATGAAAACTGCCTTGGAAATAAATTTTAAGAAAAATTTCTTAACTTTTAGGGTTTCCCACTCAACACTTCTACTTTAAAAATGACTGAAAGGAAGAAAAATATTAATCATAACTATGTCTTTTAAATCAAATTGATATGCTCATGGTATAGTCAAATTTCTGAGGCATCCATGCCTTTTTTGCTATTAAACAGCTGTCCATACATGAATATATCACATTGCATTCCTAATTAATATTCATTTCCTAATTATACAGCTCTCATGCCCTTTTTCTGGTTTGTTTTATACCTGTACTTAAAGCAGTACATGTTGGTTTCCATTTTTGTATGAAATTATTCAAAAGCACAGAAACAGTCTTTTGCAGATGGAGTTGCTCTTCGTATTAAGCTGATTTCAGTATGTAGTAGTTGAAGGATACTTTCCAAACCACATAGTATTGAAAAACCTGGGGGTTTTCTTCATGTTTTAAAAAATAGAGCTCTTCATGTTCTGTAGATCTGTAAAGTGAGTCTTGTAGTTGCCTGCTGCCTGACTGGTGGTGATGTAATTGTTCTCTGGGGGGGAAATGCCTTGAGTAAATATATGAAAGGAATGGAATAGACATTATGCAACTTCCATCCTTTTTGTGAGGCCTCATTTTTGTGAAACATTTTTGTTTTGGTCTTCTGGCTGAATAAATACAAGCTGAGTGAAACCTGATGCCATGGAAGCTCTTAACACTTTATTTTTCCTCAACTATTCTAAGCAAAGCTTTCTCTCTTGACCCTGCTCAGTTGCTGGAGTTGATTTTTAAATGTCTATTTATTCCTGCGATGGGAAGATTACTTTTAACGAAACAGAACTCCTTAACGACTCAAACCTTTGAACCTGGTAGAATGACACTTCCTCATCCAAGGCTGAGTTGACCTAAGAGTTCAAGTCCAGTCTCAATTTTAAATACTTTTTCCTACCTACTCCTTTTCCAGGAAAATCCACAGTACTCCTCTGAAAATTTGAATCAGCTGATTTACAGAGTGATCTAGATTTTCCTCTAATTTGAAATTGGTTTACAAAATGGGCAAAACACCATTTAAATCTTCAGAATTAAAGCAGCATAAAATAGATGTGAAAGTAATGCTGTCTGCAAGAAAAATCCAGGCAAGTAGTCTGAATCCTATCTGCATCCAGAAAGTCTTTATTCCAGCATTTCTAAGTGCTCTGATCTGTTGGATTTGGATTAGATTTGTCTCTTGTCAGTTCTAAATCAAAAAACTGTTGCCTATGTTGGCTTCAGCTTGAATACCTCCTAATCCTCTGTTTTTAAATAGGAGAGTCTCCCTCTGACCAGACTTGTGTACATAGCTGAGTTTGGCAGTTCTCAGTGCTGTTGGTCTCTCTGCATGTACGAGCAATACTTGATTATTGTTGGAGCGCTGAGGAAAAGGCCAGAAGAGAAATTCCACCCTCCATGGCCTCCTCCTCTCTCCCTCTCCCCAAGCTCCTCTTTTGTGGTCCTCAACACCAGTGCAAAGCGTTCTCTTCCTGAAGAGGAAGTGGGGTACCTCAACTTCCCTAAAGGACCATTAGAAAACTGTAATTTCAAAATGAGTTTCCTGTCCAAGGAAGAGGGCTTAGCACTTACAAGAACAGTTCTCCACTGTACGAGGCAGACATTTTAGTTTTATGAGGAACAAATAAAACATTCCTCTGTGCTTTACAGGCATAGCGCTTTCTTAGAGTCTTTAGTTCCAGAATGCCCTGTCTGCATAGCTGTGCTGAACAGTCACAGAGAGTAACACGGCCTGACTGTTCAGCAGGGCCCGGTGCCGGAAAGCAGCGCAGGTGGGGGAGCAGAGGCAAACCAAAAAGCAGCAAAGCCTTCCCTTGCTTTTCAGCTGGGATTAAGTCTGAGATGCAAACAGTTGCATTCCTGGTGTGAAGAGGTGGAGGGTGGTGGCATTAGTCGGTGGCAGAGCCTGGCTGAGGTCAGTGGGGATGCCCGGGGTGTACCCAGGATTTCCCCCTGTCCTCTGGGAGGTGATGCAGGGCTTTGCCAGCACAAGCTGCAGGCAGCTAAACCTCACGTGTCTGAGCTGGGCCCTGCAAAAAGTATGTGAAAAGGATTATGCCAACTTAATTCTGTTCTGTGGAGGTGTGGAAAGCATGGGCAGGTTGATCTTACCCTGCTAATCCTGCTTTAAAAATAAATTAAAGCAATTGTTGTCAGCATGAAATGTTGAGTTACTTTGGGGATTTAGACTTAATATTCTGCCTCATGCTATAATAAAGTTAATTGTGCTTTGAAGAACACAAAAATGGTGAAAACACACCAAAATTCTCAATGAAGTTTAACTGTAGAATTTCCAGAAGCAGCTGAAAGTTTTCCAGGAAGCATCATAGCTTACTTGTTATGGGACTTAGGATGAAAACTAATTGGTGAATCATCTTAAATTCAGTCTAACGAGAAGCCATAGTCTGTGCTGTATAGTATTACTGAAGATTTACTGTGTCCTATAGTAAAAGCATGTGAATCACATGAACTTTAATTTTAATCTTCGTTTCCAAGTTAAGGCCTTAATTCAGTTCTCTTTGCCTCTAGAGCAAGCTTATGGGAGAGCTCTCATTGTGTAGTCAGTTCTTAAATGTGAAATCAAGCTCATATATTATTGTAATATTACGTCTTAATATTAGTGTGTAATAGATGTAAAAAAAGACATTTCCTTCTTTTTTCCCCTCTTTTTCTCCAAACTTTGCCAGATATGCAAAAGGAACTCTAACAAATGTGATAGTGAAACAGATTGTAGAGACGGAGACGAAAGGTTAGGTGTAATGGAAACAGCAGTAGCACATAATTGCAAAGTCTGATAAACATGTTATGTCATTTTTTTTAATTGTTCCCCAGACTTTCTTGTAATTAATTGCATCCTTGCCCAAGGCTTGTTGAGCTGCAGATAGATCAGTTAGCAGGTAATACTCCAGCCTTTCTCTTCAAAGATCCTTTCAAGAGCAGCAAGTTCATCTTTCCTAATTCAGTAAAAGCCATTATATGCATAGCTGGTAAACATTATTTTGTCAGCACTGGAAATGTCTTCTAAGGAAATAATTTATGAGGAGCAAACAAACATGATTCATCAATTACTTTTTCTGGTTAAAAACTTCTTATCAGATAGAGAAAAAAATCTTTAAATGAGTGTAGCAGCAGAATTTGTATTTTTAGTGTCCTAACTTGGCTGTGTGCTTGCATGGTTCCCTAATGCTAAAAATGAGTCATTGAGAATAATGTCTTTTTCAGTAATAAAAAAGTAGAAGTGATGCAAGCCAGAACTCATGTTTGACAGGTTTGAGAAAAAGACCTATAGAATTTGTGTATCTGCTGTAATCTGTCCTCTGATAGGAGAGGGATCCTGAGTGATAAGCACAGAGTAGTTTTGAGAAGAGCACTGAAAAGTGAGGAATCTAGGGAAACTGCTTCAAAAGAATTTAAAAAAAAATAATAATTCTAGTTTAAAGCACAGGATTTCAGTTCTTCACAGGACATTTGTTCTTCAGTGATTAGACCTATAAAAACTAAATGATAATTTTCAAGTTAGATGTCTGTTGAGCATATCTACAGCAGTTAGGAGTGATGTGATGTAATTCCCATACCTTTTTGCATGGATGCTAGATAACACATTGGCTTTTCTTAATGACCACATTGTAATTAAAAGGAGCTTACTTTTCCCCCAGCGGAAATTCTGGAATTGGCTGGAAATGCAGCAAGGGACAACAAGAAGGGTCGAGTCACTCCTAGACACATCCTGTTGGCTGTAGCAAACGATGAAGAATTAAATCAGGTAAGAGAAACCTCTGCCATGTGAAGGCCAGGGCTTCTTAAATTGTCTTTCCATATAGTTGACTTGTAACTCAAGACCTCTGCTTATTGAGTAGCACACCAGGAAACACTCACTAGCATCCTGGCTGTGTAACTAACTACAGCACTCAGCTTAATTATGTATTTCAGCACTCCTAACGTGTGTTAAAATGCAATGGAGATGTAAAATGATGCTTGCTAACACTATTACAACCACTTCTGTTGGACAAGGATACTGTCATAAATTCTTCAAGGACACAGAGAAAATCCTGCAAATGCCAGTTTTTTGTTTAAATTTCCCCCTTAGACAGCTGAGGACTCACTGGGACCTATCTTGTTCTCACTGAAGTCTGTTATTGTGACCATAGAAGAGCTCTAAATTCTTGCAAGTGTGTGTCCTTTGCAGACTTAAAGATGCCTTTAACCTGGTCACAAAAACTCCCTGGCATTATTATTACAGCCAGAGGCAGTGGTTGGGATTAATGTACCTTGGTGTGAGGTGCTGTAAAAACCCATCTGAAAAGATGCTTTTTCCAAATCTGTGTATCATGAAGGAGTAGGCAAAAAATAATATTACCCCAAGCACCCTCCTTTTGGCTTTGTCTGAAATTTGGTAACATTTTCCATTGATTATCCCTTTGTAAGCTTGGAGCCTCACTGGGTTGAGATTGAGGAGCAGTAAACACGAATCAGAAGGTGGGAGTACCTGGGGGACTTTGATGTCACTGTCTGTTTCCTCCTGAATAGTGAATTAGATCCCAGATAGATGTATAAAAATGAATTAAAGTGGTTTTAAATAAAGAACATGATATATTTCACCTCTGCTTTCAAAGGCTTGAGTGAACTGCACACTTTTGAATATTGATCTTCAACTGCATATTTTTTTTTGAATAAAGACTTACAGGTTATAGAGATTTGTATAAATGTTGCCCTCCATTTTGAAGGGGTTTTTCTTAAGGGAAAAAAAAAAATTTAATAACACAGTTGTAGGAAAATTCAGTATTTAGGACAAATACTGGTTTCTTCCCAGTGTGGCACCCTAGTCTCACACCCTGGACTTTGGGGTCCCGTTTTTCTCTCACAGGCTGCCTTGCTGGGCCCTCTGTGTGCACGGGGATGTCTTGTTTTTCCTCATTGTGTAACAGCCTTCATGGCATGGATTCAGAGAAATAGATCTCAGGTGAGCCCTAGAGATGCTGACAGTGACAAGCATGTGTGCAAGAAGAACACGTGCTCCCTTTGTAGTTAAAATCTTGTATGTGGTCAGCTCCATTTCATGCATTTCTCATCTCTTCTTCAAGCATAATGGTGGAGAAACTTAACACAGTATACAAAATTTGCAGTAAATTTTTGGAATTCGTCATGTACCACTTCTTTGGTTTTTTTGATTAGCTATTGAAAGGAGTCACCATAGCCAGTGGTGGAGTGTTACCCAATATTCACCCAGAGCTGTTGGCAAAGAAGCGGGGATCAAAAGGAAAACTGGAAGCCATCATCACTCCACCCCCAGCAAAGAAGGCAAAATCTCCATCACAGAAAAAAACTGTATCAAAGAAAACAGGCGGCAAGAAAGGAGCACGGAAATCCAAGGTAGAGTAATGTGTTTATTTTATACCCAAACAAGCTTGCAGTAGCTGCAGGGAGCTTCCCACTGGGTGAGCTCTCCCTTGTGTGTGTTGTTACCAATGATGATTTCAGTCACTGTGTGAGCTGGGGAGGAGGAGCTCTGCCCTCTCCCTGGTGCAGCTGGAGCCTGAACACCCTCAGGAGTGGCCCAGGTCTGCAGCAGATGGGCCATAAATACTCTGTTTTGTAAGAAACATTCTGAGGTGGGCAGAGGGTGTACCAGGAGGCAGAAGAGGAAAGTGTCTGGGGGCTGTACTGGTGATGCCTTACAGGTTTCAGTCTGTAGGAGTAAGAAATCTCTCTAATGTGTGTGTACATGTGTAGCCAAAGATGTTTTTTCTTTTGCAAAACAACTGCAGTTAAGCAATAAGTTAGTCAAGTAGGAAGAAAAGTACAGGAATTTCACATGAAATGGATAAGGAATGTGAAAGTTGTCTCTGGGTCAAGCAAAGATTCTTTATTTGTCCTGTTACTGTTTACTTGGTCACTCTTCTGATTGTTTCACTCTTTTGGTTTTTTGAGCTGTTGAATTTAGTTTTCTGCCTCAGAATACCTATTAGTTGACATCTCAAATGCAGTGCTTCCAATAACCATGCACTAATAATTCCCCTAAATCTGGAATTTTTTTGCCCTGCTTGATTACAAAAGCAGGAAGTCTGTTGTGGGGTTCTGTTTTTCTTCCACACAATAAACTGTATTGTCTGCTTACTATATTGGTATTTGGCTAACAGTAAACTCCTGGGGAATTGAAATAAGACCCATGAAAATCTAATTTTCAAAACACTTGTGTAAAGTAAAGCATGGTTACAGCTTTTAAGAGCACAATGTACCCTTGCATCAGTCATTTTAGTTGTTCAGTCTCAGTCTTAGTTTATGTACTTTGGAAGGGGACAATAGGAAAACAGTGGCTTGGTCAGTATTCCAGGTGTCCTTTTCTTGCTTCAACACAGATACTGCTGAGGCACCAAATATTTATATGAAATTTAAGGTAATTATTTTATTGAAAATCTGAGATTACTGTTGCATCAGTTGAGTTTATAACCACAGCCTTTGTGAATTGACTTCTTTTCAAAATGTTCCTAATTCTCCTTTTTGTTCAATAAATCAATTAATTCCTGAAACCTGTTATTTCACTGCAGTAATGAAGTTGAAAAAATAAATGGTGGTTGAGGGGAACTCCTCTCTCCTCCAGCAGTTTCACTAGAGGTGAAAGTAGGTGATGATGTTAAATAAGACAGAAAATTGTTCAGCCCATTTCTTGCAAGCAGGCAAATAGAAAGTAGATGTATTCTTTTGACACTGCTTCTAAGGACAGCCACATTACAAAGGAGAATTTCTATAAATAAGTCTGTGAAATCTGGGAGCACCTCCTTTCACAGATAAAATTTATTCTCTGACAAGTCAGTTTCTATAGTTAGAATGAATGTCTGCCTACACACAGTGATGTGTAATCTTTGTCCACACAAGCTATTAGAAAGCTGTTAAAAGTTTGGGGCTGTTTATATGTTTTCCTGCAACATTTAAGCCAACTGTTATCTCAACTGTGTGCTGTTGTGGGCAAGAGGAGGCGCCTATAGATCTGCAGATGTTGAGGTCATTTTTCCTATTGATCCCTTCAGCTGTTATCAGGCACTTTGGTTGGACTGCAGGATAAAATTCAACACCACTGTTTGTACAGGTATTTTATTGCCTGCTAAGCATTTAATGCGTGTCATTTATCTTAGTGTCATTAAACTGTTTTTCTCAGAGCCTTGAGTTAACTAATTAACTATATTTCTGGAAGAAGAAGCAGGGAGAAGTGAGCAAATCAGCCAGTGCTGACAGTACAACAGAGGGAACTCCTGCAGATGGTTTCACAGTCCTGTCCACCAAAAGCCTGTTTCTTGGCCAGAAGGTATGATCCTGCATTTTTATAAATTAATACTTATTTTTCTATGCTGCTTAGGGAACAGCCCCCTCCTACTACCCCCTTTTCCACAAAACATCTAGGTACAATGGACATTTCCCCACTGAGCAATCAAGCAGATGTATGATACCAGTTTTTCTAATTTCAAAGCAATTCTCTGAAACAACTTCTAGAGCATTTTTAAAAGTACATAAATAAGTCTTCATGTGACTACATAATTAAATACTTAATTGGAAGGAAAGCCTGTGTGCTTGTAATTTGTCTCATTCATAAACAACATAATTGTTACAGATAAGCATCTGCCAAAGAGATTATTCTAAGCATAGAATGTATTTTTTCCAACAGTCAGCCCACTTCATTGCTGATGTAAATGACTTACAGGTTTTTATCAAAACCTATTTTAGACATTTGTTCATAATAATGGTTTTATGCTGTGTTCTGCTTTGTGATTTACAGAAGTTAATGCTGTGTAATAATGAACGATGCTTTTATGAAAAGCTAGAGATCAACAGTTCTTTTTTCCCTGTGAATATGATTTGGGATGTGGGTTGGTTTAATACAAATACATGTCTGCTTAAAGAGGATCCATTTAAAGAGAAGAGTCATTAAATTAATTTGGTCTTTTATCCTGAAACCTGCCTTTAATTTGTGATGCAAAATTTCCTTAAGTAAAACTGCATCTTTCTGCTATCATTCAATAATCAGATCATTGTGTTGTAAGCCATAAAAGATGAGACATTGTCCATTGTGGAATGTAGCTCCTCTGACTCATTTTTATTTCATACTGAGGTTGTTCTCCATTTATCCTCCAAGTTTGTTTGCCAAGTTTAACATGCACGAGAGTCACATTTTTTTCCAAGACTTCTGATTTTCCACATTTAATTTTACAGCTACAGCTAGGTGGCTGTTTTGGTAGGGTTGGGGGGTTTTTTTAATTTTACTCCTATTAGGGGGGTGGTTTTTCAAATACATTTTGATGACTAAATTAGAATCCAAAATTTATAGTCTACATTACTGTTTCAAGAAAGCAAGTAACGTCAGACTTCTGGAGCTGATTTTGAGCTCATTTTAGTTACCATGGGAAATTTGTAATAAGACCTAGTGTTGTGTTCCAGCAAGACTGACCCAGCAAATCAGTGGGGCTTTGCTGTTGGGCTCAGTGGAAGAAAATCATGAATTCCAGGACTGTATTAAGCTTTGGTGGGCAAAGCCAGTGTCTGTTGTAGAGCTTCCCAGTAAGTCCTAGTACTGGCTTTTCTGGCTTTCTCATTCACTTGGAGTCCAGCCCCCTGAGAAGGTACTGGTATTACTCATCCATCCCTGCACTGGGTCCTTGTCAGTTAGCCCTGCACGTGAGAAGGACCAGGTATTAGCCTTTTGTTGTAACACATAATGAAAAGAGAAATTAAAAGAAAATTAAAACGTGTTTGTCTCCTGTGAGGGAGCTCTCCAAATCAAATAGATCATGTTTTAGGTTAGAGAGGGCATTTGAAGAATTGCGGCTGAGATCAATCAATCAGGATCTTTCAAACCTCCTGTGACATTCTGGAACACCTTTCCAGCATGTCTGTTTAGTTTGCAAAACCATTATCTGCCAGATCAGAAAATCCTTTGCTAAATGCAGAGAAGGATGCTTGGTTTTGATATCACATCATTCATAAGTGTTTAATGGGAAAAATCTTTTCCTTAGCTCCATGTTTACAGAAGGGAAGGAAGTTATTTGCAAGAGCAGCTCTTCATTCTTCATCCTTCTAATAACCCCAGATTTAATTTGATGCAAAAAACACAAATGAGAATGTTGCAAGCCTGGGTATTGTTCAGTATTTAAAATTAGAGTTACTGCATTAAATCTTTAGGTAACTGCTGACATTCAGCTGGAAATTCTTAGAGGTCACGAAATGGCAGTTATACCTGTAGAAGTTATTAGCACCACATTAATTATTAAAATCTAGTTAATATGTAAATGATTGCACATCCACAAGTGACATCCCAGTGGAAATGTGGCATTGTGCACTTTAAATAGTTTGTTTTTCCTGAGAGGATTACAAAGTAGAGGTAGAGTTGCAGGACCTCAAGCCTAAGCTCTAAGGTTTGTACTTTCCAAGAGACCTCGGCTTGTGGTCTGCAATAGGCATCTTCAGTTTTCAGTATGAAACTCATACCAGAAAAAGCTTCAAGAATTTTAAGGTAATTTTGTCTGAAATTAGAAATGCCAGGCTTGGCTTAGAAAATACTCATGGATGTGCTAAGTGCCATCTGCATTTTATCTAACATTTAATTGAAATGTTACCTCAAGTTATGCCCATTCTTTGTTGCACATGTATACGCAAGTTGTGTCTGTTTTTTAAAAGTGGCCCTTTAGGGGATCACTTCTGCTTAATACATGCTTCATGCTATTGGGTAGTGAAATTGAGCAATTACTCATTGGAGGATTTAATTCCACAGGAAAAATTCTGATTAATTTTTTATTTGATTTTGTCTATTGGATACCTAACAGTGCATTGAGCAGTCAATGCAGAATTTAGTAAAATAATACTTAGCTGCCAACACATGCTATCAGTCTTGGGCAGCTTTTTAAGCATTTTTTTGTTGTTGTTAAATTAAAACTTTAATTACCAGCTGGCTGTTATGTAAATCTCATATATGAGTAGACTCAGGGATGGATTTACAATCCAAAACAAGAACAGTCTGCAGCTGATAGATCTGGGGCAAAAACTTCTAGAGCACAGAATTAGGAATCAAAAAGATCACTTACAGAATGATGAAAATATGTTTAGGAACATACTGGTATCTCCACAAAACAGTCGTGGTGTGTGCATGTGTTTTGCTGTTGGTTTTTGTTCGTTTGTTTGTTTTTTAATTTTAAAATTCATGAAGTTTTTTTAACATTTTGGTTTGATTTGATTTTTTTTATTTTTTTAAACAGCAGTTGCTTGTAGTCAAACTCAAGACTCAAACTTCGGTATGAATAACTCACCACGTGTGAAGTATTAAAGGATTCCAAGCTATTTGGAAAGGAAGCTTTCTTAGATTTTATTACAAATTCCTGAACAGACACGTACTTAAAACAGGGCTGAATTACACTCATTTTTAGTCAAAATCACCCTAGTTTGAGGTAACATAATTTACTCAAGCAACATATACAAATTATATGAAATTCCAGGCTTTTAAAAAGAGAAAGAAGGTCAATTCATAGAATCAAATTAAATGGAAATATTTTTTTCAAAAAATTTAAATATAGGGATGGTGACCTCCTTAAATGTTGCATTCACTTGTAGAGGTTTCATGGACTGGCTCATATTCCCTGTTAAAAAATTAACGTACACAAAGAAATGATTTGAAGAGTTAAGTTTAAGAATGTGGACTACAACAAACAAGAGATAAAATTCTGATATTGATGATATAAAGTGCCATGCCTGAAGATGTATGTTATGCTTTGTAGGCTGTGGGCTTTGGACTAAAAAGAAAGCCTGGCTTAACTGCAGCTGGTTGCAGGAATTGCATAAATGAATGAGAACTTTCTCCTTCATGGTTGCTTTCTGTATCACCCAAACAGCTGCTGAAAAAATTATTTAAAATGCATATCGTAAACACAGGCGTAGGGCAAGCTGTAGCTAATATATTTCCCCAAATGAAAAGGTCTGGAAAATCTTTTGCACTTTTAAAGTATTTAAAGTTTTGTCAGTAGTAAACTTGGTGCCTGTGAAATCAGACTTCCAACAGAAGCTACAAAGCAGGGTCACATCCTGCTCAAAACATGGTTAGAAATAGAAACTTCCCATACCTGCAGTTTTGACCTTTGCCAAGTTTAGCATTAGGTTGCCTTAAATTGTAGAGTTGGTTCTGTGGGGTGGGTCACATCCTTTGAGGAGACACCCAAACTATCCTTTAAGAACACACAGTGCAGATGTGAGGTCAGTCTCGAGATGTCTGTGCTGCCTTCCACAGTTTCCTGTGTGCCCACAGAAATCCTCCTGATTTATAACAAGACTGAAATTCAAAGACATGCTTGAAATGTAAGGGGTACTTAGAGGAGTAGATGGACATTAATGGGTGGGGTTAAAAATCTCTGCTTTCATACGGGACAAAAGCAAGTAAAGCAAACAAAATAAAAATGAGAAGCAATAAGCACGTAACATCATCTGCCTGCTTACAGTACCTCACCAGACATTCCCAAAGGCTGCAGAACTGTAATGAGGACTGAAGTGCTGTAATGCAGAACATGGTGACCACTGATAAGGAAAAAAAAAAACACCAAACATGTCCCCTTGTTGGGATAGAGGAATTGCTGGAGACAAGTGTCTGCTTTCTCAGAGATAGGCTCGTGTTTGCTGGCTTAAAGGACGAGCAGCAGCTTTGGTCCTGTTTCAGTGCAGAATGGTCCCAGCACATCTCTGGAATTGATGCTTAAGGGATGCTTAGGGTGTCCTTCATCTATACTTAGGGAACAAACAAATACCCTCATTTAATGACAAAATTAGAATCACAGAATAGTTTGGGAGGGACTTTAAAGCTCATCTCAGTCCATCTCCCTGCCATGGGCAGGGACCCCTTCCACCAGAACAGGTTGCTCCAAGCAACATCCAGCCTGGCCTTGAACACTTCCAGGGATGGGGCAGCCACAGCTTCTCTGAGCAACCTGTGCCAGGGGCACCTCACCCTCACAGGGAAGAAATTCTTCCTAATATCTAATCTTAACCTCCCCTCCTTCAGTTTAAGGCCATTCCCCTTGTCCTGTCACTTCATGCCCTCATGAAAAGTCCCTATCCAGACTTCGTACAAGCCCCCTTTAGATACTGGATAACAATAAGAATCCCAGATAGTGATCAGTGTAAAACCAAAATAGAGCTTACTGGTAGGTACATTCATATTCTCCCAGTATGAACAATGTTTGAGTCTTGTGTTTGAATTTTTTTTGGGCTAATAACCCTTTATGACCTGCCTTTTATTTTGCATATTTGTTTGCAGTGATGCTATGTCCATCTGTGTTGCAAAGCTCACTTTTCTGCAGCTTCTCTGTGATTTCCCAGCTGTCCTGTTATTTCCCACCTCATGCTTTTCTTTTCAGCTGAACCTTATTCACAGTGAAATCAGTAATTTAGCCGGCTTCGAGGTGGAGGCCATTATCAATCCTACCAATGCTGACATTGACCTTAAAGATGACCTAGGTAAATGGGGCATGGGTTGACACAACTAACGGTCACATGGAAATTATGGAACTCAGAATTTACTCTCTAGGGCTTTATACCTTTAATCAGAGCAGAAATTCAAATCTTGCAGGTCCTGCTTTGTTGAAGAACTACATTAAAACACTTTTTGACCAATTCTGAATACTTGCAGCTATTGCTAGTTTTCAAGCTGATTTCAGTTCAAAAATTTTAAATTCTTTTCCATAATGATCATATGTGACTGTTAGCTATTTTGGGGGGTTTCTTACTTGGATACTTTGAGGACTAAAATACTTTTTTGTCAGGTTTTTCTCAAAATAAGCAGTTTCTCCATTCTACCTGCAATCTCAGAGGGTTTATTTCGATACTTAGAGTAGGCTTAAAAATTTTGGAAAGGGCTTATTACATAATTAGCTATCCCCAAATCTTCCATACCTTTATTTGATATTTATTTCAGTCAATAATTTGTTTCCATTAAGTTTCAATTATTTCCTGTCACTTTTACATTCAGCTGGAAACAAATACTGCTATTATACCAAGAGTGAACTGTCATGGGTGAAGAATCACTTTTAAAGCTTTTCTCTTGTTTCAGATTGATAAGAAATCAAAAAATCCTTCTTTAACAGAAGTTTATTCTTCAGCAAAACAAAAATTGCCTTTCATGCATTATGTGTACTGAGTTCCCTTCCTATTTGAGTAGACCTGCTTCTGTCCTTTTTGAAACTTCCTTAATGGAATGCAACCAATAATTCTAATACTGCTGCATTTCCTAAGGGAATGTAGAGAAGTAACTTAACCAGCAAAAATGTCTAAGAAGGCTAATTTTTATGTCAGTCTGTCTTAGAAATACATATATTTTTGCAAGTGTCTTAGCCATTCCAGCAAATAATTAAAATATATGCCTTCCTTTTAAACTATATGAACAATTATTTGTATTTTTTAAAGCAACTTCTGTACAAACCTGGCTGCAAATGCTTCGTTTCCTACATATGAAGAAAACTGGCATTTTTAGGAACAAAATTATGAATGGCGTTACATATGAAAATCAGTGCCTGTCAGCTTGTTAGTGCTGACAAAATGGAGAAACTAATTATTTTGTTTGGCTTGATGATCCTGAATTTCTCTTTTTTAAACAGATTCCGTATTTTAATGTCATGCTCTGTGGGGAACTGGTTGTTCTAGGTTTCTGCAAAGTGAAAATGGGGCATTAGCTGGTTTTAAAACTTTGGAAATGATCTCATGTGATTGCTCTGACTTGTCATTTTAACATTTATTTGATCATGTCATACTCAATATTCCTCCTCCTGCTCCCTACACCCCTTTCTCTACACACACCTGCACACACAACTCAGCATACTCCTTTGGCGCAAGGTTTGGAGATGTAAAGGTAGGAAAATATGGACGTTGGTACATGTGTAAATGTAGAGCCTGTGCTGGGTCTCTGTCCAACGTGGTTGATATACATCTGTTTACCTGTTGTAGTTGCAAGTTGTACAGGCTGACATTGCCACGATCGACAGTGATGCTGTCGTTCACCCGACAAACTCTGACTTCTACACCGGTGGTGAAGTAGGTAATGGCAAGTTCAGTGCTGCGGAGTTCGTATGTGTGTGCATGGTCGATCAGCAGCCACCAGCTTGTTGTAGCTATGCAGATTTGCATTCATTTCTCACTTCCAGCAGTCCCGACTGATCGTAACAAGAAATGAACAAAACCTACTGAGCGTTTTTGGGTTTTATTGCCAAATCGGCCTTTCAGAAGTAACAATGGAGTGCACCACCAAAATTGAAGTGCAGGAGCAGTGCGTTAAATGCAGGCACATGACCGACCAAGGAAAATGAATTATGACATTGTTGGTTTGACATGTTAAGTGCCTGGTCTGAATGTGGTTTGAGTCTTGATCTTTAGATTTCTAACCAGTTCCAGTGCACCCTCTCCATGCCCAGTTTCAGATGTTCACATCTGAATTCATGGGCTTGATCTAGCCTGTCTGTATTTTCCAAACTCTTAAGATTAGGCTTATGGACCAATGGCCTTCCTAGTGCTGCTCCATGGTCCTCATACCCACAAGCCCAGGCTAGTGCTGCACACATATCAGTCACCTGAGCTACACAGATGAGAGAAGGCATGACAGGAAGCAGGACAGACCTCTTAATTCAGCCATCTTAACTGTCCCCTGAGTAATTCTTCTCCTAGTCCTTCTCTTAACTTCTCTCACAAACAGAATTTTGAAGGATTTTATAAAAGGGTAGGAGAACTTTGATTGAAATGCCTTGGTAATTTGAGAAGGCAAATCAGAATTTAGGCCAAATGCAGAAGTTGCTGGCAATGTTTAAGTACAAGTCAACTCATCCCAGCCTTTGTTCTGCATCTCATCTTGACCTCACCATCACTGTGAGAACGGGCTCCCCCCATGCCTGAGGCCTTGTTTTCAGTACTGACTTGGAGGGGCACATGTCCTGCACCACCTGCTTTTTCTGAAAGGGCTGCTTTCTGAGTAACAAGCAGAGAAATGTAGCTCTGGTCAGCCTGTTGGGGCAGAAGCACTGTGACTTTGCTGGCTAAATAATATACCATAGTATAATAAGTCATAGTAGCCTGTACCTGAAGAATATGCTTCCAAAGTCTGTCAGACCCATTTAGGCAATGTGCCTGTCTCCTACCCTGTGACAAAGAAAGGCTTTGCTACCCTGCAAAGAAAATTTTCTCTTGAAGCTGGACTGCTTATTCCTTAGTGTAGGTTCCTGTTGCCTCTGACTGCTGTAAGAAAGAATAGAAGTGCACAAATGCTTAGCTTCCAATGATTAACTTTTACCCATCTAAATTTTTTTTAATTTTTTGTTGGTTTTTTTCCCTAACAATTTAAATGTACTGGGGGCTTATCCTGAGAATTTTAGAGCCTAAATTTCTGCTAACGCTGTTTTCAACACTGATACCAATGCCTGCTTGGAAAGCATGAGATAATGATCTTATTCTCATGGGAGTGACACATATTTATGCCTGTAAGCAAATAAGCTACTACCCTTGAAGCTGTGAAGCAAGACTTCCATGAAGAAACTTGCTAGTGCAGTGGAAAATGGTTAAACACAGTTCTTGGCCAGATTAAGCTAAGTTACAACATAGATGTCAAGTATGATTTCAATATAAACCCTCACTATTAATCAGAAGAAGAGCATAATTGAGGAGTAAATGCAGAATATTTCACTCATTCATACCAAGTATTACTTTTTCTCTTCTTTGTACCAGATCTGCAAGAAGAGAGCTCAGTGGAATAAACAGACATGGTTGTTCATTGCTTTTAATTATAAATTAATTCCCAGTAGAAGGAAAAAAGCTGATCCTTCTGGATTGAATTAAACCAAACTAGGCTAAATTCCATTAAATGTACAATGGCTTTGCAATGGCAAAGAAATGACCTACTTAATAGAACTTTGCTGTTCCTAAGTTCTGCACAAGGCTTAATTATGTTTCCCCTTGAAACAAGAGAAATTAAGGATTATGAATGTCATGGGTTTTAGGACTGATCAGAGTTCATGGACTCATGGGGAATATAACTGGCATATATAAAAATATAAATAGGAATGATATGGAAATATATACAAGAATATAACTAGAATGGAAGGCTGTTTCATTCCCTTGCCATCCCTTCTCAGTCAGGGTCATTTTATAAGACCCTGGAGTCAGCCACATCTGCTGGATGGGCTCAGCAAAGGACACAGGGTGTTGTTCTTTATTCACTGCCTTTGAAGGGCAGAGTGCTTCCAAGCACCTCAGTGCTGCTCTGGATATACTTTCCCAGCACTCCCCTAAGACACCTTGCTGCTACAAATAAAGTCATTACTGTCTTTTCTAAGAGATCTGTAAGGTGATTCTCCCACTCAGTTGCACTGGGATAGGTAACTTTAAGTTTCAGAAAATTCTTATGAGTTTGGCTGAAGTAATTATATTTAAAAGCCTAAATGAGCAGAAAGAGTAAATTACACCCTGACCTACACAGTCTGACCTTGCAATCCAGTTTTTGGCAAACCCTGTTGTGAACTGGTTATGAAAAAGCCAAAGAAAAAGCATAGCTTTTGTAATTGTCCTCAGCTTTTGTACCCCAAAAGCAATAAACTCCCACAAACAAAACAGACTAAGGGTCACAGAGTCAGTTTTTGAATGGAAAACAAATGCATTGTTTTCAGCTTTTCAGTTTGGAAGAAATTTTAAAAAAACAAAACAAAAGCATCTTTCAGTCTTCTTAGTTCCTAGAGCTATAACCTGATTCAGTAACCAGAATCTTGGAGGAGGGACTCTGCTTCCTGGAGCATATAGTATGTGCACTTCCATCAGAAATTGCATTTTTTTTTCTTTCTTCATCAGTGGAAGTAAGGGCTGTCACCAAATAAATGTCTAGATCTTTAGAGATCCTAGTTCTGAATTTTTGGAAATCAGTTTTCAAAGCAATATCTCAAATCAGAGCCTTTATGATATCACTGCTTTTTACTTATCTACCTTTATAATTAATATGCACAGTGCAAAATTATGTGGGATGCTTATGTAGTTAGGAAAATGCTTTCTTGGGCTGTTTTTTCTTTCATTAATATTTAAAACTAGAGCTGCAAAATAAGATCTAAACCATTTAGAGATGGACTGCCTTTGTAAACAGCATACCTTTTGGTTGCCCTGACACACTGCACAGCTCTTCTACCAGGATGACTTTGTCCAGCTCCTTAGTTGTAGTTAGAGAAGTTCATTGGAGGAATGTGTTCCTTAGAGATTCTCCTTATTTCTGAGGCTCTTCCTCTTGGTTAAAGGTGGCTCAACAAGCTGGGCAGTTACCAAGTAAAGCAGCCCGCTGCACTCACGAGACTGTTTCATTCCTGGGGCCACCTGTTGGGGTCAGGGACCAAGATCAGGTGAGTTTCAAATTCTTATTGTGGCAAATGGCTCTTTAAAACAATTTGTAAGAGAAGAGGGGAAATGAATCCTAGGGGAAGGAATTACGAACCTTCAACCACTGTTGAGCTAGCACATTCTTCTGGATTCTCTTCACATTCTCTTCACTAAGAGATGCTCATGAGAAGGAAGGAGGTAGGGATGTCATGTCAGATGTTTTTTGACAGTAAATTCAAGTCTGAGAATATTAGCAAGGGAAACCAGCGTGAGGTTTTTGGGTTGTTAGGGTTGTCTTTTTGTTCTTTCTGTTGTCGTTGTTGTTGTTTTTAATGACTAGCTAACTCTCAAGTCCCAAAAGGTTTAGATCTTACTTTGCAGTCCCCAAAAAATGTTTGGGCAGAAAACTCTAGAGTGATGTAACAAAAGCGAATGATGAGTCACACGTCTGCTGAGATCAGAGGAGTAAACTAACAATTCTCTGTTCAGGGAGCACTTTGGAAAAGAAAGGCGGCAAGGAGTTTGTGGAAGCCGTCATTGAGCTGCGCAAAAAGAACGGGCCGTTGGACATAGCCGGAGGTGAGGCTGCGCTTCGGGACCCAACCCAGGGCTCTCAGCCACTGGGGCTCAGCTCACACAGCCCAGCTCCTCCTGCAGCAGCTCTGGGGCTCTGCTGTCTGCAGGCAGCTCCCAAGAGGGCTGTATGTTTGTGTTCTCCACAGTTAAACTGCATACATTGCATCTTAAGTAACCTTTACCAAAGCACCTGGGAAATGGGCAGTGCTGTAGTGTTAAGAGTAAAGCCAGGCTGTTCACAGGTACGTGCATGCACACTCAGTGTTGATCATTAAAGGCACAGTTCAGAAAAGCAATTAATGAGATGCTTATTTTTGAGTCCAGCTCTGTTAAACATCTGCTTTGCTGAAATGCCGCTGACTTTCACTGAACTTAAGCATGTGCCTAAAGTTCAGCATCTGCTTGGGTACTTAGTTTAATCAGTGCCAAAATCATCACTATAAAAGCTTATGACTTTTTGATGCCTAGTTATCAAAATTTATGTAATATCGGAGAAAAATCTACTATGTGAGTAATAAAGTTTGATAATGGCAATATATAATTTTACACCATCTGTGAAATTGCTGATCCATGTTGTTCATATAGAAGGCTGATTCTGCCATCTGTGTTTATGCTATAAAAATAAATACAGTGTGCACAGTTTTGTAAACGAATCCTAACTACAGCCGAAGGGGAGATGTAAGAATTCAGCTCTGACAGGAAAAATTACAACTGTTTACTTCTGGAGCTTAATACTTTGGGGGTTTCTCCCTTGCTTTTTAAAGATTTTAATAAGTTTTTCTTGGAATTTTCGTTCTGCGAAAATATGCAGAATCAATTACTCACTTTTTTATTTTTACTAAGTTCTGTACAAGATTGCTTACCAGCCCAGACCAAACTGCTCCAAATAGATGGCAAGTTGAAAAGAAAAGTGTGTTTTTCTTAGCTGTTAGTGCATCCCGAGATCTGTGGGTTGCTTGGTAGTGTTACTCCAGGGCAGCTCTGCACTGCACTGGGATGTTAGGGAGTTGTTGGAGGGCTCTAGAGCAGAACTAATACATCCATTTTTCAATCCAGTTTTCAGATTGCTATTTATATCCAGTTTTCAGATTGCTCAATTCTATGGGCATCCCTTAAATCTACCCATAACCAGACAGCTTACCTGGAATGTAACTAGCACAGAATAAATCCATAGTTAGCTTTTTCTTTTTTACTTCCCATTTCAGTGCATTTGCATTTGAAGTAAGGGACAGCTGCTCTTGGTAATGAACAGTTGTCCTCATCAGAATCCTAATGAGTTAATTAATGACTACCCTGGAAAACACTCCCTGAGAAATATTAAAGTTGGTCATGTGTATCAATACAGTGTTTTATTCTCTCAGGGTGAGGATGATACCCACATTTCACATGTGATTAGAGATATGTCAGCTGCTTTTAATAGAATTTTCTTGGATTTATGATGTATTGTGAATCTGCCAATATTTTAGTTGCACATTATGACAAATTAACATTGCCTAACACTGAGACTATTCAACATGTTAGGACTCTGAAAACCCATAAGAACATAAATGCTTGTGCTTCCATTGTCCTTCAAAATGTTCTGGTTGACCCCTGATTAGGATCCATATGACAAAATCTATTTTCTCTTTCCTGCAGCAGCCACAAGATAGCATCCATATGTGATGATCATGTGCCAAGAGTTACTTCTACTTTACTTAAATAGCAAAATGCCTCATAAACATTCCAGAATGGAGTAGAGGATTTCAGACCTCTAAGCGCCTTTGCAAATCTGATTTTTAATTTTTAAAAAAAAATCTCATTGGCATTTTTATTATGGTTTTGTGAAGACCTGCTGCCATTTTATACCTATACTTCTGTGGGGTATTTTAGGGACTGACCCTCTGTGGAGGCTCACTGTGTGTTCTTGTGAGATTTCAGATAGACGTTTCTTTTCCCTCAGTTTGTGATTAGGGTGGTTTGCTTCTCCCTACCTTTTTTATTATTATTATTATTTAACAAACCAAAGTTACGACTTTTTATTTGCAACCACAGCCCAGTGAGTTCAGAAATGACAGAGATGCTCTTACCCTGGTTTATGGCAGGCAGAGCACAGTCTGTTGTTGCTCTGTGATGGGAAGTGGTGAACTCAGAATGTGTTCTCCTGAAGAAAAAGAGGCCTCTTATCTGGAGAATCCCTGCCTGTCAGCAGTTTGTAGGCAGGGTCTGCTGCATCTTCTTAGTCCCCACATGTCCATGGTAATACTGTGGTGATAAGATACAATTAGCACGGTAGAAATTCTTCTTCATTTCTTTGTACATACAAAGCCTGGCCTGTTGTTAAACAAACAGTGTGAATCAAACACTGCAAATCTGTAAATACATCCTCTCCACCCCTCTGTCAAGAATGTGATGAAAGAGAGAAACTAAGCCCAGCATTGTTCAAGTGATCTTGGATGACCTATACACAGAAAAGCTAAAATAAGACCAGGCCCAATGTCTTGAAATCACACAAAATATCTTCATTATAGTTACTGAGAGACAAAGCTGGAAATAAAGCCAGAATCTTAATTTGCCTCTTTTTCATCCCTCCTTTGGAGTTTGCAGAGCACTAGTAGCTCTGAACTGCTCCAGTTTGGGCTGGGGTATGATCAGAAGCCAGCTGAACACACTGTACATTTAGCAGGAGTAGCTGAAGGTCACTGGAGTCGTAACTCCTTGTGCCTGTCCAGAATCCTGGTATTTACTGTATCTCTTCAGTAAACCCAACCAAAGCAAGATCATCCCTTGTCTTGGGTTTGTTTTCTAACAGATACTGCCCTTCTCCTTCCCCAGTCCTCAGTATGAATGTGCTTCCTTTGATGTCAGCCATGAATTCTTGCTCTCTCTTAAATAAGCTCGATCCTAGCTATGATTTATAAATTATCACAGCAAAATGCATCTGGAAATGGAAAACACAGAGTCTCTGTAATCATGTTATATTTTAAGGCTGTGTGACTTGTAATCTAAAACATTCTCAGAGGCTAAAGGAATGTTTATTGATTGTTTGCTGTTTTAATCACATGTACACTCCTTTAATCCTAAAGAGAGGAAAGTAATTATGTTTCATTTTCAATTCATCCTAGCTGTTGTCAGTGCTGGCCATGGACTGCCTGCGAAATTTGTGATCCACTGTAATAGCCCAGGTTGGGGCTCAGACAAATGTGAGGAGCTGCTGGAAAAGACGGTGAAGAACTGCTTGGCTCTGGCTGATGAAAAGAAGCTGAAATCAATTGCGTTTCCTTCCATTGGCAGTGGCAGGTAGGGCAGTCAGGCAAACCTGATGCCAAATAGGTCACATTCTCTACATGCCATCTGGTGTTCCAGTCCCTTTTCATGTACAAAACACATTGCTACAATGCTGGCTTTTTTCTTCCTTATTTAAATCAGTTTCGTAAAAGAAGAGTTTCTTTTAGGTTTGTTCAGGCAGTGCATGGAGCCTGCAGTGTTTTCCTGAGTACTAGTTTAGTGTTGGCAGATCTCATAGTGATCCCTGCAAATCTTTAAGCATGCAAATGGGATAGAGAGCATAAAACAAACTTTGAAGAGAATATTACAAGACTTCTTTCGGACTATCAATTCATTCATATAAATTGGAGATGTGGAAAAGAACATGAAGAAAAGGTGTTTCTCTTGCCTGATTTTAGTGCATAATGAAACTTACCTGTCTTACGAAGGCAAGAATACGTGGCTTATTGTTTCTTTAAGCAGCAAGCCTAAAGTGCCTTGATTCTCAGGATTTGCAGAGTCACTTCAAGCTTTCATCCAAAATCCATAAGGCGAATTCCATGCAGTTTACATCATGGGACTATTTAATAAAAAAAATAATTAAAAAAAAAATACCTTAAAAACCCTTGCCAAGGTCTTTGAAAGCCTCAGTCTAAAGTTCAGGTCCTTTGGCTCTGTACAGCATGCTCAGTGCCTTTGAAAGTCTCATCATGTTCTTAAGAGTTTCAGTCCAGACTGAGTGCCCCGTTAGTCTGAGGCTCCTGGGTTTGGGTGCAGAGGGAGGTTGGGAACACTTGGCCCTCAATGTTAGCTCAGTAGGAAGACCAAGGGCCAAGTCTAGGCTCAATGACACAGTTGTGTCTCTTAACCCTGAACAACTTGAGTTTGCCATGAAAGAAGTTGACTGGTGTACAGCAAGAATATTCTTCCCATTGTGCTGTGTTGCAACACTAAATTAATTCTTGCATATTCTGTGGGCTAGAGCAGAAAACAGTATTTGAGGTTTTGGGTGAATGACAAGAAATAAGTTTCATTAGGATGCTAAATTTAAGCAACTTGCATCATACAAATCTCCAGTTAAGATTAATTTGCATAGGTGTCATTTTAAAGAGATAACGTGAGCAAACTTTGCAGAACAGTAGAGAAATAGAGCAGAGGGTTCATAGTAACCTGTTGGATTAGCTCTCAGGGTCACAGGCTGGTCAGTACAAAGAGGAGCTCTGAAACACTCTCTGGGAGAAACTCTATTCCTCCACAGAATAATGTGGAGATTGCAGAGGCTCTGTGCAATTGGTTATGTAAAAGTGGGACCAGGTAAAGTATCTTCTACACAGCCCTGTCTTTTCTGGATAGCTCCCAGCAAAGAACCATTCCTGCCCTTGTTGTGAAGTAAGTGATTGGTACTGGAAGATGATGAAGCCTTGAACAATTCTCAGGATTCATATTTTGTTCTGAAATCTGGTTACTGACAGGCAGGATCTGGGGCAAGTTCTCCACTTGGCATAAACATGTCATTCTTACTTGAGCCAGTTGAAGTGGTACTTTTAAAAGATGGAGAGGAATCAAAAGGCCTTGAGTCATATATAAGGTTATGTATTTTTCCTTTTTTTCCCCCCTTAATTAGAGATGCTCAAACATAAGTTAATTTTGGAGAGAACATAATATATCCTGACAATACTCTCCACTTGTTTTTATGAAGTCAAAAGCATTAAAAAAAGAAAAAAGTAAAGCTTTAAAAGATAGCAAATGCCAAAGACACCACATGTATGCAGCTGTTCTAGTACAGGCATCTGTCAAGCAGACATCACCCAATAAACCCACATAAACAGTTTCATTCTCTTTTATAGTTGAGGAATGGGATTACATGAGGGCAGTTCAAATAAATCACAAGGGGAAATAAAATAGCATACTTGTAGCATTCATTGGGCCAGATGCTCAGCTACAGCCAACTTACGGAAAGCACAACTTGGGTGCTGTTCAGAGGTAGCCTGGAGTTCAGTCTGTTAGGGCCAGCAGGAGAAAAGGGAAAGGAGAGTTAGGGATTGAACATGAAATCATCCTCTGAGAAGGGATTTCATTCTGAGGCTCTGACTTTGATCCGAATTGACACTGGTTTGGTTAAAGTCCCAAATTGCCTTTTCACTAGAATTTAACTCAGACCCATAGATCAATTCATAAGGCTTCTGTTTCTTGCAGCCCACACATGGCCATCAGGCCAGCACCTTTCTGCTGATTTTTCTGCTCTCTTTTGTTTCTTTTGGGAGTGGTGTCCTGAGCAATGGATTGTTATCAGTTTGCCTGGCACTGTGCCTTCCTTTCACCAGCCCACTCTTCTTTCATGTGCCCTGGTGTCACCACCCTGCCAGAACACTTGGAAGTTGTGTGACTTCAGAGGCCCCTGAGAACAGTTCAGAAACAGAGTATGTCCCTGTATTGATGCTGCCCTGCATGACAGTTCAGGAGCAAAATTCCTGGAAGATCTCTTCACTGTTTGCCAGGATGCAGCATTCATAAGTAAGCTGCAAGTGCTCAGGTGTAGAGGCTGCTGCCTCCTAAGCAGCTCCTGTGTCAAAACTGCTCTCAATTGATTAACTTCTCACATAGTTGATTACTCTGGCCAGCTCATTTGGCTTTAGAATAGTATGAGCTTTGCTCACTATGCTTTTTCCTTTTTTTAAATTTATTCTTCAATAGAAATAAAAACCAGGCATTTTCAGAAAAGAAAAACAGTGTAAGCTATTTCATGCCATCATTTTTGAAATACCACAAACATGATCTTCAAGACAGCACATATAATATTATGTTACAGGCAGGACTGACACAGAATTGCTCTCTGAGAATATTTTTGGGTAAAGCAATGTGCAGCAAGTGGGCCTTGACACAGGCAGTTGCCCTTCACATTTGGTGTGTTACAGCACAGAATAAGAGGGAGATTACAACAGCATTTTACTACCAGAGTGGTGTTTTAGTGAGCAAGTCCTGAGAAATGTTCACCTGTTAGAGCTGGAGATGGATTTAGCCCAGCTTTGAACTGCTCAGGAAATGCTGAGAAACTCATCCATCTGTTGGATAATCTCTAAATTATCTCTAAAATAATCCCTAATTTATTTGTAATATTAATTATTAATTAATTAATATTAATTAATTTCTGGGAGAATTAACTACTAGGTATCTGTAAGTGCATGTCAAGGAACCAGGTGGTGTTCAACAGGCTCTTTCAGATTCTTTTTGGGGGCTACTCCTAAGAGAAATGTCATGTCCCATCACCTTCAGACAGACTACAGAGAGCACTTCACTGAGGCTGGGGAAGGGCTCAGAAGTTGGCAGGGTTAAACCATGGACTGGGTGAGTAACAGTACTTCAAGAGTAACAGCAGCAAAGTTCAGGCCACATTCCAAGCAGTTACCAGGTGTAATTCCAGGAGTAAGCCATGATCCATAAAATTCAGGTCATAAAGTTCAGGTCATAGCTTTGTTCAGACCATTCTACTTGTGCTTGACTTGTTTTAAGATTAGATGAGTCTTTCAGATAATTCCTAGATAAAAATGTGAAGAAGTTTATAAGAAAAGTTGTCAGGTTTTGTCCTGTGAAATCCTGTGCTTAGTTACCATTGGTAATGGTAAGACCATATTGTACTTTGGGTCTTTCCATGTTCTGTATCAAGTTCTCTGTTCCTTTTTACTTCTCTTTAACAGTTGCTTTGCTTTCGGGACAGGTTTAACTTTGCAGCTCCAACACATACACTGCTTTCCAGAACACAGCAGGCTCTTGGTTTACTTACCTGTTAAATGAGAATAATTAACCCATCAGGTATCATGAGGTTCAACCCATCAATGTCTGTAGACTCTGTACTCATATTTTGGGAATGCTTTTCTTCTGTTTGAGCATTTTAAGTCTTGCCTAAACCAACAAGTTTGTGGCTTCTAATTCAGACTGTAAACACTGGCTTTACAGCTTTATTTACTGTGAGGGGTCAGAGAAAAGACAGAGCCTTCCCTGGGAGGTTAAACCATCAAAAGTTGATTCAGCAAGTCTTGATTTTCTTCCCTTTTTTCTTCTCTTCTTCTAGAAATGGCTTCCCAAAGCAAACAGCTGCTCAGCTGATCCTGAAAGCCATCTCCAGCTATTTTGTGTCAACAATGTCTTCTTCAATCAAGACAGTGTACTTCGTGCTCTTCGACAGTGAGAGTATAGGGATATACGTGCAGGAAATGGCCAAACTAGATGCCAACTAAGCCTAGAAAGCTACAGTACCAGCCCCCTCTCCTACCCATCAGCATCCCCAAATCCTTAACTCATTGTGAGGCAGAGCATCCCTTATTTTAAATTTTGCTCATCTAGGGAAATAAAGGTGGGGGTTTTGTTGTTTTGTTTTGGAATTTTTTGTTTGTTTTGTTTTTCCTCTCTAAACTGTTTTATGTTGGCACTGATAGTTGGCATAACTGCTGTTAATGCACTGTTATACCAGGCATTGTCTGAAGTTAGTGTAATCTAGAAGATTTTATAGTTTTATTTTAATGAAGTATGGATTGAAACAGGAAGCTTTTAGGAGTATGTAGTCTTTTACTTGTGAAAGAAACAGGCCAACCCTATTTTGTAACTGTGTTGTGGTGCTTTATCAATACATCAAGTGGCGTTCCTTTCATTTTTTAAAAGAAAGATGCTATAAACCTAATTTGTGTTTGTTTATTGTCTTAATGATTCTGGAAGAAAAAAAATACAGAAACCCTGTTGTCCTTAATTATATTTACAATTTTGAAACTGTGTGAATTGATTTAGTAAAATGTTTGAACTGTTGCTCTTGGTGTACTTGGATTCATTTTTCCTTTAAGCCTTTATTTTTTAAGTTCTGAAAAGTTAGCTCTGAGAGGGAAGAGAACAGATCAGAATCAGCTTGTTGATATATGCTGGGCATCTTCCCTGTGCTGGCTGCATTTGGATGTGCTCAGTGACACTCACAGCTGGGATTTTTCCAGGGAGCATTCACACTTCCCAGTTATAGCTTCAGATCCTCCTGTTCAAAATCTGCCCTAATTGCCTATTCAGTTTGGGAGGTTGAAGCCTTTTAGATCAAGAAAGGCCTAAGATTTTTTGAACTCTTTCCAGTCATCTAATATTGGCCTGTTTGAAGCTACTTTGTATTTTCTCCAAATCTTTATGAGCCCTGTTTGTAGTGGTGGCCCTGTCCTTTGCACAGCTGAAATCCATACCAACATAGACCTTTATGGAAGCCAGTTGGGTTTGTGCTTTGAGAAAAAGAAGTTACAGTGTTAAAAGTGATAGCATGTGGATGCTGCTGGGAGGGAGGCAGCTCTTTCTTTGAAGTTTTTAGCTGATTTCTAGGTAAGAGGCATACGTTTTCCATCTCTGTTGAAAACTTCATTTGCTGATGAAAGAGTATTTCACATCCAGTCTGGATTGACCCAGAACAACAAGCAGACCAAATCTGACTTTTTAGTAAGTTCTGGTATCCCAAATATTGAAAATGTGTAGCTTGAACTCCTGCAAAAGTTTAGGGTGTTTTGTGTAGAAGTCGAAAGACTTAGAGCCTTCAGGTGTAGAGGAGCAATGGCACCAATAACAGAATGCAAAATTTAAAATATAAAATAAAAGTTATTCTAAATATATACCCAAAGCTAAAAGGAACAAAGTAAAGTATTTGTGTGCTTCAAATGCATAAAGTGTTGGACCAGAGTATGAGGTCAAATTTTAAAATTTTTAATGGTCAAAATGCTTTTTGTGCATTCCTTAGACAGCAGCTTAAGGGACAATAAATGAAATAAGGTGCAGTACTTTGGGCATTTAATTGTGAAGCATCTGCTACTGCAGTTGGATTGATCCCTGGAGTTAACTGAACCTGCACTTTCCCCAAGTTTCACTAGATGTCACTAAAAGAATTGAAAAATATCAAAAAACTTACGAGCAGCTAACTTGGAGTGAAATGGGCCTCGATTTTTTTCAGCACAGGGGGGGATTTTTAACACAGGAGAGCACACATCACACTGAGCATTCAGAGAACAGAATCCTGATCTGTTTGCAGTGTAGAATTTACTATACTGTACTAAGTCTTGCTACTTTAAACTCTGAAAGTTTTAATGTCAACAGAATTGTTTATCCAAAGATATTTTCTAGGTGTTTGAAAGTACAGCCTCCAGTGGCATTTAATAGATCTCTCATATGCTGCACTAGGCTGGGAGGGCCAACTTTTGTCTTACAACTAGAAAATCCTAAAGCAAACTGAATTGTAATTCAAATCACATGGACTTGCTTCTTCTGGCCTCACATCTCAGCTCCTTATTTAGCCTTGGGCTCCATAAACAGCTTGGCTGACTTCATTGGGATCACCTGTAATGTGCCATTTTATTTGCTGGATTATGGTGCTTTTGTAGGGAACAAAACAGAACCCAAATCATTTGCATTGTTGGAGCTGGTCTCATGTGGGACATTGCCATATTCTCTTTCCATACAAACACCAGAGCATCCTCTTCTTCCTCCTCCAAGAGCCCAGAGCCATCTGTGTTCACCCACATCTCCCACAGCCCAGGGAATGCTGCTCCAAGGTCCCAAAATCCAGCAGGCTCTGTCAGGAGAGCCAGAGATCCCAGAACAAGCTTGATCTCGGGCAGCCTGAGTAGATTATGGCACCTATTCAAGAACCTAAAAAGTAACATATCAGGTTACATTCATAACAAGGAAAACAAGAGGAGAAATTCCTGCTAACATGTGCACTGCAGCCAGGACATTACTTTGGGACTCTCTGTGGCATTTTGCTTGCTGGAGCTAAACATGCAAGCTTCAGTTGCCAAAAAAACAAAAAAAAAAAAAAAAAAAAAAAAAAAAAAAAGTCACACCTTGGGAAGGCCACACATGGAAAAATATTAGTGAGGTGCCTTTACAGCTTCTTCTCTTACTGGTGAGTTCATTCTGGCTTTTACTTGAACACAGCAATTAAAATAGTCATTCTGTGATTTTTCAATACTTTCAAAGTTAAAAAGTTGAAAGCATTTTGTGGCCAATAGCATTTTCAATTCACACCAGCTCAGGTGGCTGAGCAAGGATGACCCTGACAGGAGGTACAGACACATGACAGAGACTTTGCCTGTCCTGATCCCTGTTACGTCCTGGAGATCCCACTGCTCCCTATTTTTGAGCAACTAGGCAAAGAATAGGTGGGACTGCACTGCTTCCATGTGCTTGACTCAGAGATTACACATCTGACACTACATTTTTTCATCAGCATTTAAACTTACAGCATAGTTGAGAACAAATAATTGTTCCAATTTTTTAATGAATGATGAATTTTTAAAAAATAATTTTAGATTAAAAACTTAAGCTGTCTTAACCATAATATTGGAGAAGCACAATGTGCAGCAGATTAACAAAGGCACCAATGGGACAACATCAGGACCTCTCCAGAGATTTATCACCAAAAATGCTTCCATGTACAAGATTTTATCACAATTGGGATGCGCAATTCAAGGGTCCATTGGGAGCAGTACCAATATAATCGTAAAGATAATATGGATATACAAAAAGATAGGTGTTAATAGCTAGATTATATAGAGTGTGTAATCCTTCAGCCATCAAGTGTACTAAGGAAGAGTCACTGAAGTGACTAGTTTTGTAAAAATGTGAGGAAGAGTGGAACTGGAGCCATTAGCTATAAGCAAAGCACTTTTAGAATTGCTTTTTTCAATAAGGTGAATCGTGAACCTTTCTATTTGTATAAACTCTCCAAAAAGCAGAATAGAATCAGAGTCCTAGGATGGTTTGGGTCAGAGGGACCTTAAAGATCATCTCTTTCCAACTCCCTGCCTTGGGCAGGGACACTTTGCACTAGACCAGGTTGCTCAGAGCCCAGCCCAACCTGGCCTTAAACACCTCCAGAGAATTCAGAAAAAGGGAAAATAATAACACACAGACAAGGCATCAGAACCAAACTCGGGCTGAAACAACAAGAGAGGCAAAAGTTTACAGAAAAATAAGGCTCCAGGTTTCCAGCATTCATTAGCACCAAGTTTTTGAGCTCTCTTCCCCTTGATCCTAGCTAAAATTGGGTTTCTAGCCTGAGAAACAGCACTGACAGGAGCTGCAGGTGCTGGCTACTCCAAGATGAGGCCTGCAGCCTGTGCTAACCAGTCACATACTCTGCTCTGTGCTGGTTTTACAGAGGACAGTAATACCTCAAGTTGTAACAGCAACTCGGAGGGAGCAGCATAATTGATAGGCCTGAAGAGTGCAGGTAAGTAGGAGGATTGTATTTATATCCCTGGCATGAAACCCAAAGGGAACCAGGCTATTGCACACTGGCTAAAGTGCTTCAAAATTGCCACCGATTCCTTTTTGTGTCAAGTTCTTCAGAGATTTAGTTCACTCCTCCATAGAATCCCACTTAATGCCTCCACAATTCATGTTTAACCATTATCACTAGCAACCTGCTCATAAATGCTACTTCCTTGTTAGATTCCACGACCAGGAATCAAGGGGAGATGATACTGCTGTTTCCTAATACAAAGGAAGGAGCGACGACGTTTCACAGCGCAGCTCATAAAATCCCAACTCTTCCCCACTTTTTCACCAGCCCCGTTAACGGAAGAAATTTGATATTTTTGTACCTTGAAATGACTAACCTTCTAAGGCTTAGGAGAATAAATTAAAGTTGAGCCAAAGTATGCCTCAGCTGCAGCAATGGGCAGATTGATTTGCTTTCCATCTGGGAGATTAAATTCCACTGCCAAAAAAATGGCACCAGCATAATTAGCTGTCAGTCAAGTTGCAAAGAGACAGACTATGTGGGATAATTGAAAGCCCTGCAGCTTCTCATTACATACTACAGTAGCCCTATTTGCAAATTTCCACCTTGAGGAGGTTCTCCCAACATGGTCAGGATTGTACTCATTCCTCCTGGCACATTCTTATGAAGTGAAACGGGAGTGTTGTTCAGGGATGGATTAATTTTAAGTAACTCGTTTAACCTAGGTTGGTTATAATATATTTGTCAACAGCCCCTGACAGCTCCACTAGACTTTAATTGCAAACAAATCCAAACAGCTAGAAGGAAATGGTACATCTTCCACTCTGGTTACGCCCAGGAGACACCTTTACAGGCATAAAAATCACCTCCCTCCCTTTGCCTTTCTTTTTTCTCCGTGCACTGTCCCTCCCGCAGGAATCCTCCTATTCAGCAAATTGTAATTCATAATGAATCCATCAGTATGCGATATTACAAACATGTACCTTTCATAAAATAATGAACTCTTTTTTTCCTCCCCTGTTCCCTGAGGCTCAAGCATGCTTCAGCGATTGTTGAGTGTACAGGAAAGTTTAGAACCATAGAAGAGAATCACAGAATGCTTTGGGTTGGAAGGGACCTGGAAGGTCACCTGGTTCCAATCCCCTGCCATGGGCAGGGACACCTTTCACTGGACCAGGTTGTTCAGAGCCTCATCCAGCCTGGCCTTGAGAAAAAAGTAGCTCTGGTGATCAGTCCAAGCTTTACTGAAGGGTGTGAAGTAATCTTGATGATGAGGCAGGAGGCAAAAAGGGTTCTAAGACTAAAATATGTTACAGCTTTCATCCTTAAACTACAGGGAATATGTAATTTAGATTTTTCCTCGGACTATAATGGGAATCAGCACTGCCTGCACTCTCCTTTTAGGGTGAGATGTAATTTCTGTCCCTCTTCCCCACTAAACTAAGGAGAATTGGGTCCATCACGCTTGCTGAGCTCCCAGTTTTAAACAAGGCACAGCTCAGCCCCGGCTCAACACCTTGGCCATCCTCCCCTCCCCAGGGAGGAGGCAGGCGTGCCCCGCCTCACAGCTGGGCGTTACCCTGATCATATCTACAGTAATGTCATTTAGACCCATGTCCCGAGGTGGGAGGAGGTTTTGGGGGCTTCATTGCTTTTGGTAGCTACAAAGTTCTCCAACCCAGAAAAGTTACTGGTTCCCACAGAAGAGGGAGCCAGTGTCACACCTCCCACACGGCTGTGAAACCTCCAAGCTAATAAAGCCCGGACTAATACACTAATAACTCTTCTTAAACCAGAGCTTTCATTATAAATGTAATTTATGTTCACCTTTAAGAGCACCAAAACACCTGAGCCCTCTCACAGGCACAGATTTGCCTCTTGCCTCCCTGCAGCACTTCCTCAACCCTGGGATGCACTGGTGTGAACTGGGAGCCAAACTGGGAACAGAGCAGGTGGTTCATAAAATGAGTAAAGCCAAAGTAATGAGTTTGCTGCTGTGATGTGGGAGAAGACTGGGTTGGCACAACAGAGCAAGACAGAATCTGCAGAAAACAGTGTGAAACTATTCCTGATTATTCAGGCTCCATCAGAAATATAAACACACCAATCTACTCCTGTATCTAGAGGGAGCAAGTCAGGATGTAGCACACAGACAGGTCTCATGCTGGCTTATCCTCCTGGATGTTAGGAGTGGGAAAATTGCCCCTCTTGTCTGTGCACAATGCCCCTTTATGATTTATTAGACAGTCCTCTTTTTTTGCCTCAATTACTCACTTCAAAAGAGGGTGGAAATGGGACATTCCTAGCTCTAATACTAAATGCATGTAGTCAATAAAAAAGAAAAAACACTGAAAAATGTTTAAAGGGAGGGTGCTTAAGTTATTGCAGCCCTTGGGAGCATTAATGTATGTGCCAACAAGTTACTGTATGTGGCTTTAACATGCTTATTTATTCTGCTGTGCAATAAAACTCTCTCTTAAATAGTGCCAAAACCTGTTTGCTATGGCAACCCCTCATCACACATGTGTTCCAGTAGTACTTACAAGCACCTTCTTAAAGAGAAATACACAGCAGGATGAATGTCTTGTGACCTTCAGGGCATTTTACAAAGCTTTAAGCACCCAAGTAAATATTACTTTGGATTGAAATATTTATTTCAGGTATTTTTTTTTCTTTTTGAGCAATATTAAGCAGTGAAGCAAAGCTTGTTCCTTGCTCACCTCTCTCCAAGTGGAGCTCTAATGACTTAGACAAAGCACAGAGTTTGGTTTTTACCTGGCAGGGCTCAGGTGTTGCCAGTTGGCTGGGGAAACATGGTAGGGATCAGCTGATCTTCTGTAGTTTCAAGTGCATTGCAGCTGTTTAGTCATCCTTTGTACCATCACAAGAAAATAGATGTTTTCCCTCCTCTCATCCACACAAATGTTTGCTCAGTGTAGCCACTGGCCTGGAATCCAAGCACGCACACATCAGTAATAAAGCCACTGACTCTGGTGTTGCACTTCCAGTCCTGCACATGCCCAGCAAAGGGGTCAATCCTGCTTTCTTTTACCACTGTTTAATTTGCTGTTGTGCTTTAACAAAACCAGCTCATTTCCCACATCCCTGGGTGATGCATCCGTGGACCACCGCAGGAAACTGCATGGAGTAGGTCTGGGTTCTCCTGCTAAGCCATCCTCCCACGACAGGACACTGCAGTGTGGGAATCCCTGTAGGAAACCAGGTTCCTTGGAGGGCTGCCTTGTTCACTGTCCAAACATTGTCTCTCAGCTGGAGACAGCACTAAACAGAGGAGGTTCCTCAGCCTTTCCAGATACAAATTCCCAGTGACACAACAAGCAAAGCCTGATTGATAGTGGCCTTTTGTTATCATCCTTGGCTGTTTGTCCTGTTGTGCACGAGCAGTGGGAGGAGCAGCCAGGCAGGTTCAGCCCAAGGAGTGGGGCTGTCCCAGGAAGGCATAATTGCCAGGAGTTACCCTATCTGCCCTTCCCTCCTCCTCTCCTTCCCTTTGTGGAGTTCCCACTCCTTTCCTTCCCTTTTCAGTTCAAATAACATTATTTAATATTTCCCAGCCCCATCACAGTACTGTACAGGATGATGAAGCTCCTTTATTCCCCAGGTCTGGAGAGAGCAGAGGGCACCTGAGTGAGCTCGGCTGGCTGAGCCTGTCAGAAATGGCTGGTGGGGCCTCCTGAGAAGCCCCTCCCCAACAGCTACAAGGACCCTGCAAAACAGCACGGACTGAAAAGCTCCCATAGCCCCCAGGAACGATTCCCATCCTGAAGGTGGTACTGCCCAGATGTGGGTTCATGTTTGGAGCATCCCTGAAGACATGCTCACTTCAGTGAATTCTGCTAATAAGATTGCTGGGGGGGTGAAACAAGAGATATTTTAGTCCTCTGGCATCATATAGAATCACAGAATCTTCTAGGTTTGAAAAAAAAAAAAAGTAAGATGATCAAGTCCAACCATTAACCTAACACTGCCAAGCCCACTACTAAATATCATGACTTTTTGCACAATGAAGTTCAGTTTAATCATTGCAGAAAGAAATCCATGAACATTATCAACAGCTCCTGGGCCATGAACTTTCCTCAGAGCTGACAAAACTTGCCCACTCCATTGCCCACCTAAATTCCCTGTCCCAGGCCCTGCTGCAGACTGTGGAGGGAAAGGGCTGGTCCCAGTAAGGCACAGGAACATTACCAGATACAGCTGCACAGACATTCCTCCTCGCAGCCAGCTCCAGGGAAATGCTCCTTCTGGCACCCAGGAAAGAAATCCTAGAAAGCACCAGAAAACAGTTGTTTTAAAAATAAATAGATGTATATAAAGCAAGAAAAGAAAACAGTGTATTCTTAATGCTCCATTATTAACGGTGCTCAGGAAGGGATTTTCTGCTTTACTGGAGCATGTAACAGGCTTAAATAAGAATCCCTATCAGAATATGATTTTATAATTAGGCAGATAAAATTTTGCTCTTGTAATGACAACGTAAACATTCACAAGCTGCATTGCTTACACATTTCTCTAAATAGCAGGGATGTCTCTCAGGTTGCACTGCCATGAAGACCACAAGCATGTCACCCTGACAAACCACAAATCATTTATGACTCCAGGCATTTAATAGTGTTGTCCTGTTGGTTTTAGTGAGGCTTTCAGCTACTGGCTCCTGGCAGGATTCCTGAAGCAGTTGTGCCAGGCAGAAAGCTGATTTCCCAGCACTGTGTTATTAATTAACCATTTCAGCACCAACTTAGGTGCATCCTTTAATGCTCAGTGAAACCTGTAGAGAGCCGATCATCCTGAGGGCTGTTTTGAAAAGCCTCAGTTTTACTCTTTGTCTCCCAAAACAACAGTACCATGCCTAGAAGGAAATAAATAATAAAATCGTTTAGGTTGGAAAGGACTTTAAAGATATTCCATTCCACAGCTGGACATGGGCAGGGACCCCTTCCACCAGACCAGGTTGCACCAAGCCCCATCCAACCTGACCTTGAACACTTCCAGGGATGGGGCAGCCACAGCTTCTCTGAGCAACCTGTGCCAGGGCCTCACCACTCTCATGCTGAAGAAATACCCTCTTTTTTTCTTCTTTATTTTCTCAGTGACTAACACAGAATATAAACACAGCACTTGCACGCCTGCAGCTGTGACAGGACATAACTCAAAAATTCCAAATGTGCAGAAATAAAGTCTAACAGCTCTGTACAGTAAGTGATTCCTTCTGGTAAACTGTGACCCACTTCTATGCTATCACAGTAAATATGCATTTTACTGCTCTGGCAGTGGGAGCGATCCCTTCCACAGTAAGTGTTTAAACAGATACATGCTTTGCTGGAGAACTGTTTTTGGATCAACTCCATGAGAATTCAAATTTGTGCTGAAATGTCTAATTATGAACATTTCTGTCATGTCTTACAGCTTCCTAAATCCCAACTGGAAAATATCTTATTTTATACTGGTGTCATCAGTTTAGACAAACATATAAAGTTCCATTTATTGAGCTGCAATTTTGCAGTGCATTTGCAAAATTCAGAAAATATGTTAATGTGTGATTCCTCCAAAAGGCAGGCACAGAAAACACACACTGATCTACTTGTGCATGTGTTTATAATTATTTTTGTACATTACTGTGTCCAAATAGCTGTTAGAAAAAAATTCCAGGCTAGTGTGGATATGTTTAGTTTTATTCCAGTGTCCATAAATGCATAAGAAATCTCTGCTGCCTAGAGACTTCTGAAAGTCTTATTCTAGCTGGAATCAAATATCAGGAATGATACCTATTACTGCATCCCCCTTGCCTATCCCGTTATTACTTGGAGGCATCACAATATTTTGTGTCATTACATAGTGCTGGAGGCATGAAAATTCACCAGGCTGATTAGCATCTTAGAATTTCTCACACAAGCACCTAATCCATCAGAAAGGACTGTTGGGTCTCAGCTGATCATTCATTTGTCTCATTGAAACACTATGACTCCATTTTAAGAGGTTTTTTATAGACTCGTATAAAGGAGAAAGTGAACTTTTTAACATGTTTGCACTTCACTAAGTCAATACACATAAAAAGAAGTACAACTGGGGTTCCTACATGGATATACAGCCCAGAAGTGCTAAGCTGGTAAAGAGATACAGCTACTAGCTACGCAAGAGATTAACTTTATTTATTTCCTTCTCTTCAATTTGCTAACTTCTTCATAGAGATGCAAGGGACATCCAGGAATGTGACAGCAGGGTGAGTCAGATCCCAGACTCCCCAGACATGTTTTACCCAGTACATTCATATGTGATTTTTTTTTTTCCCCTTAAATCATTTTTTTTTAATAGTCTGTGTTACTCTGTGGGTTGTTTTGCTGTTGCTTTTCTGTCCTTTGAAAGCCAAATCCAAAAGCAGGGCAGGATTCCCAGAGCACTGTTATTCCTGTCTCTTACATGCAGCTCAACACACAGAATCTCTGTCCCAATACGTATTTCTGGGAGCGCTTTGCCCAGTTGCCTGACAGGAAGGTCATGGAGCAGCAGTGAGGATTAAGAGTCTGTTTCTCCTACATGAAAGTCTGGTGCAGTTGTCCATCCTGCTGCCTAAATATCTAACAATAGTTTATAAAGCATGGTGGAGTGTTTGACCATCCCAACTTACTGAGAGCATCTCCTTCTCCCCAGCATCCCTGGTTGTTGCCCGGATCACTCCCACACCAATACAAAGGTCTGAGTCATATAAGAGAGAAGAAAATCAAGTTCTCTGCAATGGTAGAGCTGGAGACACTTGCCCCCCTCTCTTCTGCCTGTGAGTTGCCAAGACAAAGACTTAGAGGAAACAAGACAAAGAATCTCAGCAGCTGCAAGATGCAGCAAACAAAAGAGACATGTTTTTTAAATAGAAACCATCAGTACCAATACAGTTGTCTACTGCACTTTGCCCAAGTGAATTTTTATGAAGCTCTGTAAAGGCTTAAAATCTGAAACTTTAAAAACTTCTTTTCTGCTTAAAATGAAATTTAAAGTGACAAGTTTTATTAAAAACCAATGTTAACGCATGAGCATAGCCAAGAGAATCACTGAGATGAATAATGTTATCAATTATGATTTAAACATCTACATCTTCAATAGTCATCCAAAACCTGTCAGAAGGAAGACAGGATCTCCCAGCCAGATGGCTGAAAGCACCAGCCAGCCTTTCCCATAGACAACTACCTCCTTCATAGTCTAAATTCCAAAATGCTCACATCTCTGACAAATTTTAAAGAAAAATGTGTGATCCATAATTAATGACATTGGTGTGGCACCATTGATTGCTCATTTGCAAGAACCTGAGTGGCACTCAGGAAAGTAGCAGAAGAAAATATGACAAATGAAGAAAAGAAACTAAGCAAACAGAGATTCAGAAAGCCCAGTTATATTCAGAAAAGAAGAACCATCACATCAGCAACACAATCAAAGTGAAAGTTGGAAGTTGTCTTGGAGGGTGTTTCAGTTAAAACTTTTCCAGTTTTTTTTGTTTTGTTTTCTTGAAAAGTACACACATTAGCCCAAACCCTCTGAACGGTGGCAAAAGCCACAGAATTTCCAGCCCTTGCCAAGCATCATCTGTTCCTAAAAATACTGTTCTAGGCTGTTATTTGACCAAAAAGTTGAGAACATTTAAACCAGAGTGAACCACAGGCTAGAGACAATGCTTATTAGTAACAGCCTCAAATTATGTGTATAGCTTGATACTGTGATCTTGAAGTTATATAACAATAATTCTTCATGGAAGATTATCTTCCTGGAAACAAGGGCAGAAATTTATGCTACCCTCTCTTTTCTGACACTACATTGAGAAATACCCGAGCAATTCATAGTTTATTACCATGAAATGTAAGTTTAAGGGAGGGGATATGTCAGGGCAAGCAGACCTGTAGCTGCTGAGTCAAGATAAATACAACAGAGAAAAACTGTTCATAGCTGAGTCTAAAACCTGAGGGAACCCAACTCTTTGCCCAGCTCCACAGGTTTAATGCAAGTAACTTATTATAATAACCATAACTGTATCAAGGGCATAATTGCAGCTTAAAATAACCCAGAGAATTAGGCATTCATACTTGGATAAATCTGGAGCTTCATGATGGCATCATTTCCATTCATAAAACAGGGATGTAAAGCAAGTGGGACCCACCAAGCCCACTGCTGTGCTCTGCCAACAACAGACAAGGTTTCCGGTCCCAGGCCAATTTGCTGTGGAGGATTAGGGATGAGCAAGGCTGGGCCCCAGGAGCTGGATGACAGACATAGTGAGAGCAACCCTAATACAGCCCCCAGTGCCCCCAGAGCATGTTCAAGCACACCAATATCAGCTGTCAGATATAAAAGAGCACTGGCATGCAGAATATTTTTTCCAAGTCTACCCTAAGCTACAGTCTTGAAGGGAATTCTTGATTTATGTCTCTATATAGTCCATAATCAACCTCATGACCCAAGAATGAACGGAATCTTGAAATAATCGCAAGTCTCTTATATAACCAGGGAATTTGTTTTTCATTCCCACCCTCCAACAGATAAAAGTTTTTGTCTCTTCTGCTTCTACATGATCACACACCCTTCCCAACAACAGGCTTTATAACTTTTGATCCCAAAAGGATGTGAAGAACAAAAGGACATCAAAGTCCTTGGGTGCATGAATGCAGGACAGCAAGCCATATGCAAACAGTGTTTGAGTGTTTCTACTGGTCCACTGACTCCCAAAAATTCTCTGAAAGACCTGGTGGAGTTCATGTTATGATGGGCAATTTGACAACAATCTGAAATATGTCCTATCTAAAATACAGTCTGTGACATGAGTGGTCTAGGCAGCAAATACAATGTTTGCCCATGTGTTATGATTCTATGAACATATGGAGTAGTATAAAATGAGATTTTTGAAATGCTTTAGAGTTTAACTTCATTACCTCACTCAGTGCCTTGTTAACTAGGTCTAATTTTAATCAGCCAACAGTTTGAATTGAACAGAGTTGCCTTCCAAGGGATGGTGGGAACTACATCACTGCCCCATCACATTTATTCAAGGCACAGCATTCCTGGAGTGCTTTCTACATGTAGTCATTCTACAGGCTTTGTTTCAGAAACCACGGGCAGTATGATTTTACCCAGCCCTGGTGAGTATGGAGGTCCATTTCATCATACTTCTCACAATAGAACTGTTGGAAATCCAAGTTTCTTAGTAAGATCACCATGACTGCTCCCATCTCACAAAAAGGTGAGAAGAGAAAGCCATCCCAAAGACAGATTTTGGGGTAAAATCCTCAGGCCTGTCAGTATTGGGACTGTTTATTAAAAGATCTCTAATTTTCATTAGCTCTAAGAGGTAAATTTTTCAATCAGCTCATTATTTTTTACTCCTTTATTAAGACAATACTATTAATTAAGAAGCCAGTGGCCTTCTGAGAGATAAACAAAAGGGATGGATACCCTGGCCAAGTGAACAGCATCCACTCTCTGATATGCAGTTTCTGCATGGTTAATGGATGCTGGGCATTAATATTTCTTACCCTTTTGTCTGTGTTCTCTGTAATAGAAACCCCTGTCTAGACTGAGTGGCTACTACAAGTAATCCCAGTAATATCCAATAAAATCACTCTGAAATGTGATAGCTATAGTTATCAAGGAGCACCAGGATTAACTTGATTGATTGAACAATGGACTTCTGTTTTTTAACATGATCTATATGTGTCCCAAAAAAAATTCAAAAATATACATAAGGTTGTAAAAACTTCAATGCTGGGCAACTTATCATAGTCTGTAAGTATACTGACACACCCTGAAAGGAGAGGGATTAGTGCTGCTCCAAAATTAAAGGATAAATGGCAATGGTCATAAAGAAATACTTTTACTTAACCAATTTCTGCAAGGACAGGACATATCACCCTCTTGCTAACAGCTAGCAAACAAAAACATAGATGCTCAATCTTTGCTTGAAAGTCTTCTGCTGAAAATACCGCAGAAGTCTTCATTTGTGATCCAAATCCGACCATGAGAACCACCTGCTTTTCCTAGAGTGGCCTCTGAAGTGTCTCAATAAATAATCTTTCATTGAACAAGGAGATTTAAGTTCTTCCAAGAGGCATGAGAGCACATGGAATGCATTTGTTGAATTTACATAAGTAACAAAATGTCTAAGGCCAGGTGTAGAGCATCATCCACTTCTGTTAGGAGCCCACAATGGCTTTCCTGCTGACCTAGGTCTGTGCCTCCAATATCTTTGCTTTGAGCTTGGTTAGTTTATGGTGGGTATGTCTGATCTTTCTGAAGATTGAATCACCTCAGTAGATAGTTGGTTGATCAGAGGTACCTGGAACCAAAACTCCTGCAACTCATTTCCATCTCTGCTCATGGTCCACTTTTTAAATTTGTTTAAAATCTTGAGTTCTTTGCATGGGCTTGTATGAGTCTGGAAATGAGAAAAATGTTCCTATCTAGTACAAAAGAGAGAACATTCAATAACTGAATGCCTGCTTAAGTTGAAGATGAATTACTTCTCAGTCTACAAAAGTATCAACCTTTAGGAAAGTGGCTCAATAAATCAGTTTAGTCTAAGGAATCCCCACCTAAAGAACTGCATTTTATTTCCAGAGTGCATAATCAGTTCCCAGGAAATTGAAGGGGAACTATCTTGAGTTTGCAGCAGTATGCAGGTGTAGAAAGCCAACAGTATTGACACCAGGATTTTCAGAGAGGCACAATCCCTTAGGAATAGGCTTTGAATGACCTGGCATCAAGATGGGGTTTTTTGCTCATCTGCTATATACCAACAAACAACACATCTGCAAAGGAATAGAAAGCTACTAACCTTAACAAATTCTTCTGATGATCAGGTTATTTCTGCACCAGATGTAAAATTACCCAAAACATTCAGGCACTTTCTCACACTGGAGCAAAAAGGCAAGCTTCCTTCCCCAGTACCTCTGCCTTCCCTTTTATAATGCACCTGTGGATCACATTTCCCTTGGTTCCTGCATTAAAATAGCAGAACAGGGGGGTCAGGTTTGTTTGAAAAAACAATTAAAGCAGCTCTCCCTGTACTACCAATTGTTAAGTAGCTCAGCCTTACTCACCTGGGACTGGTCTGCTGCAGCAGGGCTGCTTTGTTCCCTTTGTTTCTGCAAGTAATCCAATTTGAGCAGGGAAGGAAAGGGAATTCCAACCAAAAGTCTTTCATTCACTATTAATTTTTGTTTTTCTGGTGGAAACATTTTTGTTACTGCAAGCTGGGGCTCTACCCACTGCCCAGCTTTGCTCAAATTTCAACCAAATCAAACATTTAAAATGAGCAAATAGTGAATACTTTCAATCACTTCCCATCCACCAGCCACTATGGAGCTCTGACAGTTTCTTAGAAGAGGATATGGTCCATATCTAGCAAAACATGGTTAAAGAGCTCCCTTTGCTGACCTGACATTGAACCTTTCCCTGAGCTGTTCCCAGTGCAGGAAAATATTTATTTTATTACAGCCCTGCAGAACTCATCCCAGTCCAGGCACTCAGATTAAGACCAAATGTGCTGAGCTTGCATTAGATGAAGTTATGAGAACTGTATTTGGGATTTTATCTTTTTTGTAGATGCTGGTGGTGCTGAAAGGGCACAAAATAAAAGAATTGCAATAATAACAGTGCTCATGGCAGTGTGCGGGTTCTGTTGGGGACTCCATAAAGGGGATAGCCCTAACCTGTGTCAAACGATGTTTTCAAAGTCTTATGTAACACAAGTCTCCCTGAATCCTTTTACAAGGAAATTCACGAGGCTCTCCTGGCTGGCTGAGCAACATCAACCCTTGGAGTCTCAGCTTACTTCAGCTCCCTGCACATCACAGACATCTCCAGACCCAGCTTAGCAGCAGCACCAACCACCCCAACACCAGGAGGGAGATGGAGGAGGGAACCTCTCCCCAGCCAAAAGGGAAAGGTGTCGAGGTGGGGAGAGGTCACAGGGCACACGTGTCTCTAGGCAGAACCCAAATCTGATCCTGGGAATCCTGCAACGTGAGAGAAGGGACCATCTGACCTGCACTGAGACCTAACTCAGGGGTGCACATGCAGACACCAGTGAACCACACTCATTTATTTCTGGTTTTCACTACATTAATAGCTATTTCAATAGCAGTGAGAGAACTGAAATCTCATGGGGTTAGACATTGATGAAACCATTAAGGAGTTTTCTCACTGAAATTTCTAAGTAATCCATGTTCTCATAGTAACAGCAAAATCTCTGTTTAAAATATAGTTGCAAATATCCTGTTTCTTTTTATTGCTGAGTTGATATATCAGACCTGGGATATGAGATATATGATATTTCCATTACAACCATAATGTCTCCTTGGGACCTATATGGTGTCACTGTGTATTACCAGACTTCAAGAGTGATCCTGAATACAAGGATTTTATTTACTAAAATATCATATATACCAGTTCCTGATCCATCTATTGTAATATGAAGAAAATGAAAACTAATGAGAAATAAATGCTAATTCCAATATTTTAAAGCCCAAATGAAAAGTTCCACCTTTAGAAAACATGGTAGGGAAAAAGGGAGGGGGGGGAAGTGTGAAATCATAACTTCTTTTATCTGATCACAAGAGAAATGCCAAATTAATAGCATGAGGGTTTATTAGTGTCTCTGGGCTTGTTTCTGAGACTGTGTGAAAGGAGCCTTTATAAAGGAGGCTTTATTCGAAGACGCCCCCCAGTTCTCACACAATTTTCCAAAAGTGTAACAATAGATCACTACTACAGAAACCAAGACCTGCCACAGTATTATCTGTCCATCTATTTGAAAGCAGCTTGAGAGGCAAGGAAGGGTGGTGAGGTGCAGATGTTATCAATTAGCCAAAGAAGTTAACAAAACAACTTCAGACCGCAACAGTTGTTCCAGCTGAGAAGGCTGAGGTTTGAAGTGGGTATTGAGCTGTTGCTGTGTGCTCACTGCTTTTGTATGTGCTGATAGGAAACCAGTCAGACCACAGCTGTGAAATCCCAGCTTTGGGAACCAGATTCTCACTTTCAAATTCAAGGGGCAGCAGACAAGACTTGTATTGCAAAGGATGCACAGCCCTAAGGTAAAAATCACAGCTAAAACACAGAAAAGCTTGTAAAATGGTTATTGATGTACAAAGGGAGAGAGAGACAAAAGTAAACCCACTTCTGTCATTGCAAAAACAGCAGTGACATGAAGGTTATGTAAATTGCTATCAAAAAGAATTCCTTCAAATCATGACATGTAGGTAAATGTGTGGATAAGGATGACCAAGTCTAGAAATAAAGAGAAAATGTGCATGTTCGATGCCCTAAAACGCCACAGAAGGAGGTGCAATTGCACAAAGTACACAGATATTTGCAAACACTGCTTCATCTTTGGACCGTGCTGAGCCCTCGGCATCATCTACTGATCACCTGCTAGAACATCTAAACTCTGGCAGAAGGAAAATCAGGGATTTGTATTTCCTACTGACAAAAAAAAATCACAGATGTCCAGAGTACAGGGGAGCTTTAGAACCTTCCTTTCCTAGGGCAGGACCCCCAGCCTGTGTCTCTCTCTGGGATATTTAGTGCAGCTTGTGGCCATACCAGCAGGCCCATTGCCTCCAAGCAAATGTGGTGCTGAAACCCAGCCTGCAGATGCTCCCAGGTGCACTGAAGTGACTGCACTGGCAGCAACCAAAGGTACTGCAGGTTCCAGAGCAGCCTGAGGACACTGCAGGATAGAAGGGCAGTGTTTAAAGCCTGTTGGGACAGGCAGTGGTGCTTTCTGTGGAGCCTCCATGGCCTGAGCAGAAGCTGCTCATCACCTCTGCAAGTAACATTCCTCGAGACTGCATTCCTGACCTACTTCTGCAAGAGTCAAAGCAGAGTCTAATAAACAAGTAACTCGAGATAAATACAGCTTGCCTGCAAAGTCATGATATCTTGATTGTGACAAGCCTCCTGGGGATGTCCTTGGCCCAGAATCTTGGGTGGGACACAAACACGTGGTAGTGTTCAGCCAACAAGGCTCCTTGGTGACAAGACCACAATGCAGAGCTAACCAGGGAGAGAGAACCAGGGTTACAGGGTTGGAAGCAATAGGAGGCCAGAGCAACCAAGGGCAGCTGAGTAATTGATCTTACAACAGTTAATTAAAAAATCAGTGCGATTCAGAGGAGTGCAGCCAGAGGTTTATAAGGCAGTGTGCTGTGTAGGGCGTGTGTTGGCATGGTTTAAAAGAAATAACAGCAAGAAATACAACATACTCTAATCCTGAAGTGACAAGAGAGAAACAATAAAAAGTTACTATACCTGGAGTTTGTCAGTGAGCCCTACAAATGGGAGTGACTTTTTTTCATTGCTTTAGAGCACAGATCCATCCCTTTGTTTCCATGAGTCTTGCATCACAGGGCCACTGGCCCAGAGCTGCAGCCACCCTGGGGTGTCACTGGGATTACATCTGCCTTGTCTGAGTCAAACACTGCTGTCACTGAGTTAACTGGCAAGCGGTTGCACCAGCAGATGAGCAGTTTGAAGGAGGTCTGAGTCACACAGCCATGGCATCTGGTGCACCAGTTCTTGCAGAAAAAAGGGCTGAGAGAGGCCTCCTGGGTCACCCAGCCTCGTCTCCTGCTATCACAGGCACCATGTTGTATAATCCCCTTCATAAACAGCAGCAGCTGTGGGAGAAAGGCCTGGAATGGCTGAGGATGCTGAAAGTGAGGTGTTACAGGGTCCTGAGTCAGGGGGATTGGGAGTATGTGAGGAATGCAGCTATGCGCTGTTCAGGAGAACATAATATTTTATTAATGAAGCTGGAAAGTCATATATCCAGGGAAACACCCAAGACCTTAATTATGCCAGAGAGGCATCAGAGTAATGCAGTACTTACTTTCTACTTCTGGCCTTGGGTTCAGAGAATCATTTTCTTCTGTTTCAACATTTGGTTGAGCACGACATGCCAGCAGGAGAGAAAAAAAACCTGGTTTCCATTCCTGTGAGTACTGTGTCTGGTTTAAATCATGAGAGAAGGAGACTTCTAATGAGGCTGATTCATATAATGATGTATTTTACAAGCTATTCTTAGCAGATTCACTGCAATATGTCATTCTTTATGTACCGTGAGAGATATATGAGCACACGAGCTTATGAAGGGTGGGGAAGTCTCTGAATAACTGGCCAGTTTTTCACCTCATGTGCTGGAGAAGGGGAAGTTCACACAGACTATTGCTTCCAAACCCCCCAGACCTCAGGTCAGCTGTGAACTCCACTCCAATAAATCCCAATGTTACAAGACTCGTGTCTTAAAACTTATTTCCAAGGAAGTGTCTCATTTTATTGCAACACGAATAGGAGACTCTAAGGTAATATTTACTTTGGTTTACATTTCATAAAAAAAGAGACTGTAATTTCATGGAGGCTCTAACAGAAATTCCTCTTTCCATCCAAGCGGAAGAAATCATGTTCAGGACCTTTCCCTGAGGGCTCAAGGAAAGCACATTAACATGGCAACTCCCACTTTGCTTTATTTGTGAGTTACCCTTGCAGGAGGATGAGGCTGGAATTGAGACAAGCTATAAGTGGACTAACAGGCCAAAGCCTGTGACATTAAGGGGTAGGCAAAGATGCTGAGAGGATAATCCCAAAGATGCAGCTCTCCAGCTGATGAAAATCAGAAGAGCCAGATAATCACTGAGAGAGATTCTCACCTAGACAGAAGGTAATTGCAGGGGCTGTGAGCACAAGGGTCCAGTGATTACTCCAGTTCTGTCTGTCACCCCTGCCACTGCTGACCTCCCCAGCGCTGTGTTTCAAGATGCTAGAGGAGGGGCTGAGGCCTTTTGAATGAGCTGAAAGGATGAGCAGGAAGCTTTTCCAGACCAGCAGTGGGAAGAGAAAAGTCATGTGCAGCGAGCCCTGAGCATGGGGGAAGTAGAGCTGCAGCCTGTTGCAGATGCAGGAGCCGCTGAAGCACAGGTGACCCCAGGAACACTCCACACTGAGCCTGAAGGAGCTCTGGCCAGCTGGGACAGTGCCACTGCCACAGCCACACCAGTGCCCAGCTCTGCCCTGCGCTTGCCTTGGGACCCAAGGATACTCAGACAGGTGAGTGGCTCCTGGCCTGGGCCTTCCCAGCTCTCGGGCGTCTCCTGGCAAGCCCTGTGTGCTGCTGCAAGGGGCCCTGCTCCAGCACTGATGGAGCAACCTGAGTTCTGGCAGGGGGAGCTGGCTCTGTCCCCTTGTTGGGCTGCCAATGGACCTCCTTTTTCTGGCCCGAGGGGCCACGAGAGTGATCCAGGCTGCTGCCAACTCTGTGTGCTGGGGAACAAGGGACCCGGCGTGGAGCCCAGATTGTAGCTGGTTTCTGCTGCTCGCCTGCAGACCGGCCCTCCTGGATTCCTTAAGGGCAGGCTGCCCTTACTTACTAATTTTTTTTTTAATTGTCTGTGGCCTCATCGATGACATAGTCATAACACCAGAGTCAGCCACCAGCTGCTGTCTATTCCCACGGTATAACCTGCCCCTTCACTGTCTTTCCTTAAATGTAATACGTGGTACTTTTGTGTCTGGTACTTTCTCTTGTTTCTGCAGTTGAAATTTTATCCGTTCATGGAGTGCCCGAAATTCTGCAGAGACACTTGGCCCGAATACTCATTTCATTGCTGAAAACCAATACTGCTTTAACAGATGCAGTAAAATTGTGAGAATCTAAAGTTCACTTTCTGCTTTAACTGCTCCAGATGAAAGAAATGCACTCCACACAGCTGAATGCCTCTCTTGCGTGCTGGCACATGAGCTTTAAAGGTGTTCTGGTAGTTTTCAGTCCTCTGTGTTGCCGGAGTACTCTTGTCCAGATCCTCAGCTGGAGGAGATGGATGCAGCTATGCTGCAGCCAGCAGAGCTAGGCTGATTTATACCCCCAGGCATACTTTTTTATGTGTAGATATCCTTAGAAAGTAATCACCAGGCTCCCTCAAGCTGATTCCTCATGACTTGCAACTGCAGTTTCAAAGCAGTGCTATTCCTGAAGCCTGGGTGCCCCTCCCACACTGCGTAGGAATCTGTCCAAGGCATGAAGGAATCCGGTCCCACACCAGTGGCAAATTCTCAGCCTCTACACAAAGTATCCTTCATCCTTCGACATGTTTGACTGTATAATTATTGTATTGCCTTGCACAATTTCAAACAACATTTCATGGCACAAAAACCTCTAGACCAAGTTGTCAAATTATTTGTATTGCAATAATTTAAAAAATACAAAATCTGTCATTTCTTCACCTCAGGGAAATGAAACCAGAACAAGCCAAAGCTTTTACCACTGCACACCATGTCTATATCCCAGGTCTTTAGATTCTCTTTCAATATCATTTCTGCCATGTGAGTTAGACCAGTGCAGACCAGTTCCCTTCTGTGTTTGCAGCAGTCCAACACCCTGTGGAGATGTTAGGCTCTGTTTAGTGTACACAACTCACAGCCCTGAGTTACAGGGCTATCTCCATCCAGCAGTATGCCCCTCTGTTCTCTGCTGACCTTGCAGGTTTGTCACCATTTGAAAACAATTATTTTCCCCTGACTTGGCATTTTTGGCTCCTTCCCAACTCCTTGCAGGCACTTTGGGATTTATAGTTAGGGCTCCTCAAAGGAACAGTTATCTTGAAAGTTAAAATTGTATCCAAAAGGCTAAAACACATCTTTCAGCTGAGTGTGGTTTTCCCTGCCAGAATTGCTTCATATGGATCTAGCAAATTCATTTTCCTGCAGTTTAGGGGTTGCAGGAATACCTAAGGGCTGGGGCAGAGGGAAGATTGGGCTGAGTGTCTTTTACCACCAGGGACCTGACAAGAGAAGTACAATTTACTTCCCCTCTGTGATGCTTCACATAGCAGACAAATGTGAATCAGACCCTCTGATTGAATACTTTTGTGTGAAGAAATAATGTAGAATAAAGTAATATAGCTGGCAAGGAAAGGTAATAAATGTTTTTAATGCTAGCAAGAGAAGAGAGGAAGATTCAAGAATTATGACCAGGCCTAGCTAATACTGAAGCCTTTAGTTCCCAAAGAGGGAGACACTGAAACACAAAGATCCCAACCCTGGCAGCCTGTCTTCCATCATGTACCATGAGGCTGCTTTGCCAATGGGAACATGGGGAATGGGAGCTCAGCATAAAATTACCTCAGCTGTATCTGTCCTCCAGACTGTAATCAGGATCTTGACATTCTTGCATACTGTATGGAGTTAAAAATGATTGTGTGTAGTCCAATGGACACCTGTACCCCAACTTTCCTGGCTAGTGTTTAGCTGTAGGGAAGTCCAAGCAAGCCTCTAATTTTGAATAGGGGGTACTGTTTGTATAGTAAAAGTGACATTCCAGGCTTGGAATTGGTGCCATTTCCCTAGCCAAAATTTTGTAGGCCTTGATTTCAAAGGTGACTATTTGATAAATAAAAATAGAAATAAAATTATGTCAGTGTTTATCTTGCAGTCACCTCTTACTCAGTGTAGTCAAGACATCTTTGAATCACTCCTCACAAACATACTAGCAACAACAACAATAACAAAAACTACAAAAAAAAAGAATAAAATCCATGTTTCTGGTGTACAGATTTTCTTTCCTGGGGTAAGGCCTCTAGCACCTCATGCTGTTCTCAGTTTTTATAGCTGTGGAAGGAAAGATGTTAAGCAAGATTTGGATTTTGCACTTTGATCACTAGTTATGTCATACCGTAGGACATGCCAAGTGGAACTTTCTACAGTCTTCTTAGAAACACCCTTGCACAGAGCCCAGAAAGACCTGGACCTCAGCCTGGCACGCTTCAGACTTGCTGATTTCTGAAGCTAAAAAATAAAAAGAAGCAATGTCTCTAGCAGCACTTTTAGATGTTTTTGCTACCCAGCCTTGTCACATAGCTTGCTCACGCTGCAGTCAGCTGGATGGCCTTGGTCAGGACTCCCAGTAAGGCTGCTCCTCTCATTTCTGCCCCCTGTTATGACCCACTCATTTAACAGGAGACAAATATTTCAGTCATCCTCCAAGTCTGGTCTCTGCAGTTGCAATATCTTCCTGAAGTGTTGGATTTCACCTGCTTGTTAATAAAACATGCAGGTGACTGTGGTAAAAGGAAGTGAACCCACGCACCTTTTCACTGCCAGTGAAATGTCAGCAATTTTCGGTAATGGCTTTAGCACAAAACAGATGAACTGAATGTTCAGTGTGATTTGGGTCATTGTGACAGTGAGGATCATGCAAGGTCTGGAATGGAAATGGTACTTGACCAAAGATGGTAACAGGAAACAGAATAAATAAAATAAATTAGTATCAACACTGGATTTAAAAAAGATTTTCAAGGCTCTACCATTGGATGAGTTTATTCATTTGCAATTAAGTGGGCCTTTTCTCTCTCCATTAACAAAAGTGTTACATCCTTGTAGCTGTTACAGAAAAAAAAAACATATATCAAGCTCACCTTTAAATAGGTATTTAACAGTCTATATTACATTTTAACAGGTGGCCATGAGGAGGAAAGCTGGGACTACTGAAGTACAGTTCATTCTGCTCTACAGCTGTCAGGGGAACATGATCTGGGAAAATACTCACTTCGGAAAATTAATCAGAGACAGGGGCTGATATAAGCCAACACTTCTGCCTTCTGCAGGGCACTCAGACTTACCCAAGTAGGTACATCAAATGGAGCTGAGCTTGCCTGTTTTACAAAAAATGCATCTTACTCATATTTGGCCATATTTCATCCTGGGGAATAATTCCTATCATTCCTTCTGGTAATTTCTCCACACATCAGTGCCTGAATGGTCTGCCTGGAAAGCATTCCTCACAGGGAGTGCCATCCTGCCAGGACCCTGCTTTGACTTGTACCAGTGCTACCTGCGTGAACTGATCCTTTGGAAGTGTCTGCACTTCCTTGGCATTTCTTTCCCATCTGAGAGATCATCTTGAAAAACTGTTAGTAAATTCTGCTTATAAGTGGTTAAATCTGTTTCCTTAAAGAAAAGTGAAACCACAAGCAGGATAAGAGGGTCAGAGGAAAATTCCTAACCCTGGAATCCATTGCACTTTAGAATAAAATACAATAAATTTGCTTAGTGAGTGACAGCAGCACTTGGTAGGAATGCAGTTGTAGCCCATCATTTATCGAGCTGTTCTTTGCATCACGTCTTTATCAGACAGATTTCTTTGCAGAGCTTGGCTACATCATTTGAAAAAATCCCATAAAAATGCAAATTTTGTTCTTACCTGCCTTTGCCCTCCATGCAGTCCCTTGGTTTGCACTGGATTCCTGACACTCTTGCCCCTTGCAGACCAGAGCTCCATTAGCACAAGTTTTAGGTGATACTCGGATTGCTTTCAACACCCAGAGTGCTTAATTCTTCAGGCTGTCTGGAATATATTGGCATCAGTGGTGAATAATCCCTCCCAAGTCATCACATCAGGCCTGTTTTAGTAAATCTTTCCACTTATTAAAAACAAATTTAAGCCATCTAAATATGCTTATGTAAGGAGTCCTTTTAAAATAGTTCATAAATTTAGGAGCCAGCATATGCTGAAAAAATACAATAAAAAAGAAAAAAAGTCAGTGACATACTTTAGCTCAGTTTAAACTCAGCTGAATCTTCCCAAACAGGAGGTTTTGCATAAAAGCAGCCAGCAAAGTCCTGCTGGTGTTAAGATGTTCTTTCTGAAATGCAAGGCAACACTTCATCTGCTTTATGAGCCACAGGTCGAGCTGGTATCTACATTCCTGAACAGGCAGCCAGGATTTAGAGAGGTACACAGGCAGACCCCGTGATTACCCAGTTCTGGAGGAGTCAAGAGGGTGTCCCCTGTACCAGCTGAGCACTCAAACTTCTTTCATGACTCTCTGGCAGAAAGAATTCAGGAGAGCAGTTGCTCAGAACAACCTTCAGGCTGCTCATGGCAGCCCTGGGGAGCAGCACTATGTGTGCCAAGCTCTTAGCCAAGCACTGGGGACAGGATAGTGTAATGTTGGCTAGGAGAAATCAGCAACACTCAGGAGAGTTACTGTCAAATCTTGGTTGGAGCTGTATTTTGCTGAAAGCCAGACTTCCTGCAGGAACATTCCTCTCTGCATCCTGCAGGGCCTCGTACCCCTGCAAACACAGCAGCCACTGCCTGACAGGGGTCCTTGTCATGCAGTGACAGGATGGTTTGTGCGGGGAGACCCTAATGCTCATCTCATCCCAACCCCCTGCCATGGGTAGGGGCACCTTCCGGTATCCCAGGTTGTTCCAAGCCATATCCAGCCTGGTCTTGAACTTCCAGGGGTGAGGCAACCAAAGCTTCTCTGGACAACTTTCTCCTTGCCCTGCCTTCTGACACAAGGCACTGCCCTTTGACTGCTGCTGAGACCTATCCTCATTTGTGGGTGTACAAGAGGAGGTGCAGGTCCAGCCCCAGGTACGAACATTCTTTGCCCTGAGCGTGTGCATGAAAATGGCAGTGGTTTGGTCAGTGTGTTTTTAAATCCTGTGATCCTATTAAAAAAACAGACTGTCAGTGGATGGAGAATTCATTGGTATTGCAGGACTGACTTTTAAAGACTCTCCCCAGGGCTGACTTGAAGCTTCTGCTTGACAGGTGTATGTAATGTACCAGGATCCAGGGAGAAATCCTGTCTTGTCAATTCAGCTGAAATGAGGCAACAAAGAGAAAGGACAGAGTCGGCAGGTTCATGTGTAGGTTAATTTACAGCATCTCTAAGTGTCTGCCAGTTCAGTACTTGGAAATCCTGTCACATTCTGTGAGATTGTGTGAATTACAAATTCCCACTAATGGCCTCACACATACGAATGTTTCAATAGTAGTTCCCTATTTTTCCTTTTCTATGCAACAAAAAAGACAAAAGGAGTTGCAGCATATTCCAGAGTGATGCATCGCCTGATTGTGACAGTACTTCCCTGTGCCAGTAAGAGTTGTATTTATCTTTCAGGAAGGTAATCTTCTACACTCCCAGTATAAGTAAATATAAAGAATTTTGCTCTGATTTTTATTCAGGTAGATCTATGCGTTGGATAAACCCCACTTCCAAATGTACAACCAATATTTAGGCAAGTCTAAACAAAATCTTTTTTTAATAAATACATAGTTTGGGGTCTGAAAACATTTTGCCTTTTTGCACCAAAATATTTGCCACACATTTCCACTGAAAGCAAGCATGATTAAACTGCCTGAGGTGCAATCAAAGCAGAGAGATGTGTTTGTACAGCACAGAAAATGTAGTGAGATATCCAGAGAAGATTATGGTATCTTGCTGCCACACTGGCCCTTAGGTTTAAAAATAACAGTTTTGGGATAGAGCACTGGGATTCCATCTCTGATTTTCAACTGGAACCTTCTGATGGAAAAAAAAAAATCAGAACAGATGTTTTCTCTAAAGGACAGTAGGGAATAGCTTTAAACTGACAGAGGGCAGATTAGATTAGATATTAGGAAGATGTTCTCCCCTGTGAGGTGGTGAAACAGTGGCACAGGCTGCCCAGAGAAGCTGTGGATGCCCCATCCCTGGAAATGTTCAAGGCCAGGTTGGATGGAGCTTGGAGCAATTTTAATGACCTATGTATTTCAGGCAAGGGAGACTAATATTTTAATCAACAGTTTCCTTTGAAAATATCCTCCACAACTCTTAGACTCCATGTTAAATTTTTCCTCAACTTTTCTATATTCACATAACCTAGATGCTCTGTATTAATTACATTTGAAAAGTTGGCCACACACAAGCTCCTGATACCATGTATGGAACCCAGCCATGGCTGGTCTGGAACCCAACCACAAACACAGCAACACACATCAAACTCAGTACATTTGTTGCTGCTGCATTTGATCTTCTGGTGCTGCAGTGCAGGGGACAGATGTGACACAAAAAAGCCAGTTTCTATTTCATTTCTGGAGGTACGTCCCTCTGCTTAATTTCCTCCTGCCAGCCCCAGCCTCCACAAGGCTGTTGTAAGGAAGCACAGCTCAGGAAATCTTCCCCATGCTGAACTGTGTGACTTCAGGATCCATTTCTTTGTAACAGCACCTCTTGCTGTGACTGCATCAGTAAGCTGTGATAACAGCTCTGCTCTCCAGGGCCACATTAAGCTGCTTCAAGGCAGACTTTTTTATGTCCTCTTTCTCATGCCATTACGCACAGGCTTCATGTCCAAGAAAATCATCTGTCACTTCCAGTTCCTGCAGCATTATTCTGACAAAAATCAGTCACTATGAAAGTCCTTGATGTCAGAGGTTTCATGAAAGCAAAGTAATAAATATTGCAGCAGTCAGCTTGTCTTCAGAGTCCTGGCGGTTTTGCCAGAAATCTCACTAAGTCCTTCAACACTGATTTGTCAAAAGAATTTTGTTTGTTGGAGTTTCTCTGTTCTTCCACTGCTTTTACTTTTTTTTTCCCCTTTCTCCTCTTTCCTTTTCTTTCCTTCTCAAGGAAATGGGGGCAAATACAAGTGAGATATTGTACAATCTTGATCACTTCACCATCTGCAAATGGTTTCATTCTTCTGACAATTTCATGTGCAACCTTATAAAAAGACCTGGCTCACTTAAGCTGAGAACTTCAAAGATGCTCAAAGCTGTGTTGGACTGGTCTGTGCTGGGGGAGCAGTTGATAGGAGGCTGTGTTTGATTTCTGTGAGAATCTCTCTCTATCAAATGGATAATGGGTGAGAAAACATTTCTTCCAGTTGTAGAACTGAATCCTTCTTCAAAACGATAGCAGAGAAAAAATCAGTGGCCAAGAGAGGTTAAGAAGCCATACAAGTAAGGAACCTCTGAATTTCTCCCTCCATTCTGCAGAGAAAACCATGAAAGTTTGGACTTGATGGTCTTGGAGATCTTTTCTAATCTCAGTGATTCTCTGAAAGCTTCTGGCATCCTTGCAAATGTTGCAATTGGATTTAATATTGGCCTTTTCTCCTGTTAATAATTTCTCTGTGCCAGCTGTGCCCATCGTTCCCTAAACCCTTTTTTCCTTTGGCAGGGGCAGTGGACAGCACTGGGATGAAGCAGCATTGTCTGGCTGTCCCCGCCTGTCCTTCCACAGCTCCATCCCATTGATTCTATCCAGCTCTGCCATGCACTCACCCCTCCCAGCTCCCATTAAAAATTCCTAGGCTTTGAGGACACTCAAAGAACTTGCAGCCCTGTGCTTGGTCTGTCCTGTTTCCCTGAAGTTCCCTGGAGTACAAAAACTTTGTACCTGACAGAGGGTAACTGAAAACTAGTTTGGTTTTTTTTTTTGCCTCCTAAAGGCACCTTCCTGAATGTTCCAGTGCCTATTTTCTTCACATGAACATTTTTCTATTTTCCATCTGTTAGACAAGTTCATGACATTGCATTTTGCCCTGTGGAAATTTTAAACAAAAATAAAGCTATTTTTATTTTGATTTCCAGCTTCTCTGAATATCAAGGGAAAGTGCATTAGCCCAATTTCTTTCAAAATGACTTTTTAATAAAAACATTCATGTTTTTCCTAATACTGAAAACATGGCTTTCTGTTCTCTTGAACATTCCTTGTTTTTCTTTTAAGTAGTTCTGATGAAAATTACTTTGGTTCTCTTTTACTAGAAAGCTTGCATGTAACAAGGCATAACATTGCCTTGAAATGAAGAAAACATATCTCTGATTTTAATCTTTTTATAAAAAGCCTGACTTTTCTCCCCATCTCATTGCTCATATTTTAAAAAATGATTATCAAATAGAGAGCAGAAAATCTTGAGTATTACACTTTGGCTCTGCGTTCAAATTGAAGGTTTTTAAAATTCTTCTTGGCTGTTCACAAGCCCAGAGGATTTCTTTTGATTTTTTAAGCCTCTCTAGAAAGTGCAGCCTTTTCTCTAGGGACAAGTTCTAAAAGAAACAAATCAGAGACGAGGAATTTTAGTAGTCAGTTCACTCTCTGGCTCATTCCTTTGTCTCTCTCCTGTCAAGCCACTTTGATTCTGCATCCCCCACATATCTCAGCCTTTCGAGGCATTTATAAATTATAGAAGTATTTATTATTGTGGTGAAAATATGATCATTCACTGAACTCATGGTGAACTTTGCACACATGCTCACTCCTTTGGTCCTGAGATTTTTTTTCTTAGCAAGCAGCCCCCTTTGCTTTAGGTCTGCAGGCTGAGAGCTTGGCAGGTGGGCTGAGGCTCCTTCTGCAGAACACAGAGCAAGAGCAAAATGCAAAAATGCCCACTGTATCCTACTCTTTTTTAAAATGAATCTACAACTTTTCTTCATGTTTGTCCAGTTTGCCATAGAAATTCAGCAAGCACCATGTTGGTGTGTAAATATCTGGGAAAAATTTGCCCATAGTCCCACATATCTTTATGAAGACAGTTTTGTGGGATTTTCAGTTCCTTTGTTGCTAAAATACAAATGTGTGTGAGGGTAGGATATGAAAAACTTGTGAATAAAATTAAGCTGTGGTCTTCACTTTCTCAGGTAATATTGAAATAATAAATTTTATCATTCCTCCACTCTTCCAACACCATTAAACAGAACAGTTCAATGGCAAAGGATTTGGGATATTTGAATTCACACATTTGGGATATTTGGGTTCACACCTGGATATCCCACCTGGGATATCACCTGGGAGATTGATAATTCTTAATCAATGGGATCTGTACCACTGCTAACTGCACAGATACACATTATGTTTTCTCTCATACCCTTCCTTGATACTAAAGAGAAAAAAGTTCTCAGTGTGAGCTGTTCCATTGCTGCAAAGACACTTCTCAGCACAGACACTCTGGATTTGAGCTCAAGCCCCTGGAGAAGGTCACTTAATCCCCAAAAACACCTTCAGTAGCCCCCTCAAAGACTCCTCACTTACTGTGTCTTCTGTGATATCTTCCATTAACGCTACCAGGGACCCAAACTCTGCCTGATCACTGAGTGATCTGTTCTCCACCAGGCCAGAAAATGAATGCATTTAATAAGGATTAACCCCAGCTGGCACTAGGGAGCAATAAATATCATAGCGCCAGCATTCGTAACGCTGCAGTTATCATTGTGTCAGCATTTCTGTTATAAACCAGGGGTTGCAGTGGATTAGAACTCAGCCATAAAATTTTCTCCAGGCTGAAACTTGGCATAAAAAAGAAATATCAGTCCATGATATTTTTTCTTAACCTTTAAAAAAACCCCCTTTTCAGTCTATTTTAAGTTGTAAAAGGAAAGAATATGAGACTCTTCCCAAATTCTTTAAATCATCATCCAGCCCTCTGGGGAATGAAGATAGACTCTGGCCGTGGCTGCATTTATGGGTGAGTTTTCAATGGGGTATCAGAAGTTCAGGGATTAAAGATGTGTTTTGGTACTTCTTGAAGTCAAAAGCTTTGCCACATTATATTGAAGAACTCAATTCTTTAGCAATGGAGCTTTGCAAATATTTCTTGCTCCCCTTTTTCTTCAGAGAAGAAAGGCATCCCCTTTTCTTCAGAAGAATCTGGAACTACCAAGACCTCCAAACCACACTGAGTACCCAGGCCAAGCCCCAGGATAGGTGTCCCACTGTGCTCCCTCCTTGTGCCAGGCTGCAGTGGCTCAGGGGGCAGACTGGGGAAGCTGAAATCAGGGTTGTTCTGAGCTGAAACTCGAGGCTTTTATCAGAATTAGCTCCCTGTCAGAAACCAGCCACACAGCTCGGGACTGCCATGGAAGGAGACATCCCAGTGCAACATGGTGTTGGGACTAGGAGCAGGCAGGTCAGGGTGTGAGGATGAGCGCTCCGTCTGGGCAGGGGGATGTGGAAGTAGGCGTCAGGGGTTGGGCAGGGGATGTGAGGAGGAGCAGGGACAGGGTTGGGAGTGGTATGTTGATGAGAGCAGGACAGGGGCTTTTTTTCTTATGCAGTCTGAGGTATAATATTGAATTCCAGTTTCCCTTAAGAGCTGAACTTCATCCTCCTACTAGGATGGTTTTATTTTAGTTACCAAATATTTGAGGTTAAAGTGAATAGTTCATCTTTAATGGGATTATCTCTTTCAATGTTTGCTTTCATTTCAGTTTGAATTGCTCTGAGCATGAGAATCTAACCTCACCAAAAGCATATTTTTGTAATTCAATACAAACTAAATTTAACCTTTGACTCTCATCTATAAAGACGTTACTTTTTTTCCACTGAAAAGCAGAATGTTAGATTAAAGATCTGCCAGTTTCAATTTCCAGGTTGCTAACCTTCCTGTGATTGGGTCTTGCACTGTGGAAAGCTGTGTATTCAGTAAAGGTATTTAACTTTAGCAGTAACAATTGCCATGGTCTCATACCTGCTACTTTTACGACTAGCTGGAATTTCTCTACTGATTTTTAACACGGACAATAATTTCCCTGACCCACACTGTACAATACAGGAGAACTCTTTTGACAGAGATATTTAAAATAAATACTTGGAGTCACTTTACCATGTCATAGTTCTTTTGTTAAACAAATTAATTTTATCCAAATGCTTTGGAATATTAAAGCTGTGCTTAGGAGAACTAGGTACATGTTCCCTCTCCTGAGGGCTCATTTTAAATGGGTTACAGAAAGGGAAAAAAGTGTCTCTGTATTATTCTATATATTTCCTCCAGTAAATCATCAGGAAAAGTGGAGAGTACTGACTTCTTTTTAGGAAAAAACTATATCCTTTTTCTCTGCTGGGAGAAACCTTCTAAATACGTGGAGTTTTTTCTTCTGCTTTGATAAGATGAAGTGTTGAAACTTACACTGACAAAGCTTTTCAGATATTTGTCAGGAATTTAAGGGTGGGTTCTTTAGAAAGAGCAATTAAGTGTGAGTGAAAAATTATGATGTCTCCAGTCCTGGAGGACAGATCCAAAGTGGATCAGCTGTCAGACTCCTGGGGAAGGAATGGTGCTTCCCTGCCTTTCTGCAGTAATGAAGTAAGGGGGAAATGGCTCAGTGCATACATCAGGACATGGAGAGAAATGTGGGTGCACATATTTATTTATTTATTTAACCAGGAAAATTCACTATGAATTCCTCAAAATCCTCTCTCTTCATATGTTTCCTATGCCTCTGTTTTTTACACTTCAAAGAAAAGTCTTTGTGTTCACACACTCAAGTTGCATAGGGCAGATTGATTTGGATACAAAACTTACGCTGTTAAATCTGTCCATTCTGTAGAGGAAAGCAAATGAGGGAAAAAAGCCAAAACAAAACAAAACAAAACAAAAACCACCTTTATTTCAGCTCTGCAGTCATCAGAGAAGAATACTGCAGCTAAAATTCAAATTTCAGATTGAACACATACTGCAGTAATAAATGGTCAGCTTAGAAGCATTTCCTGTTTATACACTGTGTTAATAAGCATCCATCACCCATGTCACATATACGGGATACCAAATTCAAATGTCAAACAAAATGTAAGAGGTCACACATTTTCCTTTGCTAACTAAAAGTGTAATTCATAAATATTATTGCTACCAAACTCTCCATCTACAGCACTTGTTTAGAAATATGCACATGTAATATAAATTGTGATTAAGTTAAATGGGTATATTGTTTCCTGTTTTAAGGGTGAGCAGCAGCATGAATTATGTTTTACTCAATAGGCATCTCAATAAAAACCTACAGCCTAACAAGCTGCTATCATACAGTTCAGCTGCACAGACTAACATTAGAAGGGGCTTATGATCCACCACTGATATTTCAGCTGTTTCTCTGTCTGTTATTTCTGCTGATGCAGAGAAAACACATTTTCTTAGCTTAAAACCTCTTCCCATTTTTCACTATAAAAATTAAGCTTATTTGGTTGTAGGGGGTTTCAACATGCAGAATAAATAAGATAAATATAATCAGCTAATGGCAGTTTTTTCATTTTTACTGACTTATAAAATGTGGGGCTGGAGGAAATCGCTCTGTGAAAATAATCAACAACTCTCATGTTTTGAAATTACTTGTTTTCATTTGTAGAAACTAAACACTCAAGGGACAAAATAATGGAGAAGTTTTAGAAATTACTAAAACAGATTTTGGAAAATGGAAAATGGACTTTGAATGTCATGTAGTCTCTAGGTTTTCTAGAATTTTTTGCTAGCCTGTGGTGTCTCTTTTTTTCTTGACATTGAATTTTCAGTTAATTTGGAGCATTTTAGGACCTGAATCAGAATTCTCTGGGGTCATTTTAAAGACTTGCAAAGTTGTGAGTAAAATAGACTAAAATGAATTCGAAGAAAAAACCTGAAACTCTGATATTATGAGTAATGTTACTGTGACAAAACATTCATCCTTCAGGCCCAATGAAAGATCTTGCTCACAGAGACATCAAGTAAAGATGTTAAAATTGAATTAAAAATATACCATTCCCCCCACATTTACATAAAAACTGCCAGAATTCCTTAGCTTTCTGTGTGCAATTAAAGAATAGGAGCAAAGGTACATTTTGCTTGGATTTTATGTGAAGAGAATCATTCCCACTGAGGAGCTGCAGAACCCCAGATAAGCAAACCCAGTTACTGCTTGTCTTGAAGCACTGCATACAAAATGTGGTTGCAAATACTGTCAAATCAAAGGCTTTCGAGGCAAATAAGAATGCCACACATTCCCAAGTTATCTGCTCCTTTTTTTTAAGCTTTGGGTTAAAAAAGGAGGTTTACCAAGTCACTGGAGTCTGGCGTTCTTTTAAAAGCTTGTAAAATGGGAGTCTGAATATTTTCTTTTATTAGGAGGACCATAGTGCACAGCAAACACAAAGAAGATTACTAAAAACGAAGGGGTGCTAAGACCTTTAAGATACTCAGAAATGAAAATAAGTTCCATATTCTGAAAATCCTAGGAAAACAGCCATATAGGAGCACTGAATTATATTTCAGAGCTTTTACAGTAGTGTAAAATCTTTGATGTGTCCCTGTTTATGAAGTGAAGGAGACACCAAGGCAGATACTATCAAAAAGGAAAAATGCCATTCCATTTAAGTATTCCAGTAATGAAAAAAGAGTCCTATTCATTAAAACTTCAGCACTAATAAATAACCAATTGTATAAATCTTACCCTCCATGTTTTGGCTGCTGAATATCAGTAGTTAAAAACACAATAGAGTGAAGTTATTATCATTAATGTATATTATCGAGTGATTTCTTTGTAAACAGCCAACAAATACAGAAGAATTCCGAAATCAGTTTATAAATTGCTGTGTTGAGTTTGTTTTGCTGGGGGGGTTATAATCTTTAGCTATTTCATATTCCTGAAAACTCCCCAGAGGAATTCCCACGAGATGTCTCTGTTTTTACACCGTACCACATGTGAGCCTGTATTGTCGTTTCATCCTGGAGTGGGAAGAGAAATCCCCAGGTGGTCCAGGGAGCAGCCTCTGCCTCAGCTCCTAAGGGTGAGGCTGGGCAGCAGCAGCACTGAAGCTGTAGGATCTGGAGAAAAAGATCCATCCAGGAAACACCCAGACCTCTTGGATCCCAGGGGATCTCTGGAGCTTGTGAACCACAGCCCACGAGGGGAAACTCACAGGGGCAGAGCTGGGGGAAGAGGAGGAGAGCAACCAGTGCCCTCCTGACTGGGTGATGTGTGGGAAAGCCCCCAGGGAAAAGTTTAATAGGGCAGGAGTGGGGGGGCAACCCAGGCCCATGTCAGGAACCCCTGTGTGTTCAAAGGAAAGGTTTTATGAGTAAAGACGATGTCCTTCCCTGAGTGAAGATCAAACCCTTCCTAATCTTCTTCTTGCAACAGACAAATGACTTAATAACTGTCTGCATGTTCTCCACATAAGCTTTTTAAAAATAACTTAAAGGGATTGTAGAACTGGTGTCCCTAACTGTTGAAAAACAGGGACTGAAGTAAGAGCATATTTTCTTTTTTCTCCAAGAGGCAAAAGATTGCAGGTTTTTTTCCTTGTTTACAAAAGTAGTACCATATTCTCGGGAGATACAAATTTTCATGAGGGCAGAGACAAGGCAGCAGCATGTCCTTCTGGTCCAGAAGTGCCCTGTGCATGTTCCAGCCAATCCCAGGTGGCTGCTAGATGTTCTACAAAATTTGTCCTTTTGTTCCGTGCTTATTGCTAAAATCCCTATTCATTCTTTTACGAGGTTTTTGTACAATTCATGAAATCTGTTTATTTTCTAGACATTTTAGCACTATACACTGATGATGATGAGAAGAAGAAGAAGAGGATAAGCTTTGAGGAAAATTAACCACTGTTGCCACCACAGATATTAGCAGTACAGTGGGGTTTTAATGATGCTTCTTTCCCATCCTCCACAAGACCTGTGTTAATTAAAATTAAACAACAGTTATGTTAATAGGTTGTAAAAGAGCTTTGTGTTATTTTCATTTCACACACAGAATTGTCTAAAGCACCAGTCTACTGGCAGAGGCAATAGTGCTCAACTGTCAGGTTTCCAATTCTTTTGCATTCCCACCTGTGAAATTTTACAGCTAAAAAGAGATAATACAACATCTAACCACTGATACAGGAACAGGGATTTTTAAAGGGCCTGAGGCAAGGATTTGGGAAGGTACCAGCAGTGGGCTCAGGAAAAAAGGAAATTCACTGAAGAACCAAACACAAGTTAGGGCAACAGTGATTTCTAATAACTACTCGCAGTGTGCATTATTTCACCAAAAATTAAACTAAAAACTGTGCATTAACCACAAATATACCACACGAGTTCCTCCAATTTAATTTGAGGTTTTGTATAGATGTGACTAGCAGAGACCTCTGTATCATTGGCCATCTCCCCCAAGGAAGGCAGTCAGTAAAAATCAATAAAAATCTGATTTGTACACCAAAGGCTCCACATGTGCTGAAAGGTTCAAGGTCTAGGAACTAGAGGTATGCAGTGGACAAAGACTATCTGGAAAGGGCTGTCCTCTTTGAATCCTTACTACTCTTATTTTGACTGGAAAAAATTAAAAAGCCCACAAATGTACAGTTCTTCCTTCAGAGCCTAACACACACCAAAATGTAAATAATGAAGAACTATATTTATCAAAATCATTGGCTGCTTAGAAAAATGTGTTTGAAATCAGCTTTCAAAGAGACAGAGCAGATCACAACAGTCATGGTGACCCTATTCCCCACAGAAAAATGTCACTCTGATGTCCCATGCATTTAACCTTGAAAAAAATGTCACTTGGGCAATGTATTTTCTTACAGGTTACTTAACTTTGAGCATTTTCCCTTTGTGTGCACCATAAAGAGCAGGATATGGGGAATCCATTTGAATTCACAATTAGTGGAGTCTTTTAGGACCCAAAGCAAAGGAACAGAAAGTGTTAAGCACAACAAGGCTCCAGCAATAAGTAGATAGAATGGGAAAAATAATTTTCCCTTTGTGAATGAGTGTTTGGCTGTATTATTCATCACCAGGGCCCCAGTACTGCCCTGTATATGCTCAGACAAGCTACTCCAAAGTCATTTCAGTTCAGAAATTTTTGCACAAGGCTGTCTATGGAGTTGTACACCACCTTCGCTTGCAGATGACAGTGAAGAAAGGGGTGCCATGTGGGACAAACTACAGTCTCTGAGTTAAAGGTGATTCTTATGTTACTGCTGGCTGCATTTGTGGGAAAGCTGATCAGTCAGTTGGAAATTTGACTTCTGTAGTTACAACTGGAGCTCTGTATCCTGCTGTCCCAGGGCACAAAGGCTGAGCTGGAGCAAAGCTGGAGAGAGGCCATGTCCAAAAAGGAGCAACTTCTCTCCTTTTCCCAGTTGTCCTGTGGTTCCTCCTCTGTGTCAGAGACAAATGATGAATTCTGATGGGAGAAAGGCTGTGGGACACAAATTTTACATTAAAAGCCAAATTATATTTCTTCCTGTTTATAACTGCAAAACTCTGGCTCAGCAGAGCACCAACTCCTCCCAGGCACTGAAGATGTGCACAGCACAGACCTAAAGCTGCCCTAAGCCCTTCAATGGCAAATGAAACACAACGGGTAGGTAATGAGAGAAATTTTATCCATCTATGGTCAATTAAGCTAATTTAATACCCCGGCCACTCAGTGTATAACATTTAGCCCTTTCCATCACTTGTTTTGTTCCACTGACATTCAATCACTTATTTATCTCTGTTGCCAAAGGGCCACACCTGAGCTTTGATTTATGGAGCACAGTTGCAAAGGGAGAGCAGCCAGTTTCACTGCTAATTATTACATTTCTGCTTAGAGAGTAACAGGTTCAACCTGCACAGGTAACTTGGAGGGAAATTGGCACAGAACCGTCTGTTCTTCCACCTGTCCTGCTCTATCCCCTGCTTTTGTTCTAAGTCAAAAGCTTTTCTTGTCACCTGTGTGGACTTTCCATGCACTGCTGGGTTACCTCGCAATATTTCTTTCCAGAAACCAATTGAGGTTTTTCACTTTTTGGCATGTTAAACGAGCCTGACGTTTCTGGGAAGCCTCAGTCCTCGTGAGCATGCATTGGCACAGTAAGCCCTCGTGTCTTGAACACATCATGTTTATCACTGGTGCAGGCTGTGCCTGCAGCTCCTGAGCCGAAGGTCTGACCATCCCCAAAGCACATTCAGGATTGCTTTGATCTACTCACAGACAATGGACAGAGCTGAAGTTTCAGGGTGGTCAGCAGCCTAACTGGCACAATAACCCAGATGGATTTCTAAACATCTGGATATCCCCTCCTAAATTTAAAAAAAAAAAATCACCAAGTTGAACTCAGGCAAAATTTCCAAGAGAAGAGAGAAAATGTGTCCAGAGAAACCCAGATGTTGAACATCCAGGTTGGATGTGGTTTTGATTGGTGGTGCAGTGGTGAGGGTAATTATTATTTTTTTCAGTAGGAAAACAAGATTGTGAATCAGTCTGAACCAGCAATGGGCTTCATTAATAAATGTAGTTTTCTGGTTTCCAGCCCTGTTTGCAGAGGTTCTGAGCACTTATAATTCATATTTAAGGCAAACAGAGCTTCAGATGTTCAGCAGTGTCAAAGTCATTGAAGCCTATTGTGTCCCTTGAACCCCAAGACACAGCAGCCTTTTAACTGCAACTTCCCGTGGCTCATTTCCAGTAAAGAAACATAAACATGTGAGGTCTGCTGACTCTCTCTCCATTTAGACTCTGGGAACTTGATAAATGCAAAACATTTGCTTACCTTATGAAGAGGAAGTCATGCTCTCTATTGCAAAATTTTGATGGCAGAGTGAGGGACTCGTTGCTGTAAAGCAAGAAAAATAATGCAAGAAAACTGTGTTTTCCGACAGATTGAGTGGATTATTTTTTATGATTTCTGACTGTTTTGACTTGGCAAAGCAGAAGTCTAACAAAACAAGTGATGAAGGCTCCTGGCATGTGACTTCTCAAATATTTAGCGAGTATTTGTACATTTTATTAAGTCAAGATGACTCATCCATCTTGACTTGCTTACATGTATGTTTCATGTTCTATGCTATGTAGACCAATAGAAAGTGTTAGTCTTTTTTTTTTTTATTACTTCAGGCTTTTATTTCAGCAAAGCTACCTAGTTTTGATGCTGTTTATTTTCAGAACAGCTTGGGGTGAATTTTGTAGGTCTGCAAAACCACTGGCCTTTCTCTTTTATTCTAGGTAGAAGAGACATAGAAACGTGAAGGAGAATCTCAGTTTTCAGTTTAAAATTAAAAGAATAAGTTGCTCTCCCTTTTATTCAGGGACTGTGTTCTTGGCAATATAACTCTGGTAAAGACAGAGGAATTATTTTTGCCAAAATTCTTCCACTGATTTTTGCTCAAGGCCAGGTCTACTGCAGCCAGAAAAAAAAAAAAAAAAAAAAAACATAACCAAAGGTGTTTTGATTTTGGGAAAGGTTCCATGAAAGGTAAAGATTAGAGGAGGGAGTGACAATGACAGATGTTTACTACTGGGGATGTGGACATTTTAATCCTTTTTTTTTACTTCAATTTTTTCAACTCAAATTAATTTAGTCTCTTCAGATCTATAACAGCCCCTGTCTGCCCAAAAAAACCAACATCTGTTGGGTTTGCATGAGTCACCTTGAGGTATGGTCTTGGTAAAATCACTTCCAGGGTGCAAATATGGGTTTTCTCAGCTAAAATCTTATAATAACTGTGCCATGTTATTGTGCAAACTTTGGAGTTGTCCTATGTCCTTCCCCACTATGGCTGCACAAATTTACTGCTTCCATAACCTTTTATTGAGTTGTCTGCTTAGCCCAAGTGAGGTGAGAAAAAGGGGTCAGCCCACTCTGAAGATGTTCTAATGAGTTGTTGATCAGTCTGACAGAGGGGTCAGATTATGCTGGTGAAACATTGGGAAGTCATACAGGCCACAAGGCAAAGATTTGGGACATGAGTATTTAACATATGACCTAAATCTAACTTAGCTCTGCTCATCTAGACAGACATTCGTTTAAGCCAGTTCTGAAATTTCTGTCTGAAGCCAGAAAACCACACAACTAGAACTCATTAAAAGAAGAAAAAAAAAAACCAAAAAAAACCCAGGGTTTTTTTCTGTGGAAAATGGTTATTCCAACTAAAAGAAATCCATAGACAGTGCTTTTCTTCTGCTAAAATCTTCATCTTTTCACTGGAATAAAGGAAAACCTGGGCATGAAACACATATCCTGAAAAGTGCAAATTTTATGTATTAGTTCCTGCCAACAAATTGTTCTTAATGAAAAATCTGTTTTCATCGCATTTTTTTTTCAGAAAAATCTTGCCTTAGCTTCTTTCAACTCCACACATCACTATTTTCTATTTGCAATGTCTGTGCTACCTTTGTGTCTTGTGTAAATATTTTTATTTTCTTCTGCAGACCAACAGCACATCTTCAGGAAAGAGAATAAAGGAAAATAACTTATCACTAAACATCTCTTTTCCATCAGTAAAAGGGAACAGATGGAATGACATATGAGAGGTTCTTGAACTGAAAAATATGTGGTAGATCCATAATATACATCTTAAAACTCATATATGGGAACACACAGGCACACGTGCATGCACAGATGATACACCAACATCATGTACACTCTGCAAGGTAAATAAATGCAGATGGAAACAGATTTATGTTCCATAGCCAAACACATTTAGCAGCATCCAAAAGAACCTCAAGAAGGACACTCTAGATGTATATTGTATCTGCAATAGCAATCTACCTAATCTATTCTGGGTTTTGGCTGGTGTCTCAGGGTTCTCTAATGCTGCCAATTGTGCAGTAAATCTGCTGGGTCACATTACCAGACATATCAATACCATTCACGGGACAAATGAGCCATCAGCAAACTGCGAACACCAATGCAAATCATTTTCAAAAAAAAAAAAAAAAAAAAAGACAATAATAAGTAGGACTGCCCTATCCCCTTACAGCCCTAGGAGTGAAAAATGAGTTATAATGCAGAACACCTGTGCCACATAATGAAAGTCCTGGAAAGCAGTTGTGGCTCAGGAAAGCTGCTTGGGAGTGTAACATATCCCTGCATCCACCATCCAGGAACATAAAGCGCAACAACCAAACCCAAAACAGCTCAGACCACTGCTTTTGCCCAGGAGTTTTTCTGATGACAAAGAAGCAGGAACATAGTTCAGTGCTTGTGGGTGATTGGGGCAAACCCTGATATAAGGCCTCTCCCAGCTCTGTCTGGAGATGAGTACTAGCACAGAGGGAAGAGTTGCCTGTTTGGAAGGTCCTGGAGATCACACCCATATACAGGGGCTTCCCTTCTCTCACTCAGGTCAATTGTTCCTGCACCAGGGTCTGCAGCATGTGATAGAGCCTCTTTATGGGTTTTCCCAAATAGAAGATTTGGAGAGGCAGAGTCTGTGAGAAGAGTTGCTTATTCATTACACCAAATACTCTTGGAAAACAGTGGAAAAGCTTCAGGGCACAAAATCCCTTGCAGAAACCATGTCAAAACCAACACAGGCTCAGAAACCCATCTCTGTGGTGTGTAATTATGTTAGTCATCCTGTTAGGCTAAGCAGAAAGGTTGATTGGAGCTGAGGAGATGAGGAAGGTGGTCAGGTTTAACCCTGTGGGACAGAGAACTGGAGTTTTGGAGGGTTAGCTGGAGAAAAGGGTCTTGTGATGAAAATCACAATGGACAGACAATAAGACAGAGTTCAAGTGATGGAGAATGGAGACTCTATCATGTCCCTTGGGAAACTGTTTCATTAATAACTTACACTGTGTTTAAAAGTTCACCTCTTATTTCCAGGTTTGATTTTTCCTTCTTTGACTTGAAGCCAGAGGACTTTGTCTGCCAACCCTAAAGAGATTTTTATTTGTGATATTTAATGATTCGTAGAGTAACCCAGAATTTAATTTTCCATTTATGGATATTCCTTTTAATTTAAAGGTCTTTCTACTCCTTTTTTTTTTTTAACCCAGTGCTTTCTTTTGTATCAGAAGGAGTTCCTAACTTCACTCTTCAGGGATCACACATAATACAGCACAGATTGGGAAGGAAGGTACTTAGAAAATGCATATGGAAGGTCTAGAGATCCTGAGGAAGCTATAAACCTCTGCAATGAACACAAACCAGAACCAGTTCCTGGAAGCTTCTAAAATAAAACTGCTGCTTTACTAAAAATTAGCATTTTAAACTTAAATCTCACTTTGAGTGGCAAATATAGAATCAACCCAGCAAAACTGAGAAAAAAAATGGTTTTCAGGAGAGCTAGTCCTGCATGGTCCACACACTGCTGAAGTAACTGGGGGTTTATGATGTTGTAAATAGAAGAATTGTCCCCCTTATCAGGATATTTCACTATTTTGTGCTTTGCAGTCCTGTTGTTTTTTGGAAAGTTTTTATGTAACATTACTGGTCGTCCTGCAAAAATTGGGATTAACTTGGAAGACGTATATTGCAGATTGGATTAGACTTCAAAGAGGTGTTGCCAAAGAGAACATTTAAAAGGCTTTAAAAAATGAATTGCACCGATACAGGCTCTTTTCCTTTGAACATGGGGGAAAAAGTCAGAGTTTAATATTACTTAAATGCATCAAGCAATTAAGTTGCTTGGTACTCAGGTAAACCACATGGGGAGGTTTTCAAAGGATAGAGGATATTTTAGTCACTTTTCAATGGTTCCCTTTCTCCACATTTCTTCTGTGCCCCTGAGACAGCTGACACCCATCTCAGTGCCTGGGCCTGAATCTGCCCTCCATACAGAGCACCACAGCCCTGTCAGCCACCCAAAGGAGGAATGGCTTCAAACTGACAGAGGGCTGGGTTAGGTTGGATTTTAGGGAGAAATTCTTCCCTGTGAAGGTGGTGAGGCCCTTGCACAGGCTGCACAGACAAGATGGGGATACCTCATTCCTGTCAGGATGATGGGGCTTGGAGCCACCAGGTCCAAGGCTGGGGGTTATAACAAGAAGATCTTTAGTGTCCCTTCCAACCAAACCATTCTATGATTGGCCCAGGATTCCCCTTTCCTGTTTGAGTATAAAATAGCCCCCTTGCTTTTTGTACTTTCCCCTCAGGTTGTGCTGCCTCTCTCAGGCTCTGTGAAATGCTCTGGGGCATGATGGACACACCTGCCTGTACCAGCATCTGTGTCTCTGGAAGACCACATAGGGCTTAAACTGGGGATATTTAAAAAGAGTTTGTCTCATTTCTGGACAGTGTCTGCCCCAAAGCCTCTGTGTGTGCCTTGGCTCAAAGGAGCTGAGGCAAAGAGAGAGGAGGGATTGCTTTCACGCTGCGCCATGTCCCCCAGCCTTGATTCTGCTTTCCCTTGACCCTCCCCATGCCATTGGACATCACAGAGGACAGTTCAGCATGTTTCACCCAGGCAGCATAGTTGAAGAGATGTCACTGGAGCTTGCAAATGAACATTTATGAGATGTTCTTGAGCTTTCCATGTGTTTGGCCAGGCCTAGCCCTTGTATAATGGTCAGCTTGGAAGCAGCAGGCATGAGGAAGACATGCACAGGCTTCAACAGCTGCTGGGCACCAAGCAGTCCTACCTTCCTGTCTGCTCCCAAATCCCTGGAAATGGCCAAAAATGTGGCTCCAGCCACTCCTGGATTTCACATGTCATTGAATGGTTTTCTATTTTCCTCCATCTATTTTTAATTTCTTCAGGGCAAGGAGATTTATCCGTCAGTAAGAATTTGGGGTAGTTTGTTTTACTGCAGGGAAGGTGAAGCCCTGACTGGTGGATGAAGTTTAGTGCTTTTCTGAGTTGATTTGGGTGTTTGTAAGGGTATATGGAATGCAAGGTGGGAGTGCTGCTGTGATAGGAACCTTGGCTGACTGCAGATTTTCTATTGGAAGAGTAAATACAGAGGGTAAAATGTCATTGTTTTTATAGAACATAATAGATTTCTTTCTTTTTCTCCCAAGAAGCTTGGCAGCTCCAAACAAATATAGGGGCAGTTTTATTAAATGAAAATGTTCGTGCATTGAGCTAATTTGTATATCTCCAGCCCAGCCCAACAAAAGGTCAGTTGAACAAACCACTCTCTCAGGAGCTGGGGAGGAGTCATGAGCTCACAGTAATCCTCCTAATTGCATTCTACCTCAGTTTTCCATTTTGTTAATCAGCGGCCAACAAATCCCAGCTTTCAGAACTCATTATCAACCTGCTCCATGCTCTTACCTCTGCCCTCACCCTTTGGATACACACTCTGCACAACCCTCTGCCTTAGGCATCCTCCAGGTTTCCTTCTGCATCTTTCTGGTGCACAGTCATTACCAACTTTTGAATAAAAGTCAACTATAAATAACTGGGGTGCTGCTGCACATATGGATTTGTGCTGATGGAGCAGCAGAACAGAATGAACACCAGTGGCCAGCTTTGCTCCTGCTGGGAACTTTAAAACCCAGCCTGGGTTCCAGAAGACCTCTGCCAGTGGAAACTGCCCAGGCCCAACACTTCATCACTGTATCTCCTGGCTGAATCCACCCCACCCAACATAAGTGTTTGACAAAATTTTACAATTGGAAGCTCAGGTCAATTTCTCACAATCTGCAAATTAAAAAAAAAAAAAAAAAAGAAAAAAAAACTAAAAAAGAAAAAAAAAGCAGTTTGAATTTTCTCCAAACTTTACATGACCCTTCTCTCTTGCCTTCAGAGTAGATCTGGCAATTTCCAGACCTAATGAATTTTCCAAGTTCCAGTAAAAGGGGAAGCTGCCTGCAACCCTGCCTACAAACTTTCAAGGCTGCCAGCTCCTCAAAGCTCAGCAGTGCTTTCCACTGTGCTACCTCTTCATGGTATGTGCAGTAAAGATCTATGATTCCCCTGGACTTCCTTCTCACTCCTTTTTTTTTTTGTTACAGTTTGTCTCAGACACATTTAAAAAAGAGGATTAGAAGTGGGGTTTGGATGAAGAACAGTGACATCTGTTCTAGTGCCAGGTGACTTCCATTTTTTCAGAGTTTTGTGACAAGAACATTACTTAAGAGTATGACTAGATGAGAACCATGTCCCACCTCCATTCTGTGTCCATATGTTTGAGTTTGTTCTACAATGGCCATGAAATATCAATCTTTGCTGCTCTTTTGGTATCTGGGCATTACAGCATATACAAGAGTTACCCTAGAATGAGGTCAAAACACCATGACAACAAGATTCAGGGGGATTTTCTGCCCCCTTATCTGCATGGGCTTGTGGCACAGCTGCATTGTCCTACTCAAGAGAATGGAGATACTTCAATTCCTTACACTGAGATTTGGGGCATTATAAGTGGCCAGTGTTGTCTGGCTTCATGCTAGCTTTGCTGGGCAGAGTTATCAGGGAGAACCTGCTCCAGTTCATCCTTGGAATGAAGGTGATGGGAATTCCTCAGGAGCTGAGCATCTAAAAACTCACACAGATTCATTGACAAGAAGGAAATATAAAGCACTATTTAGAAGCAGATGTCTCTCCACCACTGCTAAGCAGCCACAGACACTGCATGGTCATATGGATCCCTCTGCTACAATCCAGATTTATGTACATGGAATCTCATGACAACATAATGCACAGATCTCCTCACCAGACCTGGCTGTAGTTCCTCCCAGAAGCTCTTTAGCCCAGGCTTTCTCCACCTACAAATCTTCCCTTGCTTCCTGCCCATGGAGACTGAAATAAATAGCCATCTGCAAGAGGATTCAATGAGCATCTCCCAGAAGAACCTGTAATCTTACATGCTGCATATTTGGAAACACTCCTGCAAATCTAAGCACACCAGTTCCCTTTCTATATGTGACAGAAAGGCCACATTGCCAAATGTTCAAAAGCAAATTCTCCACCTTACACACAGAAGGACAGACCTCACTCATCTCACTTTTTCCTCCATTTTGATTCAGATTTTTACCATTTTCTCAAGATGCAGGTAGAAGTCTGAATGGGCTGTTCCAAAGCATCTATGTACCTAATTTTGTAACTAAATACCTTCCCCAAACCTTCCCTTTGCCTATCTGCTCTTGAGGAGTTGCCTCTATCAGAAAACTGCCTTTGTCTGTCACTTCTCTTTGGAGGCTGGTGCCATGGAGGCCATGTCACTTGTCACCTCATTTCTTCACCAACATCTGTTGCCCCACCAGCCCTCAGCCCCCACCATATCACATGAACTGCAGACTCTGCACCAGAGGAATTACGTGGAGCTTGAGGCAGCCCTGATTTATGTTGCAATACAAATTGCACTGTAAGTTATGCTGCCCTCAAAGGCAAGGGATTCTGACAGAACACCTGTTGTCCAGATTCCTCCCTTCTCCCCAGATCAGTCTCTTGCAAGGTCGCGTCATGGCCAGCACAGCTTAGGATTCAGGACTCTGAAAGCTGAAAGCAACAAGGTGGTTGTTTACCCAAATTTTACATCAGGTATTTCAAAGATGTCTTATTTAAAGTAATAGAGGGATGATAAAAATAGTAATGGCTAAAAGTACCCTGGCTGTTTAGTATGAGTGTCCTCGAAAAGAACAGAAATTATAATAACAAATACCCAGCAAGCAAAATATGAGACAGATTGCCTGTGCACATTAATGACTTACTGGTTTTTAACTGTTGTTTTTCTTAGTTGTCAGCACATGCTGATGTACACAGCAAAGTTGACAAGGCAGACTTAGCAAAGGTTTTTTTCAAGTTTGTATCCTTTACTCTCCCAGTAACCTTTTCTGCCTGTTAAGCTCTTTGTGCCAATACTGGTGACCCGTTCAGATCAAGAAATCAGAGATGAGCAGAGGTCAGCTATAACAGGAGATGTAAATATTCTGTTCTAATGAATCCTCTCCCCTTTTCTCCATCACCTTATGAGAGTGTTTAGTTCTCATCAGACTGTCAAAGAGGACAGATTCTCTTTCATTTGGCTGGCTTACATGTCACCTACCTCACCTGGAAATGAAAGAGAAGAGAGAAGAACTGCTGTGATGTTCCAGTCCCCACATGGCCCTGCAAACCAAGACCTCCCATTCAGGCCAGAATAGCAAAGGAAGGGGCAAGACCACTGCTGGGTTTTTCCATAATATGATCTCTTTTGCCCCTGGGAACTTTCTGCTTGGGCAGAATCTGGGGATCTTTTTTTTTTTATTTTTAATTTCTCTGACATACACAGCTGATTGAAGTCACCCTGCTCCCATATGAGCTGTTGTGGTTGTTAATGTGCCTAAAGCAGATATTTGAGTTGTTCAGTGCAGCTGGTCCAGCCTGTCCTGAATGCACTGAGCTTTGCAGTGCACACACCTATTTTTTGTCTGGTCTATGGCATCCAGAAGGACATGACAGCATAGCAGAGGTGAGACACAGCACTAACAACTGCTCTAACACAGAATGAATCTTAGACTTTGATCCACACCAGTGTCCTTTGGACTCCCCTGTTCATGACATGCCTTTGCAATGCACAGACTCATACCTTGGAGGGGAACCATAGGAAAAGGTGTGCTGTATTTGTTCAAAAATTAATTATTGATGTCAGTCAAACTCCTTAGCCTTGAAGGTGTGAAGGGGAAACATTAAACCCGTGCAAAGGTCAGCTTTTCCAGGACCTGCCTATTCAACAAAAGGAACTAAGGCAGAATGATAAATTGCCAATTCCTGTGTGTTCAAGCAAATGACAAACTACTAACCTGTAAAACTGAACATTGCAATGCAGGAATTCAGCTTTGGGATAGAGTCATCACTGAAGTAGGTAAGCAGAAGGTTTTGTGAGTTGTAGATCAATAACTGAGCATCAAAAATGGAGAAAAAAGATCATGCAAAAGCAGAGGGCACTTGTGCAAACTAACTCTGCTTTTGGTTAACATAAATATCTAAATTCCTGTGGATGAACAAGAAAATGCTGATGGTATATGCAAAGAAGAAATAAATGGATCTTCTATTGCTCAGTACTGCAGTCTATCAATATGGAACCATTTGCTGAACCAGGATAGTAAAGGACTCCTTTGTTTATTATCCCCTTGTTTCAAAAACTGGCCACTTGTAAAACAGGAAATCTCTTGAGGTCAAGCCTTTCACTGAGTTATGCTTATAGATTAAGTGCAACTAAACCCAGTTAATTATACAACCACATATTGTTGTGGATGGAAGAGCAACTTCATAAAAAATGGGAGTTTTGACAATTATGTGCATCAAAGCCCTGAAACTATGACTCCTCCCAGTCTCCCCAAGTTATTGGGATGAAGATTCTTTCATGAATCTATTTTTTCTGCAATAAAGTTGGAGCGTTTGTTAAAAGAAAACTCAGAGGCTGAAGTAATCCACAGCCAGCTGCCACATTTCCATGGGATCTATAGTCCCAGCTCAAGGAGACTTTTTATTGCAATGACTTTACAGCCCCAGGGCTGCCACACTTCTTTGGCTACAAACAGACAGTCACCCACTTGGCAAGTTAGGGACCTAAAATGGACCAGACATTTTTTGTTTAAGTCCTTAAAAGTTGTTCCCTCTATTTGCTTTCTTTAGTAATCCATGAGTGTTGAACATCTGGGAATCATCATCTGTTTTGTGATGATTATGAAGTATCTCATATTTTGAGCAAGCCCAGTAAACCATGGTAGGTTTATGTCAGAAAAAGTCAGTGGACACTCCTGTGAGCCTCTGGTGATCCAGCTTCATATGGGCAAGGTCTACCTGCTTTGGATGGGAAGTCACATCTGTTCCAATCTCTGTATGGTTTTGGTATGCAACTGCCGACACCAACTTGATCTAGGACATAAGTGCACACCAACAGACTCAGAAAAAGCCAAGAAACATTCCATTTCCACGATAAAAATAAATTTTCAAGATGTTTCTTGGAAATATGCATACATTTTAAAAATAAACCACACCAAAGAAAGCAAACAAAGCAAAAGGCTCTGCTACTTTATGATACCAATTTCAGTTCAAAGTGAATTCAGACCTATGACTTGGGCTATGTCTGCTCTAAAGCTCAAGGTCTGTCAGCAGGCCAGTGTTAAGCAAAATTTCCTGTGTGTCCAGAGAGAATTTTCAGGCACAGCTTCTGCAGGTTCCAGAGTAATTCTGTGTCCTCCCCAGGGTATGCAGAGATCTCAGTCCTCTGCCACTGCTTGTGCAGGGTCCAGCTGTGTGCACAGGGGTGGCTGTGCAGTCACCTCACACATCCCCTCTCTGGGTGAGGGTCTCAGGCAGCAGTGCCTCTGAAACAGATCCTGATGTAAAGCCAGGCCTGCAGGACTTGCAAGGGAGATGTAGGTACTCATCACCTTTTGTATTTTCATTAGACCCTATTTTCATTAGGGTCTGCAGACTTGGCCTGCCTGAGAACTGAAATCACTTCTTGCATTGTGGCTAGAATTAGGTTGCACACAGAAGGGAATTCTTGGATCCGTACTTGTATTTCACATCTTTTGCAGGTACTGAAGATTATGAAGATCAGCTTACTTTGACTGTAGCAGTAAACAGCAGACCCAATCTGACAGATGCAAACACACCTGGGTAATGCCACTTCAATGTGCAGTTCAGCACAGGCAAGTCACCTGAGTTAAATTTATTCACACATGTTTTTAAAGAGCAGTTCTCAGCTGAAGGCTCAGGGATGAAGTGCTGACACCCTTAGTGGAAAGACAATTCAACTGGTTACAAACAGCAGTGACTGCATTTGCATCTGTCATCACAAATATATTTCAATTTTAGATTGGGGGAAAAGAGAAAACAAACACAACATTTTCTGGTTAAACAGAAACAGAGTATGGAATCACTGAGACCTTGTGAAGGAGAGTTTATTTAATTTATTCTTCCGTACACACAGCTAGTTTGCTAGGATATTATAACTCAACTCATTTCTCTGGTGACCCATGGCAACCTCTGGATCAAAAGGATTACTTGTGACTCATAACTTACCTTGGCTAAATATAAATATGGGGCTTTAGGTTAAGTAATCTAGGCCTTAATCAATAAAACATTTAAAGTGACAGTACAAGGAGGGATTTCAAAAGTTGTGCTATTATAATGTTAACTCCTAATACCTGAGTTTCTGGGGCTCTCCTTTTCTGGTTTAACACAGATGCCCCACATCAAGGATTTTCCATGCATTTTGTGCATACAAGTACAGCTGCATGCCATTTGAATGTTCTCCTGTTCCACAGCAAACTCATGCTCATTTTTCCCCACAGGAAATCCAAGCAATTGCCCCTGTGTGCAGTACCACAATTAGGTGACCATAATTGCATACTTAATAAGCTTGTATATGTTATAGTGCCAGTTTCTCAGATGTGGCCCCCTAAATGGGTATCTGAATCTCACTTTTGGTGGTGAGGTTGAGAAAAAAGTGTATGAAAGTCTTATTTCATATACCTAAATTGGACCAAATTTAAATCCTCAATTCTTGTTTAAGTGCCTGTATTTCAATATCAGATCTTACGTGCAAATCAGCCACCCTGTGGGCTAGTGTTGGCAATCTTGAGATGGGAAAATACAAGTTGAGTAAAATATGACTCCTTTAAAAGAAGTCTGGAAGCTTTTCTAAATAACTGCAGGAATGTAAAGATTTCAAAATTATTTTTCCCCAGCCTAGGGAATCTGCAGGGTCATTCCTGGTTATAGCTGTGGTGGCCACTTGAGGGAAGTGGTTGTCAATCCATGGTACCAATCCAAAGGCAGTGCAGCCAGTGAGCAGAGAATGGATGTAGGGCAGGACTCCCCACTCCCAAGGTAATACAGGTTCTACACTCCAGAGATGGATGGGACAAAGGGCAATTCCTATCAAGCCATCCAACAGGGATTTTCAAGTGTACAGTCATCGATAGGTTGGACTTGATATGAAAGTTTAGCAGATAAGTTAAAAAATTGGAAAAAAATCTATATCTGTAATTATTATCTGTATCTCTAATTATTATAGTATTATTGACAAGCTGGGACTTCAGAAACAGTATAAATTATGCTGTCTGCTGTCTACAGATCCACTGACATCAGTGGAGGGAATTTGAACTCACACACCTTCCTCAGAGCTTGTACAGTCCAATCTATGGACACAGAGAAACCACTAGTTTCAGGTATTAAATAAAAACACTTTTTCCTTTCTGAAGGGAAGAGCCAAATATGTATCTGCTTTTTTTTTTTCTTGCCCAAGGTAATGGAAAAGAGAAGATGAATTGCAGCCTTAAAAACCTTTCAATGAGTTTTTCAGTATGAATTATTTTATATAATTCACAGAGAAGGTGACATGATTTACATCAATATATACAGTTAAATTATTCTATATTGTAAACCATTAGCAAAGAGGGATGAAAGGATTATGAAGAAGAGTGGAGAGACTACACTGTTATGACAGAATGAAAAATTTCTGGACACGCAAGAAGACATCACACTGTTTCCATTGGAAGATGCTTGTGTAGGTTTCCTACAGCAAATACAAGATCTTTGACCTGTGCACTGGAGGCTGTTCTTTGTTTATTTTTGTTATATACCAGAAAGGTTTGGACAGAAAAGAAGGCAGATTGTACTTCAACTCCCAAAGTACAAGGTGAGGTTGGTTGTGGAGGTATGTGTCAGAGGGATGTAACTGACAGCTGACAGGGCTTATCCAGACTCCATTGTTCAGGAAGTGGTGTCAGGGGGAGGGTTAGGTTGGATTCTTCCCCCAGAGGATAGTTGGGCACTGAACAGGCTCCCCATGGCACTGGTAACAGCCCCAAACCTGCCAGAGCTCAAGGAGTGTTTGGATGACACTCTTAAGACACATGGTGGTATTTTGGGGGTTGTTCAGTGAGGGGCCAGGAGCTGGACTCAATGATCCATGTGGGTCCCTCCCAACTCAGGGAATTCTGTGATTCTGTGATCCAAGTCCTCATCAATGCAAGAAGGATTTATATTTTTTTTACAGCACAGGCTGGTGCTTGCCAAGTTTCAAGGCACAGTTGCCTTATCTGTCTCCATTCTCAGTCGAATGAGATACATCAGCAAGTTGGTCCTCACAGCCAGTGCTGCTGGGATATGAATCCCAAGTTCAGGGATTAGGAGAGAGCAAATCCCTCTTCCTCCTTTTACACAAGATCTTATGAGTAGGATAATGCATGGTGCAGGCTAAACAAACCAGGCACTGAGGTGGAATCTCAGGGGTGGTTTTGCTGTAGGAGGTTCCCACAGGAGATCGTGGTCAGGGGAAAGCTGCAGCAAACCCACCAAATGGCTTATTTTGAGAAACAGATCTTACCCTGGAGAAACAGGATGCGAGTACTGTGGCACTAGGAAAGGAACTGCAAAGGGACTCTTGCTGCCACAACTTTGTCGTTTTCATTCTCTAGATTTGTCATCTGCTACAACTCTAGGGAAAGGAGCACTTGGCATTCAATATAGGGTCTAATACTCTTCATCTTGGAAGTAGCTTTAATCTTGCTTATTTGTTCTTTTTTTCTGTCTATTGCTGAAGATTCTTGAGGAAAAATAATCAGTTTATCTCTTAACCATTCTTGCATCTGTTTTGAGAAAAATTCTTATTTTCTAAAAAGTGTTTCATTTCCCCCACTAAGGACCCATTTAACTTTCATTTCTAATCTCCTAAAAATCTGGAATGAGGTCTTTAGTAGTTCTGCTTGTTGTGAAACAGCTTTGGGAGATAAGTCCTAGTCCATGTTAACTACACTTCAAATAATCTTTGTGTAACTGTGATGCAAACCCATAATCTCCCAAGGCCTGTTTATAACCATTTTAATGACTGAGACTTAAGGATGTTATTGCAGGATGGACAGGGAGAGGGGGGTGAAGAACTGACCAAGGAAGCACAATTCAGTTTGTCTTGCAAACAACTCAGTATTGTTCACAGCTTTACAAGGATGAAGTGACTAGAGAACAAACAAGGAGGCCTAATCTCAGATAAAGAAAGGGGGTCCCAATCTGACCAGCAGCCTTCTCCTGGAAGGTCATATTAGCCCATACTTACTTCTTTGCAGTGAGACAGAGGCTTGAGTTTCATAGGACTCAACACCTTCAAACATAAATGAAACGTACCCTCGGGATAATTTATATACTAAGCTCTGATGTCTGAATGCACACACAGAGCAGTTGTGTGCTGTCCTTGGGGACATCAGTGGTGAGGGAAAAGTGTGCTAGGAACTGTATTGAATACTGGAGAATGTATTGCATTAAACTGTTTGGACAAAGTCACTCTCTCACTTCCCTCTTTTGGGCTGCCTTTTGGTAAAAGAAAATCTGCGCATATCAAGGACAGAAAACAGACTGGGAATTAAAAATGGGATGGTTTCAATATTCCTTCAAATAAATCTCCCAAAAATACAGAAAAACACTCAGTAACATACAGGGACAGAACTCCTTCTAGATGAAATAAAAGCCTCTAAATATAATTTCTGACTACTTTTTGTTTAATCAATTGCTTTTAATTAAGGCACACTTAGTTTGGGGAGACAGCCAAAGGTGGAGAACAAAAAGGAAAGCAAGAAATCCAATGCCTCAAACCTTTGCTCTGTGGCTGAATTTTCCCAGCTTTAAGGCACAGTCGTTCTCCATGGAGGCTCAATGCTTCTCTCTAAACCTGCTTGGGAGAATTTATTATCCCTGTGTGCAAGTCTTTGAAACTGTGATTTTAACGGTAATAATTTCTAAGCAGAGTAATTCGTGAGAGTCTGTAATGTAATGCCAAGTTATCCTATTATGGTTTTAATTGGAATATACATTTTATGTGTTATTAGAGAAATATTACTGTCCTTCTTATGCTTAATACTATATGAATAGCTAAAGCCCTCTAATGACCATGTAATTTATTGTCACTACAGTTATGGCATTAAGCTACAAGGCACCTAATACTTGCAAACATTGTAAACTCCAATTGCAGCTACACCAGTGATCCTTCTGTCAACTGAGCTAAAAATGACTGAATGATAAGGTTAAGCACTGAGCCTCGTAACACAGTTATCTGGAGTTCAGCACCTGTACGACAGAGAAATGTCCAATAAACTGTGCTTAAACAGTTTTACGTTGTTATCAGATATAAGTATAGCAAATACATCCAGCTTCCAGAATGATGCTGATTGCTCTGATTCCACCAATCTTTTATGTATTTGTCAGCTTTAGCCTAATTTACTGTTAGCAGTAAATCAGTGACTCTCAAGAACTATAGAGACTTCACAGGCACTAGAGTGGATTCTGCCCAACCCTTAAGAACTCTTGGAATTTCACAAAAAATTGCCAGCAGTTTCTGTGCAAGATGGGGTCTTCTTTTCAAATATCCACAGCTGCTTGAGAAAGAACCAAACTCACTGACAACAAAATTCAGAGAATTTGGAAACAGGTTAGACTGCTTTTGCCTTTTGAGTGACAGCAACTAGGTACCATCTGAGGGTAACCTTTACCTCAAAAAAAGCTGGCCTTCAACAGCGGTGGTAAATTGCCAGAGCTGACAGCAGACCTTAATGCCAGTTAAGGTTTTAATGCTAATTAATTATGCCTAATTGTCTGACAAAGGAGTCAAGAGAAGTCAGTGCAAAAAGATACTGTAAAGACCAAGCAGAAAAAGCTCTCCAAAATAAATCACCTCAAATATGATAACTGGAGATATGTCAGAAGATGTATAATATTGATTCTTCATCAGCTTTGTCTAAACAGGAAGGATCTAAATCTAATCCACAGACCAGAAGCAAAGTCCATGCATGGACTGGATTACCTCCATATAAGGCTTATTATCAGCACAAATGGCTCTTCAGATTTATTAATAATTCTGGTTTTCTTTGCTCATAAAAAAATCTGGGTGGAAATAAAAAGAGATACCTAAACTGATCCCCTCTCTGAGCCACTCTGTGCCCCATAATTTTTAAGAGGTTTGCAAAATCCTAACCCTAGTTTTAGGTTTTCACATTTCTGTATTCCAAAAGCAGAGCTGGCATTCAGCTTCAGAAGTGACCTAGAAGTCCAGCTGGTGTCCCAAAAAGAGAAAGCAACTGCAAAATTTCCCTGCTTCAGATGCTCAGCACTGTATTCCCACTGTATACCCATACCTGGGTAACAGTCACTGTCATTCCTGATGAGGCTGTAAACGAAAGAGGAACGCAAAGTCTACCCTGGGCGCATTCTGTTTCTATGTAGAAAAACCTTTCCTAAACAGTCTATTTTAAATATTCCTGAGATGTGCCATAAGGCTGAGGGGGACTTTCTCCAAACTATTGAGTTTTATTCCCGTTGTAAAGGTGGAGATGTGTGGGAATTATCACTTATATCACTGACAATGTCATGCTTACCTGCAGAGTCACTCCTGCTGCCCAATTTGCTACTTATAGCATGCTTTACAATGCCATGGTGCACAAAAGTACTGTAAAACCCCATTTTATTTCCTACAAAAATGTGTATATTATATGTGTATATACATATTCCCACAAACTGTAATTTGTATTTGTTTTGGAGGGCTTTACACGACACAAGAGGTGATAGTTAAATGGAATCCTGGCACCAGCTTCATTAAGGATATTAAAACATTTGCAGAAATTCTCTCCTGGATGATCTGTGATGTCTGTGTAATTCCTCTGGCTAAACATATCTCTGAATGTAGCAAATCAAGTGCACAAAAAGGATAAATCACCTTTCCTCACCTGTGATTTGTGATTGCTCACTTAAGCCACCTAACATTTCTGCCGCCCAAAGAGGAGGACTAAAACCTGCTAAAAGACGAAAACTGCAAATCACACATTTCAACGACATTTCAAACTATATTTTGGAAAGGAATGAGCACTCAAGCTGCATTTTGTGACACATTTGAGATTTGTGTTGCTTCATACATTTCCCATGACCATCCAAATATTCATGAAGAATTAATAACATGGTCCTGCTTTTAGCAAGTTCCATCCATTCTTATTTGTATCTGGCTATAATCAGCACTGAGACCCCAAATAGTGGATGACTGCATTTGATTCTTGAGTCCTTTTCTTTTTGTTTATGTCAAAGCAAATTAGCTGAAAGGAGACTGATGAGGAAATCGAGCAAACTGTGGAAGGTCAAGAGGGCATTTCACTGAAATGTAATATAATAAGTACAATTTAAACAATGACAAATCCCATTCACCTCTTTTGTTTTCTTGAAATGTTTAGAATTTTTTTAACCATCTTTTTAATAAATAAAATTGTTCTATTAGTTTATTGTACATTTGGATTTCATTAATTTTAGAATATTTTCCAAGCATCTAAAATTAAACAGATGTCATTGGGCTCATTTAGACCTCAAATAACCCTTGCAACAAAACCAATTATTCAAGGGTCAGTTGGAAGTTGGAATTTTATAATAAAGGAAAGTTTAGAAGTTAAAAAATAAAATGAAGAAGAAGAGAAAGAAGAAACAATGCCAATTTCATGTCAATTCAATTGTTAGCACAATAACTGAAGATCTGTTTTATTGTTGGGGAGAAGGGTGGAGCCAAAGAGTGAAAGTTCATGAAAGCTGGTTTATTCCCAAAATGCTCCAATTATTTCCTTTCCTGTGATTATTAGTCACGAAATATCTCTCCCAGCTTTCTAACTCTATCATGAGGATTGAAAAAGAACAAAGATTTGGCTTTGTTCTGAAAGCTGGTTCTGCTGGTCAAAGAAATTCCAAGAACATCATGATCATGTCTGACAAAGTGTAATCCAGACACAGCAGAATGGACAAAGGCAAAACCTGGGATCCTGACTACAATGCCATATTCTAAACAACACTTACATCTACTTTAAGAGTGAAGGGGTTTAATTTTTTCTTGTCAGCACAGATTTTAATTTGCTGGGGGGATTTTAGACTGTGGAAAATGTTTTCAAGGACAGTTGGAAACAGGCTGCATTATGCCCTGCAGGAGTTTCCCAGCAGGTATCTCAGGGGCAGTGCTGAGCCAGTCCAAGGAGGAACAAATGACTTCTGTGAGTCCTGTAGAAAAGGAAGCTTAAAAACGTGGTGTATAGGCAACTGCTTTCCCCTTCCTCACACCTTGCCAAAGAGGGAATTGGGCTCCTAGCCCTGTAAACATCTCCAGATTTATAGGGGTGTATCTGAGAACAGACACAAAAAATCCAACCATTGTGATTCCTTGGTTGAAAATTAGGAACTGGGGTTTACTTTACTGAGCAGGAGGGAAAATGAAAATTGCTTTCCTTGTAACTTGAGAGACTTAGCAGAGTGCTCCTGCCAGACTGCAAAGATATGCAGTGGTCCCTGCCCTAAACTCTACCATCCCACTTAGCTGCCAGGACTGCTAAATGGAGACAGAGAAAAATGAATAATGGATTGTATGAAAGCTATATCACCAGAACTTTAAAATCCTGCTGCTGGAGCCTGAAGATCTCTCTGAAATGCTATCAAGCACAGTGGAAAGGGAGTAGAGGGCTAACATCCAAAACGAAATTTAATCACTGACCTCTGAAAATCATGGTTTAGGTTTTGCTTTTTCTCTTTTTTTTAAGAGACGGTAGCTGTAACTCTCCTTCTGACCCAACATTAACCTTCTGCAAATTACAACAGATGATTTGTAAAAACACCCCTTTATTGCCTTGACCTGTTTTAGGACTGATCTATCCTCCAACACAGCTGTATCCTGTGGTCTCAGTTAGCTGAGTAACATGCTGGATTGTTGCTTTGGACTGAATTTGATAGCTCAAGTCATGCAGGATATTCCCAGAGAGGCTCTACAGCCCTGAAGAGCGCCTGTCCCACTTTGGTGGGATTTACCCCTAACTTGGAAAAATAAGATTACGGGAGATTCAGTAGGAAATTCACCTTGCTGAGGAATGAGTAGAAGTTGATTGAAGGACCTGGGCTGTTCTGCTCACAACTGGGGAAGAAGAGTGTTCCGCTTTGAGGATCCTTCTAGACCAGTGTCAGGGCTCTGGCATCCAGCCAGCCCAGCTATCCTGAGGACCAGTGTCCTAAACAGCAAAGAGGAGCTTGCAGCACAGACAGATGCAAAGTGAGTAGTGAGCTCCATAAAACAGACACATTCCTGCAGAAGCTCTTAGGCATGGTGAGGAACCTGAGCATCCTGCCTCTTAAAGCTCCTCCCCAGCAGCTGAGAGGGTACAGGGTCTGCCCTGCCTGCTGGCTTCTGCCTACCCTGGGCTTGGTACCAGCATTTAGGGCTGGGCTCAGCTTTGCAAAACCAAGCTGCCCAAAGTGATGGCATCAACGGTGGGCTAATCTGACCTCCCTGACAGGTCTTTGCTGCTGAGCCAGCCAGAGGGTTTGCTTGGGGAAGACAAAGGGGCTGCCAGGACATACAGGGAACAGAGTGAGTATAACAGCAATGTGTCAAACACTCTCCTAGTGCAAGGAGCACCCTGGTTCTTTGTGCCCAGCTGCTGCCATGTCCCAGGGCATCAGGGACTCATGGCCCTGAGGATAAGTGGGTCCAGGCAATCCTCAGCTTCCTCCACAGAGTAGATGGCAACCAGCACCATGCTCAGATTTGCTCAGCTGCCCAGTTACAAAGGAAAGCCCAACATCTACTCCAGTAGTAACTTCATTATCCAGGATACTCTTTCCACTGAGAGTCCAAAGAGCAGGAGAGGCTCAAGGAAGGTTTCATGGAGGGGTGTCCTGGGTGTCTCTGTTGGCCTGTGCCAGGCTGCAGAGCTGCACAAGAGCCCTTCTGCCTGGAGCTGGGGCAAGCACAGCAGATCACCAGCCCCAGCTGCTACACCCAACATAAATCAGAGGAGACTTTGCTTAGCACAGCTCTGATCAAGTTAACAACCCATTGCTTGTAAATAATCTCCAATCACAGATGGCAGCAAAACAACAACTATTGGAAACTTGTACTGAGATTATCTAGCAATAAGATCACCAGACCCACTAGCAGTTTGTTTCACTCAATGCAGGAACTGCTGAAGCAGAGAGAAATGCAGTGCAGTGCACTAACACCAATCTCCACAAAAAGCAAACATACCCCTTCAGTTTTCAAGTTTTCAGGGTTATTCTTTGGTTTGTTTTTTACATTTTCCTCTCCCTTTTGCTTAGTGCTTTCCAGGTTTAAAAAAACAAAGGCTGCTCATAGTGGAGGAGCAATAGTGGCTTTCATATTTAATAACTCTTAAATCTTGCTCAACATGTGGCAATTGTTAGGTAGATTTGGGCTGTAATTAAAGAGGCACCCTTCTTTCTCTTCAGCAACAATATAGGCTCTTAATCCGACTAAAACCATCATATTTTAAGAGCTGAGATCATCCTGAGGCAAATGGTATCAAACTTAACATGAATCTGTTTTTCATAGGGAAGTTGAAAAGTTAAAGTTCACTTTCCTAAAAGTCTTCCATTAAAGAGACGGCACCTCTGAGTGCTCTTTTCAAGTACCCACAGGTACCTGTATCAGGCATCAACATCTGGGGGAGAGTATAATTACTGAAATTCCTTTGTTAAGTCCCTTTTTCTCTCAGAGCCTAAGTTGGGACTCTAAATAGAAGCAAGGTGAGGTGGTTTTGTTGCCTGATTATAGATTTGACTGCGGATAAGAGTCTTATTTGTGTGACTCAGCCTTCGAAGTGCTCACAGGTCTGATGGGGATAACTGATAAAGGCTCTGAAAGACAGGAATAAACACTGATAAAACAGCCGAGTGCACTTTGGCTTCAAACCAAAACACATACTTAATAAAACCTGCACAGCTGATGGGGAGACATTTTTGTTTCCTTCTGTGGTTGGAAGGTGGCTGCAAATATCCACAAGGAATCAGGGTTTGAGGTTGGTTTGTGCTGTCACTGCAGGCTGGTGGCTGGGCTGGCAGGCTGAGCTGTGCTGGCTCTGTGGTAGCACTGGGCTGGGGCCAGGACACCCGGCTTAGAGCTCCAGTTGGTTTTACAGCTTTGGGGTTTACAATTCTTTCTTTTTTTTTTTTCAAATACAACATGAGAAAGCACCTGCTAGGAGACCACAGGCAGGTAGTGGAGCTAAAAGCAAGAGTGAGGTACATAGCAGGGTCACATAAACCCATCAACAGAGGGAAAAAGTTTCCCTTTTTTGGCTACATTCAAGTTCGCTTTGTTTCTCAGAGTATTACTTCAGGTACCCCAGATTCCTGTTTTCTCTTAATAACTTCCACTCCCTATTCAGCTGCTGTTCCTGATGTTTCACTCCCTTCCCCTTTTCCTTCCTCCATTTTCCATAGATCTTAAACTCCAGAACAATTTTAGCAAAGCCTGACTTGCAGCCTTCATCTGTGCAAAGGTAAGAAAGCCTCGGTGACAGCAGCAGTGCTTTTCAGAGGATCTGTAGCAAGAGTTGTCTATTAATATCTACTAGTCCTGCTGCTAAACCTCTGCATCCTCCTTTGAAAAGGTAATCCTGTATTGTAAAGGCTCAACAAATGAGAATACCAAGGGACTTCCCTCATTTATAATACCTGCAAATGACTCGAATGAAAATGCCTCCACAACTATCAAAGTTTGTGGAGGGCACCAAATTGGAGAGGGAACAAATAACAAGGAACAAGGGATTTCAATCAACTGGTTGCCAGAGCCAGTGAATGGAAAATGCAGTTTAATGTAGAGAAACATAAAATAATAAGTCTGGGGCCAGCAAGCCAGACAGAGGGATATTATACTGAATGGTGATGCATCATATTGACCAGTGAAGGGATTTAAAGGTCAGTGCAGAAAAATCCTTGAAGCCTTAAACTTGGCATACAGCTAAAATGAAAATAACTCTAAGAAAGCAACACAGCAGTGGAGGCAAAGGGAAGGGACAAAGCCTTCCTACACAGTCTGTGCAGCAAAATAACAGCAGGGCTTTGCTATAAGTGGCATGATATCATCTCCCAAGGGGTGCAACATGTAGGCACTCAAGTTCCCCATGTAGCCCAGCTCCTGTCCCAGCACAGGATGCCATCCCAACAGCTGCCCTCCCACAGACACAGAGGAAAAGGCAGTCCAAGGTGTTCCCTCGTTATTACTAAAGCACAGGGGATGCTGCTCATGTTCACTCCAAGGCTTAGTGATGCTTGCCAGCAGGAATGCAGGATCCCAAACCCCCCAGCTCATTTGCTCTTCTGCTTGATCTTTGCTTTTGGCACTGAAAAGCAAGAAAAGCCAAAGCAGCAGAGCTCAGGGCCCCCGTGGGCACAGCACATCCAGCTGCCTGAGCACAGAGCAGCTGCCTGAATCCTGCAGCCACACGGGAGTGGAGTGTGTGTCTGTGTCCGTGTGAACATACTGATACACCGTGTGACCTGTCAGAGATGCACTGCAACAGCCACAGGTGGGAGAAAAGATGCAAAACTGAAAAGACAATTCATTCCCTTCCCTATGTCCCTAATGAGCAGTCTCGTTTAGTCATTTTCCTTCTCCTTGCTAAGCCAGAATACTTCATGCTTCTTCCCTCACAGCTTTCCTGCAGAAACATCAACTGAAAGAAATTTTAAAACCTTCTCTCTTCACAGCTGGTTGCCTGTCTGAACCAACACCTTCCCCCAAACCTTCTTCTGTCAATGTATATACAAAGAAACAACCTTCAAGTTTTGCTGAGCTGGATGATGCTGAGCTGCAGAAGGTAAAGGGCTCCATAAGATTGTTAACAACATCTGTGGAGTATCCTAAACTCCATGAGTGATGGGTAACCTGGGGCATGCAAGGGAGCATACAGGTACACATGGTGGAAAATGGGGGAGCAAAGTTAGCATCAGTCTGAATCAGCAGTATATACACACAGAGGCACACAGACACCCAGTAACACCCACACACACATACACAAAGACACACAGACACACAGACAGACACACAGTAACACACACACACAGACACACAGGCACACAGGCACACACAGACACACAGACAGACACACAGACACAAAGACACAGACACACAGACACACAGTAACACACACACACAGACACACAGTAACACACAGTAACACAGACACACACACAGACACACAGATAGACACAGACACACAGGCACACACACAGACAGACTCACACAGTCACACAGACACACACACAGACACACAGACACACACACACACACACACACACGCACAGCCTCTAAGATGGATTTTTCAGAAGGAGCTGATGAGGAAGTGTTTTCTCAGCTCTTGGTTGCTGGGAAGTGCCTTCCTTACCTCTGCCTGCTGCTCCTGAGTTAATTCTAGCTTTTCCCACCTGGGGGAGCAGCAGCAATTCAAAGCCAGACTGCCAGACTGCCGGAACAGGTCCTTCCTCCATCAGAAGCCCAGACAGAGAGGAGATGATCAATATCCCTGGGGTTACAATGAGCATCCGCAGGATGCAAGTTCCAGGAGAAGTCCCCATTACTCACCCTCCTCATCTGTCCCTCTTCAATTCATTCCCTTTTTCTTCTCCAACCCTCCCCACCACTTCTGCTCCCCAAAACCTGCAAAGGGCATGAGGGAGAGTGGGAGGCAGGCGGGTCCTGCAGCTGTGTCTGGCAGAGGTGCCTGCTCTGACCAGGAAGGGCAAGGCTCTCAGCCAAGTGAGGATCTCACAAGATCTGTGACATCTGGCAGTCACCAGCACTGCCTGTCCCTCAGCTGCTCTGCCTCTGGCTGTTTTCTTGTATAAAGGAACAGATAATCTGGACATATTCCAGCTGAATTAGTGTACACATGATGCTCAAAATGAACCTGGGGATAGAAATACATTACTGTCTTATTATGATGCCTACAATACAAGACCTGGAATTGCTTCCATGTCTCAAGCCAGATGCCTCTCCTGGCTCTCACCCAGCTCCCCTGGCAGGTGAGACAGATGTCAGACCTGCTTTCTTGCACTTCTCCTATGCTTCCATGGGATAAAAAAATAGGGCCACAGGCCCAAAGCCACAGAAAAACCCTAAAGAATTAACGTGGCCACAGTTCCAGTGCAAGACTTGCCCACAGCTATGGTAGAGCCCTAGAATAATCCCTGAGCTCTAGATTATACCATGCCCATTGCATGGAAGTTTTAATACATGCCAGTTGATAACCTGTCAGTTTGATCTATAAGAATTTCTTATTTAATAGATTAGACTTTCATGCTGTCAGTACATTTTCTTTTCAGAGGCTGAATGACTTGTATCCTGCATGAGCATCAAGGAAAAGAAAATGTTTGGTGCCAAAATATCCCATCTCTGCCAACTGCCTTGCTTGACACCATATTTCTACTATCACCACGTTTGAAACCTATAGCAGCTAAATTAATTTTTTCTTGTTCCTTTTTCCTTTTTTTTGTGTTTCCCCTTCAGCAGAGACTTATATCTCCAGTCCTTTGCTACAGAGCACTGTTTTCCAGAACAGTCTTTAAAACAGAAATCAAGCAACACAGAAAGATGAGATTAAATGCAATCTTTTGTACTCAATTTTCAGAGCTTTTCTACGAAACAGTCAGAAAATATTTAAGGACATGCAACTATTTTCTGTGCCTACTACTGAACCCATCAGAAGCTTAAAACCAGCCCTTAAGGTGCTTTACTTTCTTAAGAAGCTCATTGCAATGGTAGAGCAGAGATGAGCAGTTTCAGCTCCTGCTCTTCCATTAGTGTACAAACTGTTAAAAGACAAGAAAAACTACAACAATAAACATGAGTGAGCTTGCTGCAGCTGTGCTTGTCAGCTCCAGACATTAGTGTGGCTAATTCCAATTGGGAACAGTTCCTGGTCTTGGTGATAAATTAATCCCAACTCTGATAGTACGGAAAGATTTCTGTATGCATAAGCCAAAAGAAAACTTCCCAAACTGCTTTAAAAATCCTCTTTACAGTTATTTTGGTGACTACACACCAAAATATTTAGTCTGTATATCTTTTTTGGATACAGTGCAATCTATTTTTTATTTTGATTAAATGATATTAGAATAGGATATGCTTCATCCAAAAGACAAAAGAATTTATGCACAGGCTTGCACTGAAATTGCAGAATGATGAAGTACAACCAGTATGGGGTTATGTCTGTTTTCCTCGAGATACACTGCAACTGTTTTGTAGGAAAAGAGCAGTGCCATTGAACACTTCTGAGAGCAGCCTGAGTTTTATTTCAGATTACTGTTCTTGGAAAAATCCACAGGCTGACTACTAAAATGAGAAAATATAATACCATTCACTGATCTTTTTATCTGTCCATGCTGTGTCAGTGTTGGTCTGTTGGCAGAAGGATGTGACCCAGAGGACAAGTAAAAGATTCACTGGCTGCATAAAAATCCCTGGTGCAATGATTTGACATGAGCAGTGCCTGGGAGAGACATGATGACAAGGATGCTGGAGCAGCAGAGTCCTGGACAACTGGACATCTTCTGCCAGCTGCATCCTGCCCTTCACCATCTCCAACTCCTGTGCCTTCTCCCAGATATGCAGGCTCACAAACCACATTCATCATGCAGTTGATTTTGGTCGCACTCCTGGGTTTCAGGAAGTTTTTCACCTGGGCAGTTTCATCTCAGCCCCGATGAATAGCTTCATTCTGGAATAACAAATATATACAGAGTGAAAGCTGCTTGCCACAAGGATTCCTTTATGCTGCACCATGAATTGTTGGCCAATGGCCATTTAACATTGAAAGGCAAGAGCCACCTGTGTCAGGTGTGTTTAAAGTTCATATTGACTCCTGCCCACCAGTATTTGCATGATGGACAACATCAGAGAAAGGTGCATTTAGTCATTAATTTTTGCTTGACATGGGGAACGGAATTGAAAAGGAGCCCTTTTCTTCCAGGTACAGCTTTTGTTTCCTGGTGTGATCAGTCAACTTCCAGCTCTATGACACCCAGCCTGGGGCAAACCCAGGTCTAGAGTGTTGGGGACATTTTGGGGTTCCCTTCTGCCCTGGCAGCCCACACCCAGTGGGACCACACATCCATGTGGTCCCCCACACCCTCCTTTCTGCCCCTCTCTGCCTCTGACCTTACTGGATGTTAAGATCCGCTCAGCCTCACACAATGCAGCTTCCTGGGAATGGATTAGAAAGCGAGCTGTGTGGGATATTTGTTATGGCCATGCCTTTCATGGAGAAAACTGTGACTTCTAGCAGTTTTTGTAGATTTTGTAACCCCAGCCAGCCTGCTACTGATTCCTTCATGAATTTTTACAGCTTTGGCTCCATTCGAGAGCGGTAGAGTAGAGATCACAGTTTTTAATGGGTTTAAGTTATTAGTTACGTATTACCAAAGGGTGTAACATTCTTTATGTTGTAAAATAAAGTCCGTTTGTCTTCTCTCCATTTCCCACAGCACACAGTGTTAAATACAGTGCACCATTGTTGGGCTACTCTCTGAAGCTGGCTCTGGGCAGTTTTGGGTCGTGCCAGTGCATCAGCCACGGTGGCAAAGATTACTGTGGGTGCCGGAGGACACTTATCCCATGTGGGAATCCCCTTCCCATGAAAAAGCGGGGACCATAGGTGGGAAAGTGCATGGCATGACTCAGTCAGGAAGGCTGGAGGGATTTGCTGAGGGTTTTGGAGCTGAGGGCTCAGCGATGGTATGTGTTGCTGGAGGGTTTATAAGGTTTCCTTTCTGTTCCCTAATGGGAAACTTCAGCAGGGAGGAACATTAGGATCTCAATTCACACTGGTGTACATCTCCACTGATGAAAACTTCCCTCATCCACAAAATTGCAAAGTGGGAAAATTTGCACTGTCTGGCTGTAAATTTGGCTGTGGCCTTTGTGCGGATGTCGTGGAGGGCAGAATTTGCTGGACTAGTACAAATACCATCTGTAGGCTTGGTTCAGATGAGTGCAGTGTTTGAAAAACAACCCATTTTGCTTATACAAGGACTAACGGCATAGCCAAAATCTGCAGAACATATCTGGTTTTCTCAAACAATTATTGGTGGGTAGCCAATATTTGTTACTTTTCTCCAGAACAATGCATAAACTATGGCACAGACAACTGGCCATACTCATGTCAGACCAGAAACTCTGTGCTCTAAATTACTTAAACCAATTTATCTTCCATTTAAAAATAAAGACAGGGAAGAAAATGACATTTAAATTATGCCTGATACCACCTAGAATACTTTCTAATGTTGATATCCGTTGGAGCTGGGAGATAAATCCAGCCCTCTTTCCTAAACATAGGTTTCTTTTAAAACTGATACAGATTTAGAATTTTTGTTTAGTTGCAGTTTTCCTGACTTAAAATGTCCTTTTCTGTCTTATAATAGTTTATCAGCTAAGCTGCAATTCAAAAACCTTGGGGATTTTACACATTAATGTTAAAGGAAAGATTCTTTCAACCCTCCTACTACTTCTTCCCAACCATCATAAACATGAAATCAGGCACTGAAGAAAAAGCAAAGCTCTGTAGGGAAGGGACAATTTTATGGCTGTTGTCTGTATGTAATGCACAGGATTTTTAGGGACTGACTTTTGCATGTCATCTGTCATTTGGAGACAGAAAAGAAACAAAAGAAACCAGGGAAACTTTCTCCCAAATCATTCCAGGCTGATACTGGAAACATTTATTACAGGGCTTTGGTGGGATTATTCCCCAAAGCAGTCAGGCATCAATCACACCGGCACTTGGGTGTGCATTGAGCACAGCAGAGCTCGGCATTTGCATGGATTGTGTGAAATCTGGGGGGAAGCTCACCTACCCGGAGCTTCCATGTGTCCTAAAACATATCCTGGCTCAAGGCACCGTGTGTTTCCAGAGCTGCCCCTTCTACTTGGAATGAATCCACCTAAATATTTACATGTATTTTGCTTCTATAGTAACAAGAATATTGCAATGGTATGTCTGACATAAACGTGCTGGTATATTCTACGTTGATTTAAATAGCACGGGAGTCATGTGTGCAGTTCCTCCTTCACAAAGAAGGACGGGCTTGCAGGAATCGCATCCCATCGGCTTCCGACAACTGGGAAAAAAATCCTGGGGAGAGGGGGGGGAAAAAACCACAGGGAAGGAAAAAAGACTTTTAAAAGGGGGTTTTCGAGGCTGCCTGGGTGGAAGACCAGCCCCAACCCTGCAGCTCCGGGGGCCGGCAGGAGGCAGAGCGGCCGGGAAAGGTGCGAGTCCCGGAGAGACGTGTCCCGCCAGCGGAACAAGGACTGGGGGAGAGGGAAAATTTCAAAAAATTCACATTGGTCCCGTTCGTTCCTTTAAGTGGAATTTTTAGGAAAGCCTGACTTTGCCTGAGGAGATGAGGAATTTCCCTATTCTCTCCGAATCCTGCCCTGATTTAGGTTAATTTGGGGGTTTACCCTGCATTATTAACTGCACTTTTCGTTATGGATTTGGAAAAAAAAAATCCTGTTGTCCTCAACGTTGCCAGGTTTACTCGGGTAAATCCTGTACCTATGCTAGGAGGAGTTTTGCCTAGGTACGGTGGAAAAATCTGAGGTATTCTTAAACTACAGCACAAAGAAGAGTGAGAAGAGGGGAGAGGTATTCGAAGAAATGCCTCATTTCCCTGTGCAGAGTCTGAGGGCTAAGCTGGATGGTTGTTAGAAAGTTGAGCAAACTCCACAAAAACATTCAAGTTTCCAACAAGGTAATTTGTAAACTTATCTCTGCTGTACTCAGTCCCCTTATTGACTGACACTGTCATGGAATTGGATGCAAACACTGAAGGGGCGGTGGAGAGAGGCAAAGAAAATTTCTGAAATCAGAACAAGAATTCTTCACACAAAGAAACCAAACCAGTTTGAATTTCCAACAGTAAGTGCTAAGAATAAGTCCTGCAAAGGAAGACTGGCATAAAAAGGAAAAGGTAATATAACAAGCTGAGTCGAGAAAATCATATTTTATGCTTACCAAAGACAAAGCTTCAGAAAGAATTGCTATTGTATTACTCACTGAGTTCTGATCCTACACCCCTAGTACAGTATCTGACCTGCAGTAGCAGTACAGAATCAAGTCTGTCATTCCCTGAGTACTAAACCCCTTACTTTCATATAGGTGGTTATAGATCTTGTTTCTACATAAAATTACACACTTTTATGAAAGTAAATTCTAAAGCAAATTTAACTCTTCAGAGCCATCATTACCCAGGGTTTTATTGCCAGGCTTGTTAACTCTCTTGACAAACATCAGGTCCAGCCTCACAGCTCTGTGACTCGTCTTCAGAGGCTGGTAAGATTTATTTTACAAATAATGCTAAGAACACACAGCTCACTTAGTTGCTCTCTCAGTGGAAACTCTAGAAAAGTAAGTCCTCTGTTTTGGTGGCCTTACCTGGCATTCTACAGGTGTAAGGGAGAGTACCAAGAGCCCCACAGTTGCTCACCAAGGGAGATTTTTGGCTTTGCCAGAAGATAATTGCTCCAGTAGTGAGCTGCCATTAATCCCAGGCTGTGTTCTCGGTGCTGACCTGCAGCCCTGCTGTTTACATCAGTGGGATTTTAGGGCCAAATTTTGCAGTTAATTGCAGCAGTATAAATCTGGATTCCGGAATCTCCCTTCCCAGGCATGGAACTCCTTTGGATTTGACAGCAAACTCAGGGCTGATCCTGCAGCCTCTGAAATCGGTGGCCTTGTCTTGCAGAGAGACACAGGAAAGACCTGGGCTAGGCCCTCTCCCAAATTTCCTAATGGCAATAAATGTGAGTAATTAGGGGCTCTGCTTGCTCTGAGGAGCAAGGGCTGCCTTATCTCTGCCTGCCCCAAGCCTTGGTCCCGCCGAGCCTGGGTGGTATGAGGAGGTGTCACTATTAGAGCAGCTCTAGAGGGGATTAATACTGCTGTGAGCTATATTATATCCTGTCAGGAATCTCTGCAAAAAGAGCAGGAGCTGGAAATACAAGCTTTCAGCTTTAAGCCCTGAACTTGGGGCTATACAGCAAGATTAAAGCATTGATTTTTCAATGTTTTCCCGTTGAGAAGTGAGAAATCTCCATGCATTTAAAAGCATTCCCTGTTTGTTAAATAATCAGTTGAGTCAAGAGAGTGATTTGATGTCAGTGCTCACTGCATTCATTCCCCCGTTACATTCCCTGAAGTGCTGCACCGTGCTGGCTGCTGCTGAGCAAGGCTAAAAAACCTCAGCAAAAAGGGGTATGGACTGATATTACAGACCCAGGCATCACAGTCCGAGCTAGATTCCTTCCCTAATTCTTGCTGCAGATATTGCAGGCTATGGCTTCTGCAGAGGGAACTGCTTTATAAAAAAGACATTACAGGAACACCGAACATCAAGGTCTCTGCTGGAGGAAAGTGTGGATTAAACCGCTCTGTAGCTGAGAAACGCAAAGAGAAACAGGTAGACAGTGAAGTGATGAAATAATTCATTAGAAGGAAGGGGTTAACAACTCTGTGGAATTTCCTCATCTGTTGATAAAACTGTTTTAGTGTCCTTAGCTTTGCTGTCACCCACTGCAAACAGGGTGGGCATGGGAGTGTTTTGGTTGCAAGTGATTTATTCGACAAAATGCTAATTCTGTTCTGAATCTTGTATTCACAATCACAAATTTGACTCCCACACAGAAAGCAGCACAGAGAATACAGGTTAGCTTTATTTTCAGCAAATTTTTCACCTAAATCAGACAAATTTACCCCTACCTGTGTGGGGGGAAATAAAATATGGAGGGAGATTTTCAGCCCTTATACCTTGAAGTACGGTGTGCTCCTCCCCAGCCTCACATTTGGGTGCACATCAACACAGCACAAAACTGTTTCAGTGATGTACTTTGGATTAGCTCTGTGTTTACTTAATGTTCAGAAAATGCAGCATTCAGGAAAAAATAAGTATGATTTTCGACGGCTCAGATCAAGTTCTTTTTTCCTATGGGCAGTTGCTGTCCTCTGTAATATATTCAGTACTAAATCTGTCACTATAGAATTAAAGAAAGTGCAATTCCCAGACACACTGAAAGTATGTGGTAACTCTGGCAGGATGAGATTTAATTTTTGTCATTAAACAGATGAAAGCAGTTTCAGTCAGAGTGAAGCATGGAGGTTCAAGTCAGAACATTGTATTGCAATTCTCAATGCAAGAATTTGTGGGAACAAAGGACAAAAGTGAAGGCAATGATTTCCTCTTCTTAATGCTTGTGAAAACAGCCTCAGGTTCTTTTATTTTCAACATATGCATGCAGAACATATGCATTTTTTTATTTTGTACTTGAAAGTTAAAACACCTCCAGGAATCTGGTTTATAAGAGGGCAGAGAGGAATAATGAATGAAAAAATATAAAACAAAACTTTCTTTTACAAAAAAAAAATTTTTTTTCAGAAGGGAAACTAGATTTGTTAATGGATGTTACATTCTGAGTGTGTGGGTGTTGAGCAGTTAAAAGTGACAGTGACTGCAAATGATAAAACCACGTACCCAAGATCAAAATAATGGTCTATTATTTTAATGCCCCCTGAAAAGCAGACAGGGTTACTTCAATGAAATTACTTGTGGATGTAAAGTACAGATAGGGTTGATTATCAAAGCACACAGAATTTTCCACAAATACCTGATATTTGAGAAACTGTAATATATTTAGCAGGTTTAAAGTATATATATATATATATACACACATACACACAATGCATTATGTTCCACTATGTGTAAAAAAAGCTCAGAAATGCTGGAAAACTGATTGCCTGGAATTATTCCATCATATGTGTTTCAGCAAGGACTTGTTCTTGCTCCCATTGAGTTTCGTGCCCCATTGACTTCAATGACAACAGGACCAGCTAAAAATACACAAATATTTTTCTTACAGACTACAAAAGTCCCTGGGAACGGTTACCTGTGATATTCTGTTGTTATTGTATGCAAGAGATGCTGTGTGCCCTGTAAGAAAATACACGTCTATAATTAAACCAAACAAATAACCATTCTAACTAGTATTTTTCCACAAAAAAAAATTTTTTAAATTCATAAATTAAGAGCTGAGAGGTTTAATTAAACAAGCAATTAAAGATGTCCACACACCCAAGTTCTTTTGTTTTACTGCTATTTATTTTTCTCTAAAAGAAACCTTTATTTCCCAAAGGTTTATCTTGTGGAAAATCACTGCTTTAAATTAATTTTCCTTTCGTCAGGTGTAACTTATACTGCTGTACAACGATGTCCTGTGTGTTATTGCAGAAATAAATAGCTGCTTCCTTGGATTTGGGTTTTTTTAAGTACCAGTTTCAAGACAGGAGGGAGATTTATATAAAAAGAAATTTTCCTTAGAGGAAACTGTTTTGAAAAGCCACACACACACATTGAGTCTTTGTCTATCTCAGCATCTCACAGTTGCTGAGGGTGTTTAACAATTTGAAAGGAGTGCATAAAACCTAGAGATGCTTTAAATGTGTAACCTGGCCAGGTTTTACAAAAGCTGGTTTGCACCTAAATGAGAAATTCGGAGTTGGGATTTTTTTAAAATGTTAGACAAAAATACTGAGTTTTTTCTCTCTGTTGTTTGTTGTTGTTGTTGTTGCTGTTGTTGTTTGTTTGGGTTTTTTTTAATTATAGCAGTAGTGGATTTTTCAGCCTGGTTTTTGCTGTAAGGGGAACCTGGTGAGTCCGAGAAACTCTGCAGTGGTTTGAGCTCCTGACTCTTTGCAGTATCAGGAGCTTTAATGAGCTTTCAGTGGCCTGATCCTGCTAGCACTCTCTCAAGTAAGTAACTCACTTTGGTGATATTGCTCATATGACTGAAAACAGTAGTGAAATTAAAAATTAACTTCAGCCTTTTGGAATTATCTTGGGTATGAAGCTGAACTCCTCACAATTTTCTTTCAAAAAGCAACAATAACAGGGAATTAGGGATTGCTGGGGGAATGCAACTTTTTAAATGCAAATAGAGGCGAAATCAGCACATCTGAGCACAAATTATATCAAGAACTTATAAAAATTTAACAGGGAGTGGTGTCCTTTCTGGAAGTATTTAAGCTGTTCTACAGCAGCATAAGAAGTTATATCGCTGCAATGCAATTTTTAAATCAGCTGCAGGATTTTATAGAAAACTGATTTCAGCTCTCTTAAAATCTGTAGCGACACTTCCCATGGAATTCTAGAGGACCTACCAGAGGGGAGATTTTGATTACTGGGTTTATTTTTTGGATCTGACAAACCCTTGGTTACCCATGAATTTCTTTCTGGAGTCAGAATCCTATCAGATTGTTCTGTGAAGGGTCAGTCCTGCCTGTACAGCCCTGAATTGTGCCCAGGGTCAGCAACTTGCACCCGCAATGCTCCTTATCCAGACCTGCAATTTATAAGATTGGGCTGTTTATTAATACTAACTTTTAAAACTGCCTCAGAAGGGTCGTACATAAAAATAAAGAAACCCATTTAAGGAACCAGCTTGCTTCCTTTGGAAACAAATAAGAGCTGGAGCATGTGGAGTCAGGAAACTTTAGCTGGCCATCAAAATTGGGTGCACAAAAGACGTGCCAGTGTGGCATTTCCTACCTCATGAAGCCACTTTTCCCCTCAATGCAGCTCTGCTAATACAATAGTGCATTGATTGAATCTCAAATTCACCAGACTTCAATAAATTCTGAAAGTCTATGAAATTCAAATTGAAGCAAGGGACACAGAGTGTGTTAGTCCTTCTCAAAATAATAATTTAATAACTCTCCAAAATGTATAGTGGTTTAGGAAAGGCAACCCAGATGGGAACATATAAAATAAAGCTATAAAATTTCCTTCAAATGTATTTTAATCATTGTTAAATATTTACATTTAATAAGCACAAGGTTTTATTGCAAGAGAGATGTAATTACACTTATCATTCATGGAAAAAATGGAGTTTTAATAGCCTGTACATTGATTTCCTAAGATGAAATAGTGTCCTAAAAATATGTCGCTTGCTCTCCCCTGGGAATATGTTCCATATGTGAATGTAAAACAGATGAGAAATTTTTTTGTCAGTGCACAAATGATGTCAGCTTTAGTTCTCATTGTCTCTGTTACATTTAACGTAAATCTTTGCCTCTGATTTTTTGTTTATTAGAAGTACCTCATCGGTGTTTTACAACCCTTACTAACAAGGTTATTTATTACTTACCTTCCTGTTATTTATCAATAAACAATAACAGGAAGAGTAGCAACACCTTGGCATGGACTCTGGGGAAGCTGTTGGTGGAAGCTATGGCCTCACACAATTTTATCAATAATTTGTGGCCACATTTAATGCATTAAAGACAAACAGAGGTCAAAGAGGTGACACATCTCCAAAAATTATCCTTTATTTTTATATCATCATTATTTGTCTGCCCTTTTTTTTTCCCACATCTTTCTTTTCTTCTTTTTTCCCTGGTTTCCCTGCTCAGAGATCCTGATTGTCAGGAAGTTTAATGACATCTCCCCTTAGCCAAAACAGCCAGCACAGCCATAGCTACAGCTGCAGCAAAGTCTAGACTGGAAGCATCCATCACCTGTAATTCTGATCAGGTTTTTTATCTTGAAACTTGTAGTCATAAAAAAAGCCCTAATGCAGGGACTAATATAAGAAATATCTGGATTTTAGGAACTGATGACACTGTGGGCATTATTAGTGCAGGAAACTTCTTGACCTGGCACCTTTTGAAATAATGACTGTGGCAGCACCTGGAAGCCTTCTGTCTTGAGAAGATGTTCAGTGTTTGTACTCTGTAGGCAGCCATGAAAGTCTCTATTAACATTATTTATTGGGACTGAAAAATTATGATTTTTTAATAGATTATAGCTTTTCAGGAGAAATGCAGAAATGAGGAGGAATAAGCTTAACATGTGGTGTATATTTTGTTCTGTTAAGGCACTTGTGAGCTCCATATTTTCCAGCAAAAGGATGCTGCGGTACAAATACACCAGAAAGAAAGTCAGATAAATGTGAAGGAAAAAAAATACATGATATTAAAAACTAACCATGTAAAATGGTCCCTTGGACTTCACACAGAGTTACAATGCCACTTGGTCAATAAATTGATGAGTGATGCATGGAGTAGCCTCAGGTTAGCAATTGTTTTATTCCCACCCTCTACATGGGTGGCCATGGTTTTAGTCCTCATAAGTCAAATTTTTCAGGCAGGGAACAACTTTCTTAAGAATTAAATTAACTCAAACGAATACACCCAAAATTATCTATTCTTCCAATATAAATGTGTACCTTCTGTCACTGCGTGGTCCCAAGCTCCTTTGTAAGCCAAAATCCTCATCCTTTGCTCTAACTCCACAAGAATGAAGTTAAGGCACAGAAAGTCAGCACATTTGAGCATATTAATTGCATTAATATCAGAAATACCCACAGTTTATTACTAAGCTCAGACCTCTGAAGAAACTATTTGCTGCTGCACAAGTTGATGCACTTGGGGGATCCCATATCCAGCATTTTTGGATAGCTACAGAGCATTTCTTTGCTGGAGCTGGTCATAACTTCTGACATAAGGTAATGACATACCTGGGCATGACACTAGACAGGTAAATACTGGAGCCTGGTATGCAGTGTTACTTCTGGTGGTTGTAAGGTAGCATCATTTGGAAACACTAAACAAAGCAGACTCGTGCTCACTCCCAAAAGAAGGTCAATTGTCCCTGCAGCCATCATCCACATGTGCAAGCTATTACAGCCTTGTTCTGTCCATATTCCAAGAGTGGCTGTTGCAGTGAATTGAGGAACTGCTGCCAGGAAATGTCCTTCTCTAAATGACATAATTAGAGTCTGGGGGAGCCCAGTGAAAGCAGATTAAGGGCATCACTGCTGTTCTTGATGCAAGCAACAAATCAAAGCACATAAGCAAATACTTAGACTGTGAGGATGACTTAATATTGATTAAACTCTGATATCTGAGAATCCATGGAAGGTAGGTACAGCACTCTGGAAGGAAAATAAAGCACTGAGTTCAAATTTTGTATTAGCTAAAAGATAAAGTGTTTTCATTGAGCTCACTAACCAGAAATCAAAAAATCAAACCATTACCCAAATTAAAGCTATTGACTTGACTAATTAAAATTTCTGGATTGTCTAATAAAATTTAAAAATGGATGGTTAAATAAACTCAGAACTTCACTTTCTGTTTTATTTAAGTGTTCTTGGTTTCTCTTGAAGTTGCCCACCTATTTTGGGTATAGCCATAGATAAAGTGAATCACAGATGTGCCAGCTGAGCCCTGCCTATGCCTCTGGCCTTGTTCCCACTCCTTTTCCTAGCCAGTCCTCAGTTCTGCAAGTGATTTTGGTGATGGAAACATATGACAGGTGGCCAAGAGGAGAGTTTAGTTGTGGCAACACATCCTCCTCTTCCTTGTTAGGATGGAGGCATGTTGATTTTTCCAAATTGTAATTTTGGATGTTTATCATTAAGGTAAGAAATATACAACTTCTCCATGAAATAAATGATAGGTAGGCTTCAATTCCCTGCTCCATTGAAACCAAGAGATCTGCAGCCATCAGGCAGTTTATTAATTCTACTTTCAGTTGCAGAATCATTGACACCCATGGGAACCCCCATGGGTTGTAGGGTTTACGGCCCCAGGACCTACAAAAACAGTGGAACTTCTAAACTGTCCCTCTTGGCTTCTGTAATGTTCTTCTTGCTCAGGACTTTACAACTTATTATTCAGGCACTTTACTCAATGCCTTGTGCATTTCCCCTTTGTTTTGTTTTTCTTTAACTAATTGTGACAATATAGGAAATTGATATGAGTAGGTACAGCAGGATTCTCTACCCTTTCAATCTATGTTCCAGCATGAACACAAGTTCTGACTTGGTTCTTGGATCCTCTGCTGATACAGAAGTCTTTTAAAATATGATTCGTTCTTGTTTTAAATATGCACAATGAAAGTTCAATCTAAATAAAAGTGAGTCACAACAATGGTAGAAACTCTTTGACAAAGTTTAAGACATGGGAAACTTTTGCAGGCTTGTTTGCCTGGCCTTTCTGATTAGATTGGGGGCAACTGAGTTCAGGTGTGCATTTGTCTCTGCACATTTGTATTTCTCTCCTATTCTCTCAGATCCTGTTCCCATCCCCATCCCAAGCCTTTCACTAGCCTTCCCAATGCTGCTGCAGAGGGTCACCACCTTTGTCAGGAAGAGCCTAAAGAGCTCAGCACCAGTATTTGGCCACTGAAGTTGGAGCTCTCTGTACTGCCCCATGCTGTTGTCTGGCCCATCCCTGACAGCCCCATGACACAGCAGAACTCAAGCTGTGGATGCCACTGCTCCAGGAGGAGGTCAAACACCTTGGCTGGTTTGGAAGCAGACAGCTGCTCAGCTGTGCCACGGAGTTTGATGTCCAAAGACTCCAGTTTCTGGTTTCTTGTATGTTTTGCTTTTGTAGACACTCAACCCTAATTGCAGCACTTGTTTGGTGCATATTTTGCTAATTGTATTTCTTCCCATTGCCTGCAGAGAAAGAGCAACACCTGAATCCATGAGAACAGCAGAGCTGACTCTTCTCACACCTTTCAGATGCCTTCTTCTCTTTTCCCAAAACTGAGAGCAGAATGCTGCCTCCACACTTTGCCCCAAACTTCTGTTTGACATAAAGACAGAAATGGAACAGCCTCTCAGGACAACAAAGCTCTTCGTCCTGCAAGTTCCATCACCATCTTCCACTTCTCTGGGCTCAAAGGTGTAAAGACAAGTTCCTTCCCCTGAGGAAGGTGGTCAAATATTGATGAAAATTCCCCCAAAACCAGCACCATTTTTCCTTATCTACAAACTGCTGCTCTGCTTTAACAGGCTGTCTCTGATAAGCAGTAGCCACCTCCCCTAGATCCATGGGAAAAACATCTTCTACAACCATGCAATGCAGGTGCAGCAGCAGCTTTAATCCAGGCAGGCAGAGCTACAGCAAAGTGGCCAAAGAGGTTTGTTCCCCTGTGAATCATTGCTTTTCTTTGCATCTTTATCACATTCCTGGATGCAAGCCATGTTCCTGCAGCTTCTTCACCCTTGATTTTACAAGAGGAGGGACATGGAAAAACAGCTGCGATATCCTTGGCAGAAGCTGTTTTACAGTAGCTCTGAAATTAAAGTATCTCTGTGAGATGGCTGGACCCCTTTGCTGTTGCTCTGGCAGCGGACAAATGAAATTCTCACAGGGTTTAGCTGATGTATCCTCCTAAAATCATCAGCTGAGTGGATGTGGGACTGGAGGAGCACTAATGGGGCTTCCCACGAGTCCTTTGACCAGCACAGGGAAGCTAACAGCAGGTCTCACATCTCAAGAGAGATCCAGGGTCTACACCACTCCAGCTTGTGACCAATGCCACCAAGTGCTGACAAGGTCTGAGTTGAGAAATCCCGGTTGTGTTCAGCAAAGGGAGTCTCAGTGACCTGTTTTGCTCCAGCTCTGCTCCCTGGCCTTTTCAGGTTCCTGCCAGGCTGCAGCAATGAGCTGTGTGTCTGTTTTGTGTGCACTAAAATTACTTTGGTGATTTCAGTGAAGCAGGATAGAATCAGCAGTGCTAAATACAGAACAATAAGGCACAAATAATATTCAGTGCATCCTTGAAAATATCCTAATTCCTTCTCTTTTTCCACAGCTCCCATAGCACAACCATTCCTTCCAGTACCCTTCTGTCTCTCACAACCCCCAGACTGAAAGCACTGGTTCATTTCCATCTATACCATGTGCATCTCTCCTAATTGAGTACAGCAAAGTATCAATGGCTTATCTGATACAGAGCTATTTGACACTGAAAGGCCTGGAACAGATTTGTTGTGTGAGAATATTTTCATTTCTCGCCTCCTAGCTCAGGCTTGGGATGTTGGAAGGATGGTACACCAGAATGAAGATACGCAGGGAAAACAAAATAACAGAGTTGTCTTGAGGAGAAAACACAACACCTAGCAACCTTAAGGGATATTCATAAAGTAGAATAATATTTACCACTGCAATCAATGCAATCCTGATCAGAAAAGGCTGATTTTCAAACCTGTCAGAGTTTCTGAGAGGATTTTGTATGAGTCACAAGCTACTTTATTTCGGTTTGGTAGTAGTTACTCAGCTCATAGCTGTAGCAGGTGCTATTTTATGCTTCACTTCAGATGATCCCCAATTCACTTTTGCATGTCAGTGAGGTTTCTTTGCTCTTAGAAAAAGTTAGATAATTCTAGAGGATGCTCTGCAAGCAGAATCTTTCAGACAATGGCATTGGGAGCTTAACCAGCACCAGCTTGCTCAGGCAGCCAAAGATGGTGTTGGCTTGAGCAGTTCAGTGCAGGGCTTCACACAAATTAAACACTCAAAATTAACTTCACTGTAGTGGTGATTCTTGCATTCGAGTCAAACCTTCACTAGAGCAGGGAGCTGTTGTGCAGACACAAGGCAGACCCTGCAGAAAGAGTAGCTCTGTGTCTGCTCTACTTTGCAACCACAATTTTTACTGAAGGGTTTTTCATTTTCAGTTTCTGTGATATTTATTGGTTTTATGAGACATTTTCAAAGCAGCAAATCAAAATATCCTTTTCTGGGGGAGTAAATCTCCCAGAGCTTAATTCATCATTTTGAAGTAATACAAAGCTTAAATTTGACTTTGCTGGAGCTGCATACGAAGTATTCAAGCATAAATAAAGAAAATATAAATAAAGCAGTCCTGAATCTATTTCACTGTGTTATTAAAATTCCATTGTTTGTTCTGCGGGAAAAGACCTCCCAAAATGACAGTGGTAATCTGGGCAAAATGCAAATTGTTGCCAAAGGGTTCAGCTCTTAAAGGGGGGAAGCATTTTAAAAACTGCCAAGGAAAATATTTTCATTCATGAGTTCACCCAGCCTAAACATGCACCTAATCCTCCCAAAGTGACAGTTCAAAAAGGCAACCACAGCTGAGACAGGCAAAGTGTTCAGTTCAAAGGCAAAAAAAAGGACCTGGGGATTATTAGCATTATCACTTTATCACGAAATGACCATCGGCTGTGGAAGTGCAGAGCTCCACCTCCCCTTCCCAAACCCAGGCACTTAGTCCCCATCACATTCCTAAAAGGGCAGCAAAGCCTTCCTTGGTGATTCACTGCAGCAAGGAGAGTCTTCAGAGGGATTGGGACTTGCTCCCATTTGCAAATTTAAAGATTGACACATATGAAAGTGAAGTGCCCCAAACTTTCAGAACTTAGGTAAGTGAGGAATCTCAAATAGTGCTGCTGCTTGAGGATCCCCTTTTCCTGAAATACTCGTACAGACTGAAAAAGAAAAAATTTCCACACTTACTAGATATGTAAATCTTAGCATATTTAACAAAACAAACAAACAAACAAACAAAAAAAAATAACCTCTCATATTTCACTATTCTACAACTATTAGTTTAAGAATAATAAATGTCTTGACTAAGGCTGCAAGAAACAGCAGTAGCAGAGCTGGGAAGTGAATAACCAGACCTCTAAAAAAAAGCCTGCAGCAACTTTAAAGTGGGAGTCTCTTGGAAATAGGAACCTTCCCAGGAAATTGAGAAGATTCATCACTTTTGTTTGCCTGGTGGTTCCTTGACGGTTGGGTTTGGTTTTATCTTTCTTCCCCCAATATTCAACCTTGCCAGCCCAGTGTGAAACTATCAGCCTTCCCACCTAGACCAACCAATTTCTCATTCATTTCACAGATATCAAACCTGAGGTCCAAGTAAATCCAAGTGACACAAAGAGGTCTCACAGATGCTGAGTTTCCACAAACTCTGCAAAAATGGGCATAAAAGACTTTACAAAGGAAAGACAGAAATGTGAGCCTAGTTACATTCTAAGATAGAAGAATATCTGCAGAAGTAACTGAATGACCCAACTGGTGGGGAAAAAAAAAATAAAAAAGAAATTTTGAGTTAGGTACAGATCAATCCAACCAAGAGAGGCAAAAGCTGATTTCAAAAGTTGACTTCAAAAGTCTCATTGTCCCCTGAACTATTTGCTGCTGACATCCAGAATCACTTGGCCTTGCAGCATAGACTCAAGTGATGGGAGACCCAAGGGAAATGAGAAGTGATTTTCAGTCAGGGGGTACCACTGTCCCCACTCCACCCCCTACCAACAGCCACTTCCCATAGCACAGGGGACAAAAGCAGCCAAGGACATGCACTGGAGCTGAGCTGCTCCAGCTCATTCTCCTGGCTGTGGTCCCACCACAGCTCCTCAGTGCTCCAGCCGAGGACTCCACATGTTCAGCATCCAGAGAAGAAGGTAGAGAAGAGCTGGACCCATGGGGTTATCAGTGAAATATGGACATTTGTGACTTGTAAAATTGATCATAGCAGCAGAAACATTGTCCTGTCCAGCTGAGGGAGGAGTAACTCCCTCAAAATTGCTCCATGCCATGAAGGTGCCCTCCAGGTCCCATACCTGGGACGTGCACCATGAAGTGCTGCCATAAAGCAAACAGCCACACAAGAGCAACCACAGCAATATGTGAGTGGCCAGCTGTAGACTGATTTTTATTGTATTTATCCTCAGCTGAAGATTTTCTTTAAAATCCTTCACAAGTTTAAATCACAAAAATGCATGCTTTAAATACTAGCAAATATTTTACATGGCTGGCAAACCCACAAAGCTGCCAGTCGAGCCACAGCCATGGCTTTGGTCTGTGATGGGCTGCTGGACTGCAGGAGCACCCTCAGGGCTCCGCGTTCTCATCTGCTTCTAGAAATAAAGAAAGAAAAAGTGAGTGGACATTTTCAGCAGACTCTTTGCTGCAGTGTCACCATCACTCCCTGCCTTCCCCAGCACAGACTGGACTCAAGCTTTCCTTCAGTCCCTCTGTGGGATCCCTTTGGGGACACCCTGATGGCACCAGAGCCACCTACAATGAGAATCACCAGGACAAATGGAGAAACCACTGGACAACAAGTTGTTCTTATGTAATTGTTCTTGTAATATTTGGCCTTAATTTGGCCAAATATTGCACATCAATCGTTTTGAAAGACAGCAGTATCTCACCTGAAACCTGAGCTCTGTCCTCCAGGAGAGGATGATGTTGCTCAGGGTTTACCTGAATGTCTCTCCTTTGTCTCCTGTGAACTCAAGCACTGAGCCAAGAGCTCTGCTCATGTATGGCTGAGCACAACACTTGTAGAAGTCAAGGAGAAGATTCCCATTGATAGTGACAGCCTAACAGATCCTGACACAAAAGTACATTCATGAACCTGATGCTGTCAATAAACATCCATTTTTGGTGCCGAACCCAACCAATTTCTCTGGTTTATACCTTGAAAAAAAAGTCCAGACTGAGCAGCAAACATTTAACAAGACTGATCTGCCCAGCTTCAAGCTTCTTCAACTGCTGTGTTATAATGTGAGTTTAGCAAAAGTAATTACCTTCCTCCCTTGTGAGCTTTGGTGTTCTTTTGCTTGTTTTATTTGCATACATTAAATGGTTGCATAAATTAAATGTTTATGGGAAAATATCTCTGAAAAACTGTAACCAAAACACCATGGGTGAGGTCCACAAGGACACGAGCAGCTGGTTGTAAAATATCTGAGCAACCAGGTATCCAACTGCTCATCCCTCCTGCTGGAGAGCTTTAAAAGAGCCAGGTGAATAATTGCATGTGCTGAATGTTTATTTTGTTTGAAAACATACTTGAAATATTCTGCCAAGCATGCCAAATGCTATCAGGCAGCTCCAGTCTGTAAAGATTTTAGTGTAGGGAGACCACTGTTGAGGCTTTTTTTTTGGGAAACACCAGCTCCCAGGAGAAGCATCAACTACTGTACTTCCAGGATGATTCCCTAAGGGATCTACCACTGACCAGTGTTTCTGGGATCCTTAATCATCATTGTAAGCTCTCAGCAGGCACACACGCTCAGATTTGGCTGGAGCAAGCTGAAGAGCATCATACAGTTTACCCAGGAAAACAATCCTCTTAAGAGCAAAATTACATTCAAGGTGCTGCTGCTACGCAGGCATGCACAAAATACACACATTGCTCCCCAGCTCAAGACCTTAAGCCTCTTATTATACAACTGCTTGGGGGTTTTACCCTATTTGAAAGTTAATTCAGATGACAACAGGATTAGCTGCTGTAGAGCTCCTTAACCTCACGATGGGCGACTGCTTGGCAGGATTCCTGTTCTCACCAGTCACACTTGATACAGATTAATGCTATTTTGACTGCCTTTATGCTTTAACAGTATATTATGATTGTGTCAGATTATCTGTCACCCAAGACGACAAGGGAATATTTAGATGAGCAACCCACAGAACACCACCAAAGTGTCGTGTGATTTGGTAACCTCTAAGGCAGGCTTATGGTGAAGAGCTACCACAGAATAAACAGATGGGAATGCAGCATCCTCTGCTAGATCTTGGGGCTTGATTAGAGTCACATCAGTGCAGAACTTTTAAACTGACCTCAGTGTTAACTTCCATGTATTAGCTTTATCTTCCTTCATGTAGGTTTGTGGTTATTAGCATTTGGCAAATTGAACATCAATAAACAATATTTTCAGACAATATGACAACCGTATTTCCTGTGTTCTAGAAAAAAACTGGAGCAGTAAATGGCTTCCTTCATGTTCTTTGGATAGTTTTATAGCATTGTACAGAAGACCAGAGCTGTCTATTCACTGTTTTGAGGAGGTTCAGAAGAAGAGCAGCACAAGGATAAACATGAGCTTCATAAGTCTGGCTTGGGTTCACAAGATTTCCTATTAATTTGAGTCAATTGCTCTGAGCCTCAGATTTCCACTGTAACTATTTTCAGTTCAACTTACTAACTTAGAGCAAAAACAACCTTTCCTATTCTATTTAGGCAATGCACAAACAGGCCCCTCACTGTTGCTGCAATACAACTCATGGTGATTGCAATATGACCGAATCAAATAATCTGTGAATGTATATTCTGTCAAACCTGATTTTACTGCCTACTAAATTCCACGAGACTTCAGAGCAGCATTATGTGACTATCTCTCCTTTCCACACATCACTGCTCCTGTCAGGAAGCAGGATATCATGGCCATACTTTCTATGGGGTGGCTGGAGCATCTGGGGATCAGCCATGGTGCAACAGAGCTTGGAGGGATCACAGACTTGAGCACTAGTGCCAGGTCCTTCTCAGATCCTTGGCAAACCTGGCACTCACAACCACACACGGGAATCCAATTCATTTCAAAGAATTACTGCAGTAATTTTTTTCCTTCCCTTTCCATGTCTCCGCTTTCCTGACCTGGCAAGACATTTTGGCAAGAACAGAGGTAACCAGAGAGAGCCCAGAAATATTGAGATGGGCATTGTTATGACCTCAAGTTCTTACCAATGCCACCAACACTCCAAAAATAGAAAAAAAGTAAAGCCTACCAAAGTAAAGAAGAACTTTTAGCATCTGAACATTCTTAGTGTGTCTCTGTAATTTCTATGACTTCAATCACTTAAAGGGCTCTTTATTTGCACAGACTCTGCAGTAGTTATTAATGTTTAGATTTGAGATGGGAATTGAGTACTTGGCAATAGAGCAGAAGATAATTGTGAGAGCTGCTGCTGAAAGCATGTCTACCTCATGACTCTGACTGGCCATCATTTCTACCTCATCACAAAGGTATGCTGAAATCTAGGAACCTCTCAGAAAAGCAGGTTTCATGGAGCCAGTAACATTTTTCCACATGTGACTGGTGAGGTCATTTATCACCTGCAGGTTAAAACCTGCTGCAGTGACTGCAGTGTTGCTCAGACTCACCTTCAGACAGACACCCTGAGCCTGTCCCAAGCAGTCTTGAAATCCAACTCATCAGCTGTGCATGTCCAGCAGTTTTAGCTCTTATTTCAGCCAGTGCATGGCTCAGCCATCCTGTTGGATCAGTTACTGCCATGATCCAAGGCAATGCCCAATGCAGATGTCATTCCATAAATCAGGCCACACTGGGGCTGCTGTGGTTTGCATCAGCTGTGCAGCACCAGCATCCCTGGTGCAGGGACAGTGATGCTCAGCTGGAGATGGAAACATTGAGGGTGAAAACCCTTGGGACCACTAGTGCTCTCTGGTGTATCCCAGGACTTAGGGATGACAACAGAACAGCAATTTTTGGATATATTTACAAAAAATACCTATCTCAAAAGCACCTACTTGGTCTCCTGTCATGGAGACCTGCATGATGGTGAGGGATCTGAATGTCATTTCCAGGAAGTGAAGAAAACAACATGCTATGATCTTTACAGTGGTGATTTATTTCAATTCATAGACAGAAACTGCTCCCATAACTCAAAAGAAATTGCAAAGAGGGAAAAAATGAGGTGTGTGTTTTTATGCTCACAAAATGGAAAGAAATAAAAACCACTGTTTTCTGAGATGTGATCCAAAAGAGTGAGTTGATTATTTTCAAGTTTTTTATGGGGTTTAGGTTTTGGATTCTATTCACTAAAAGTACACAAATGCTTTTGAGAATGGCATTATTTTCCCCTTTTAAAAAAATAAAATAAATTAAACATTTAGATGAGTTGCAGATGCAAGAAAGTAACTGGATGGGAGATGACAGGAGGCCAAAGTCAGAATGGCTCATTTCCCTCTCCAGCCTGGGCGTGTCCTCTTGCTCCACAACTATAGACCTCAGACCAAGGTGAACAATTTCCCTCACAAAACTGCCACCCATCCTCATTGTTACTACAGAGAGGACATGGATATCACTGCTGGGTTTTGTCAGGGCACCAAGATCAAACTGCAGAGTTGGACATCACCTAGACAGATTACCTCAAACCTTCTTTGAGGGTGCTTATAGAAGATGGTTGGTCTTTCCCCTGCACAGAGGTACAAATAAATTTGGTCAGCTTTTCCCTGCTCTTTAAGGGATCATATGTAGTAATGAACATAATGCTCAGCAACCCAACAGACCTCCTGCTAAGCAGGCTGGGCTATTAAAATAAATGAGAAATCACCATTGGTCACAGCATGAGCAGGATTTGCCCAGGTCTGAATGACATGAAGAAAAATGGAAATAAAATACAGTCATGTATATTAAAGTGAGGCTGTTCAAATAGTTATTTTTCTGGTGATGCATATTCAGTCCTTTACCTGCTATCACACTGGTTTTCTTTTCTCACAGAATGAGTACAGGTTGAGGCAATTTATGTCAAACTCCTTCCCCAAACCTGACACTGGTAATTATTCCAAATAACAAGATTTGACAGGAGCCTGAAGAAGTGGCACTTAACTCCACTATAGTATTGTGTCTTTTTTTTCCTTTCTTAATCCCCTTCCTAAAAGCAGAAAAACGATATGGCACTCAGGTAGAAAGGAGTAACTGAAAATATAACGCCAAATATAAAAACATAGCTGCCATTATCATTTGACTCTGCTTGCAAACAGGACTACAATTATGCACACTTGGACTTCACCAGTGGTCCCTCAGTCCTCTGCACTCATTCCTCTGTTCAGCCTCTGCCTGTGGACTGCACAGAGTACGGAGATGTTGAGTCCTGCAGACAGCCCAGGCTTCCTGGAAATCTGAAGCTGAGTCACTTATCCTCATTCCTACACTACCAGATTTGCAGCTCACAGACAGGTTTTTGTCTCCATTATGGTCGTGCCCATGTTCGGAGAGATGAGCCAGCAGGGAAGAAAGCCAGCCTGGCTGACAGAGAGGTGGAACTCAGTGAAAGAAAAAAGGGGAATTTATGACCTCTGGAAGAAGGGGAAGGAAACTTAGGAGGCCTATAAGGATGTCATGATGTTATGCAGGGAAAAAAATTAGAAGACCCAAAGCACAACAAAGGCTTAATCTTAATCTGGTTTCTGCAGTAAAAGCCAGTTTAAAAAAAGTGGTTTTATAAATACATTGGTAACAAAAAGAGAATCTAGGTGGGGCAGTCCTAACACAGCTGTTGGAATTCCTCCCTCTCCTCTCATGAATTTGTAGGGACAGCAAACCAGACATGGATGTACTTCAGCTTAAATGCAAGCCTGGGAGCTGATGGGACCCCCCAGCAGGCAGCAAGTCTCCATCCATCCCATGGGAGGGTGTCCTGGGAAGGGCTGGGATTGCTCAGCCATTTCCAGGGCCTCCAAGGCAATGGCTCATTCCAGCACCACTGGCTTTTCTGCTGGAGCACCACAATACTGGGGTACTATTACAGCAGCAAATTGGCCCATTAAGCCTCAGGAATAATGACTGCTGTTGGTAATTACACCTAATCCACTAATGAGCTATTGTTTGCTTCCAGCATTAAGGTAAGCTTAATGATGTGGAAAAAAAAGCAAAATAGACTTGCCTCAAAACTTCTAAACCAACTTAATTGAACAGATGCTTGCTTAGCACCTGCATTGTCATGCTGATTCATAGAGAATTGTTTTAATTGCAAGATGATCCTCAGTGGATCGTGTTTCCTTCACCTTAGGGTAGGTTCAGAAGTCAGAGAGTAGGAATTGATTCATTTGGTAGCATTAGTATGAAGGTTTAGCACATGCAATGTGGCTTTTCATCTAAGCTGGTCAACACATGGATGATAAGGCCCAACAGCAGAGGAAAAGCTCTGCAGCAATAATAGGAGAACATTAAAATCCCCTAATAGGATCTGCAAAATTGAAACCAAGTGTTGTACAACTTAATTTCTGTCCTGTATGAATTATATACTTATTAACTAAAAGAAATGCTAAATGAAATTTATAAATTATTACAACAGCACTTGTGTAAAACAAAGTTGTGCTTTGCAAACTTCTGAATGCCAAGATTGATGGTTTTCATGACTTTCCCAAGATCTTGCAAATTTGGCCAGGCTGCTATTTTTGCAAAACAGTCAGTGAATTTATTACTTACACAGCCAAATCAGTGCAGTTCATTACCAACATAGGAACTGCAAACATGTTATGAATTAGGTGAAAACAGCTTTTCCTAGAAAGATGAGATGTTTGTGCTGTTTAAACATAATCTTTTCTCATGGAAAACCACAACAAATTTAACGTAAAACATCAATATTCCTTTTTCTGCCCCAAACTGCTAAAAATTATTCTATCAACACAGGCAAGAGAACACTTTGCTTCTCCTTCCACTAATTTATGTACATTAAAACTGAATGCTGCAATTTTCCTTCAAATTCTGTGCCACTGAGGATTTTGCTCTTGAATGAAATGTTCATGTTTTTATCTGCAGCAATTCTTCAACTGCTGGCTTTGAAATGTCATGGCAAAATGTAAAGAGGAAGGGAAAACTGCATAAAATACCCAGGACTTACCTTTAATGAGTGTAAGAAAAACCCCTTGAATAATCTTTGTAACCTTTTAGTTGCCAGATTTCTCATTTTTCTTATCGGTTGAATTTTTTTTTTTTTTCTTCATAGCATTACAAAAATAAGCAAATTTTATGTGCAAGATAACTCAGAAGACTTCTGTGGTTGAAATTAAAATACTTTGGGGGGACACTGAATGTTCATTTCCCTACCTGATACAGCACTAGTTTTCTTATAAAGCATAATTCATTAAATAAGCTGCATGAACATGCTTTCCTCTTCTCCATGAATTTGGAAACTTCAAATAACAGTTGCAATCTTCTTGAACTTCCTAGAGTTACATACTTATTTTACACACCCAAATAATAATTCATATTCTTCAGAGCCAGTGTGGCAGGCACATGGTTTGAATACTTGTCCCAGAAATGTCACAGGCATTTTCCATCTCTCCCCTCAGTTTTTGGCTACTAAATGCCTAAACACTTGCTATTCCCGGCTTTCTTTCTGACACTATTTTCTCTTTATGGGCTCTAGAGGAGTGGGAAGACAGCAGGGCAGAAGGAGGATCTGTACTCTGCTGCTCATTCCATGGTCTCTGACAGAGCAGCATCCCTTCAATTTGAGTATGACTTCTCCTGGGATGGTGCAATCAAGGATATTTTTCTTTGACTAAAACACCGTGTCCTCATTGGGTGCTGAGGATGTCACACCAGCAAAGCCAGCCAATAACTGGGACAGGGACCTGAGCACTGAGCCTGGGAGAGGAAGGGTAGGAACTCTTCTGGGACCTTCAGGCAGAAGTAGCCATACCTGTGGAAATCACCACATTGCTTCTGACTGATCCTTGTGGGGAAGGAGGAGGCAAGAGAGGTTCACAGCTTGAAAATGTGGTTTCTGATCACAAAAACTCAGCCATCATTCCCTGGCTAAGGCTCTCCCCAATGCCAGTGCTCAGTATCCCCCTGTGTAGTTGTGCTTGCTGTGAAAACCAGCTCAAGACAATAAATCCATAGATCATACATCTACAACACACCCATTGTCACAAGTGCTAAAATTTGCATTGTTAAAATCCAAATTCAAATCCCCTGATGTTCTGTTACATTTATGCTTCCTCAAAGAATGTCTGACCAGAACACAATACAATTATAATTCTTTCTATTTTCCCCCACCATTTCCTATAGAGGTGGTTTTTACCAGACCAGGAGGAAGAGTTTTGGGGGTTGCTGTTGTCATCCTTCAAGAACAAGGTAACAAGAAAAACAGTTGTTCCTTGCAGAAGTGCAGGCTAGAAATAAAATGTTCTCAGGTAAGTACCCAGCTCATGACTTGGCATTTTCTTACAGGTGATGTTAAGCTCACTGCTAATAGCCATAGGAAGTAAGAAAAATCCTACTGTTTGCCCTTTTTGAATCACTTGATGACAACTCTTCCTGATCTCACAACCCAGCTGATTATCAGTTTTAACTGGGTCTAATCAATCAGCTTCCCTTAGGGGTCCTGCAGTAGATTCCTATATCAAGCATTGAAAATAACCTGAGCAGTTTTGAAGTATGTGAAATACAAGATTTTGGGGTGGCAAGAGGTGAAAGAGAAACAACGTTTCAGGAACTGTACTCCTGTCATCTCTCTTTTCCCCTGAAGCAGGCTTAGAAAGGGCTTTGCATGAAGGAGGCAGAGAGGGAGAGCTGCCCTCCACAAACACCACTTTCAGACTTTCAGAGCCTTTCAGACTCAGCTCTTAGCCCTCCCCAGCCCTGCGGCAGAATCCCACCACAGCTCCCGTGCGTAAACCTGACGTCAGACTTCAGAGCACTCAGAATTTCACTGAAAAACCAATTTACACATCCCTCTTCCTTAAATTCCTTCCAAATCCCCAGTTAAGTGCTAAATGTCGCAGAGTTGAAAATTTCACCCAAAAGTTATTTATACGTCAAACATTCTGATGCAAAGGGTATCCCATGGTTGTGGAACCTCCTCTTCTCATTAAAACATTCCATGCCATAATAAATCTGTCTTGTAGGAGCTAATTTATGTCTGAGCAAATGATTTCCCTTTTTTTTTCAATAGTATAAATGTTTAGATTGCAACATTTTCCCCTCGCTGGAGGTTTTGAGTCTACATTTAGGGGCAAAGCAATCTCACTAACACATTTTCAGGCATACTGCTTTCACTGTACCTTGCTGGCCAAGCCAGTGAGCTCCTCAGCCCCTGGTGAACACTTTTTTGGTCATACATCCATCCCATGGCAGACAGACATGACTATCACAGAAAGAAAGGTTACATTTATGGAGTTGGCAAAGGAAAGGAGCACATTTTCATGCAGCTGCCTAGAAAGGCAATTGTGTTCTTTCATACAAGCTGGGAGAATGAAAGCAAAAAGGAAGGAGTGGCCAAGGTTTTTTTCAAGGCAAAAGCAGCATTTTTTGCATCAAGCTCATTGAATTTTACATGTAAAGGCTGAAGGCAATGAACTCCGCTTGTAGCAGAATGCTCTGGATAGATTTTAGATGTGGACTAGTATGGTAACACTCCTTGGATCCCGAGGCAGAGCTAACTTTGTGGAAGATACTCTTTGTGGGATGATGTGAAGCCTTCTAATAAGACTGTTCCTGCACCTAAAGGCAGTTTTTCTCATGCCTGTTCACTTCCACACTCTCTTTGCTTGGTCCCATGTGCCCCAAAGTGTAGGTCTCCTCTGGAACCCGTTTCCTGCAGTTCCTGCTATGTTAGACCTTCATCCCCTATAAGAAAACAACAGTTGGGCTTTTCCATGGCTCTGGCCAGTCATCCCAGCACATGACTGTTTTATACTAACAAAGAGGTTATTTTCTCAGACAACAGATCACAACCTCATTTTCCCTTTCTGAGGAGATTTCCCAACTAATAATACTTAACTATGAACAGAAAATTGTATGGGATTATCAAGGATTTTTAATTCATTAATTTGGATACATTTTATGTGCAGAATCACCGTGTGTTCAAGCCAAGGCTGAGCTAGAACCACACAAATATTACACATCGCCTTGTTAATGCCAGCAAAGCCCTTTTTATTGCATAATTCTGCAGCCTGTCTGTAGTTTTTATTTCATTAATTTTCATCCTGATAATTGGAAGCAGCTTCTCTCCTTGCTTTTTTAAGATTTAATGAGCTACATAACTTCATGCCTCCCACTGAGGGGCTATAGGTCACTTTGCACTCTGGAGAGCTGCTACACCTTTCCCTACTTCTCTTTTACTCTCCAGCAGCACAAGATAATGTTTATTGTCTTCCAGCAGAGAGGTTTGTGCATTCATGATGTGTCAGGCATGTAGATAGGATCTTCTCTGCAGAGAAACTCAAACTCCTGAGATGGGGAAGGTTCCTGCAGCAGTGATAGTGGGACATGATCCTGGAAGAGCTCTGAAAGACCTGGATTCCTCTGCTTGCTATGAACTCACAGTGGCACCTTGGGTTTCTCAAAAAGCCTCACAAAATGACACCAATGCCTGGCTTGTTCCCCAGACAGTGATTATTGCAAAGCAGTGATTTCAGTATCTACTAGAGAAATACTAGAGAAAAAAGTCAACAGAGATGGAAGTGTAAGTGTCTATCAGTTACGGAAAGTAAATTCTTCTGGCCTTGGGTACAAAAGCTTATCCACGTATATGGAAAACCACAATACTGCATCTTTTTTAGCATCTCAAAATAATGACCAACCAACCAGGACTTTACATGGACCCAAAATGCCCTGGATGATTTGCCAGCTGAGGTAGGACAGTCTTTCCACAATCCCTCAAGATTCAAAAGAGAAAGATGGCTTCATCTAACAGGAAAGTCAGCAGGAACTGGACTGAAATGTCTTTCTGAGTCATAAAACCAGTGGATTAAATATTCATAAGCATGTTGTGTACCTTGAAATATCCCCAATGGCTATCAATTCACTTCACCTCCTGTTTCCTTATTTTTCCTGATTTCTTCCTCGCAATTTGAGAACAATTCAGAAATCCTTAATCACACTGGGGTGTTAATTTTTAAAATATTTATATTACATTCAGAGAATTCACAGTTTTTTAAGAGACAAAATTCGTACTTTTTTTTCCCCATGTTGTTGACAATTACTCTTGGTGTTTGCTTTGTTTAGTTTCTAAGGGACTTTTAATTACACATTTTCACCTGAATTAAATGTGCCAAAAATGGCTCCCAAGACCCCATAAAAATATTGTCCTAAATCCAATATGAGCTCTGTCCCCCTCTACCACTTTGGCAGACACAAACCAGAGCTATGAAAAAGCTACGTTCACATGTAAGGTTCAGCAACTGCACCATCTGAAATGCAATTATCTTGAGACCCTTTTTCCAAGATTTTTTTTAACAATCCCAAAACTTATTAGATAAATGGATGCTAACAAAATAAACCACACAAGCCTCATATTCAGGCATGTAAAAAGGCATCCTAAATTGTTCTGGTTTGCTCAGCTCATCTTTAATGTGTTTACTATGCAAATTAAAAAGCAATCATAGCTTTGCTAGTTTTTAAGGGTGAATTACTCTGCACAAGGGAAAGACCATGCACACCAGGAGTCTCAGTCCTAAAAAGCACGTTTTTGAAGCAAAGGGCTAAGTGACCTAGAAAAGCACACAACAAACAGAGGTCTTGTCCATACAGGAGCTTTACATTGTACTCTGGCCCATAGCTGTATGTGGATCACATTGAATAGGAAGCTATTTACTTATTTCAGTACATAATTCCACCTAAGATGAGTCAACAGCCAGTGTAAATAGGAGCTTTATTACCATTTGTCAGCTGAAAGAACGGCCTCAAAAGCTGTCATTTGAATTTGGAAGGCAAATGGTGCCCTGCACATGGAAATGAAAGCCCCTGTGTTTTCTGCCTACGAAGCTCATATTTAGTTGTCATCTTTTTACATCAAGCTTAACATTGCTCTGCCCTGAGGGCACGCTCTGCTCTGCGTTGTGGGGGGTCCCAGTGCACAAACCTGTTGGTGCAGCAAGCACTCAGCCCTGAGTGATGGTGGCTGGTTAGAGACACCCACCCCCAGCGTGCCTGGCTTGGGGAACTTTGCAAAGCATGTCTTTCCCCTTCTCTTCCTCCTCTTCCACACAACTCCCTCCCACAAGCCATTTCTGGAGACAGGGCGGGGATGGTCCTTTCTCTGGTTGGACCTACAAGCCCCTTTTCAGCCAGTTAATGGGCTTCTCCCTGCAAGGAGAAGGGTTTGTTTGGGTAGCAAAGGCTCTGGGGAATCTATGTTGGTCTTCTGAGTACTTCCCAAAAAGTCATGGAACTCTGTAAGGTGGAGTCTTGTCAAAAACACACCAGAAGAAACCCACTGGGTGATGAGTGAAATCATTGCTGGGTCACATGGATGTTGTGCTTGGGGGTTCTCAGCAGCTGCCAACACCCTGTAAAGCTTCTGTGATTTCTGCAGGAAGATAAATGTGCTAAAGTAGTAGAATGCCCTAAATAATTCCTGAAATTGGAGGAGTTGCACATTTGTAACTGCATCACAGAAGGAACGGTAGCTACATTTGAGGAATATCCACACCCTTGTTTAATTCAGTTTTTATATTTCTTTTGAAAAAAAAAAAAAAGTCACAACCCACAAGCTCAATGCTTTTGGATTAATAACATATACTTGTCAGCAAACAGTACATTAGCTGGCTCTTGGCAGCTCATCAAAACACATCATGGAATGGAGCTGCTTGTGTTTACAAAGCAAGGGAAGGGCAAGACATGTTGTATAACGGGTAGCAACTCATTGTCTAGTCCATACAAATGGGCTAAAAGGCTCAGAGGAACTATGGCATGAATAAGACAGAGGAAATATTTTTTCAGTTAGTCAAAATGGTTTATGGGCTGTGATTAATGAAACATCCACCCGCTTGTTTGTGTTAACAATAGCTGCATCCATCAAGCAGAGTGCAGGTTTCTAATTCAGGCTACTGGAACAGGCACTGAGTAGAAGGCGTCTCCTCCCCAAAACAGAACGGTGTTGCAAGAGAGGGACCTGGCCCACAGTGGCAAATGAGAAAATAGGCTGAAAACCCTTTCACAAAAGGATGAGCAGGCTGTCATTAAAGGCAGTCAGTGCACAGACTTCCTACCCACTTTATCATTTGCCAGCAAATTTGCAGGAGCAGGATCTGCGCCATGACCATCACGCCACACATCCCCAGTCTGGGTGCTGAAGTTATATCACTGGTGAAAAGGTATCTCAAAAATAAGGAACCACAGCACCATCATGCTCAAGGTGATCCCAATTCTGGACAGAGAGAGTGGGTGTGTTTGATTGGATGACAGCTTTCAACTCCAGTGTCTACATTTTCTCATACATCTGCTTGGGATGTAGAGCTCATCACTTGTCCATGTTGGTTAGGCAGCTTTTAGAGCTAACAGCTGCCCAGCTGTTTGGGTCCAGGAGAGCAAGACAGACCCCAGCCCAGACACCAGTTCCTTGCCTGGCCTTGGGCAAACTCTGCAGCCCCTCCTCATTCATTCCCCATTTGAGTATTTGCTTATCCACCTCATAAGTACAGAGAGAGTTCGTTTATATTGTAGAGCCCTTTGAAGTTGTAAATCCCTGTGAAAATGTCAAGTGTCGCTATTATTTTATACTTGGTTGGTATTTCAGATTGAATGAGAGCCTTAGTACATGTAAATTGAATGCATATTAGGAGGTTTCAATTTAAAACATCAGCCAGTTATTGTAGCCTGAAACATCTTGCTCAACTTAAGATAACTATATACTTAAAGCAGAAAAGACTGCCAAAAGCCAAAGAAGAAAGAGGTTAGAATAACACCCTACACTGCAAAGGTGAGGAGGCAAAGGCGGGTAACCCTGAGGATCAGGCGTGTAGTGGGATGGGAAAGCTTCCTCACAGTGACTCAAATGTTTTATTAGCTTTATCCAGCAATAACATCCCAGTGCACGGGGCTGTGCCATTCATCTGTGCACACAATAACGACGGAGCAGGGCAGGAGCAGAGGTGCTGGAGGTGTTGCCCTGAGGCAGAGAGGGCAATTTTGCAGGAAACCTGCATTCCTGGAAAGGCAGGTTGGGCTGGGACATGCCTGCGCCGCTGCTGTCCCCACTCCATTGGACGTCAAACATTTGTTAAATGTCTTTTCTTTGGTAAGTGCTGGAGGATTTTTGCTTTTAAAATGTACTACTCTGCATGCATGGTGGTGGTGGGGAATGGAAATACTGCTGGAAAACTGGATGTTGCAAAAATTCTACTGCCAAAACCAGAGGATGGTGTGGAACAGTTTTCAGCAGTTAATTTTTTTTTTTTTTTAATATAAATAGTTTGTAGATAATGCTCCTCCCAACAGGTCTCTGAACATTATTGTTACTTGACCTTTTCTGAGGTAGTATCTCTTGCTGGTTTCTTAATTTATGTTGTATTTAAGAATGAGCTGTATGTGTTGTCCAGGAAGATACAGTGGCATTTGGAGGGGCAGCACTGCATCTGTGGTTGCATTACATCTAGGGCAAGCCTTCTGCCAGCAGGCTTGATGGCCTCAATAAAGATGCAGGAAGAAAAAATAAATAAATATCTATGGCAATGATGACAAAAAAAAAAAAAAAAAAAAAAAAAAAAGGGTCTCCAAAGAACAAATTTGTTGAGACTGGCCAAGAGTTGGAAACTGGACATAAGCACCTCACTGAGAAGTTTGGGTACTGGGGACAAGTGTTTGCCAGACATCTATGGGCCCATTGTACCCACAGTTTCCAAGTTATTTCTTTATTTCTATTTTTTGTTTTCCTAACTGGATAGCTATCATGCATACAATGTCTTGCAAATTAATAAATCTTCATATAAACTATTTGTAGCACACTTGAAATGGAGTTCAGAGCACCATGAAATGTCCATTTCATTCTATTCAAATATTTCAACAGGATCTTCTTACAAGAGCAAGTTTGCTCTTGCCCTGTTTCATCCTACAGCAGCTCTAAAAAGTCCCCCTGTTCCTCAGAAGAGAAACACAGACACAAATGGGAACAGCAAAGGATTCAGCAGAGGCTCTGAATGGGGAGTGATGGTCACACAGAGTGTTACAATATAATTATTTTTCTCCCCTCAAGCTCCAAGGAGAAAAATCCCTCTTAAAAACACTTTCCCTCAGGAGCAAGTAGGAGATCTGGACCATGACTAAAGTCAAGGAGCTCAGCAGCAACCTCTGCCCATGCAGGACCAGCATGGACTCTCCTTTTTCTGTTGTGACCTGGAAGGGCCAATAAATTACCTGGTGCTACTTTTTCCCTGTAAAGTGCAGGAAAACCAGGAGCCAGCCTGATCTGAAGTGATAGCCATTGCTTCCCTCACTCCCTGTTGTTGCATTGATACATGCAGCTTATTTCTGCTGCTCTCCAAAACTGCCTCTTCTGCCCATGGAGATTTCAAAACTCAGGTCCTGGGTGGTGTGAAGGTCTGATCAGCCTTTTGGGTATGGGACAGCTTCTCTGCAGAGGAGTCCCATTTGTGTTTCAAAAAGACAAAACTGTTGGAGGAGCAAATCAACGCATGAGCTCTTTTGCAAAAAGTTCTCCTTCACCTTTGACTCACATCTTCTGGGAAAGATTTTCAAGCAGTAGCTTTTATTCCACTCCCTTCCAGCTCTCTTGTGTCTTAAAGAGTTTTCTCCTTTGGCCTCCTTTCTGTTTGGAAGCATGCAGGCTTTGGATGCACAGCAACTGTTTTGATCTAAAATTCCAATACAGGGTACTTTGCTGGGAGGCATTCTAACTGGGAAGAGCAAAGGGTAGAACTAAACCCTCCTGATTTTGAACCATATGATCTGGCATAAAAGTTTAATCCCTGGTTTTTAATGCACCTCTCCAAGCTGGAATGGCTGCAAAGGAATTGCATTTCTTGATGGAAATCAAAGCTTTGCCTTTGGTTCCAGACCAAAGTGATGCCAATTCGGTTGTCTCTTCCCAAGGGAAAAATAAGACAGAAAAAAATTCTGAAACTTAAGCCCCCTTATCTCTGGGAAATGAGGCTGATGGGTGGCTTGGATGGGCTGAAATAAAGAAGGAATGCCAACCCTTGCTTCTTTTAGCCTTGGTAGGAGACGGCATTCTGCATTTGAAAAACTCCCTAGCAAAGTTTTTTCTTTAAGTGAGCATGTTCATGCAAAAACAATCACAATTGGATGAAAAAGAAGTTTCCAACCCATCCCCCCCAAAACCCTATTTTATTGGACAGTTTCCACCTGTGCTTTGCATTTTGGATTAAGGAGGGTTAAGGAGGGTTTCTCCTCTCTGCTTCTGTCTTTGTAATCCTAGAAGTCCGTCAACAGCCAAAGATAAATTTGCAGATATATTCCCAGCTGATCTGCAAGTAGTTTTCATTTCAAATTCGCACATTGACATGTTCCTCTGCCTAGCAAGAAAAACTAGGACATTTTGGACCAGCAGTTCTGCAGGTAGGCGGTGGCATGGCTGCAAAGGAGCAATTCCCATTTTTCTTTAATGGAGGATTTGGGTTTGACTCTCCTGAAATGAGGTAGAGGGGGCACACTTACAGCTGCTTAGGAACATTGGCATTTAGAGGATAAATTGATGTTGTCAGCAAAGAAAGAATCTCCATAAACAGATGTACTAGCTTTATCCAACAGCTGCAAAAATTAAGAGTTACAAACCATGTCCTTTATTGGATTTTTAGTCTATTGGGACATTTAGGACTTGGCTCTACTAACAAGATTGTGACAAGTGTTTCCAAATTATCTACAAGGCAGGACTTTTCTAAAATATGCAGAAAAGGAGGAGTAGGGGGCAAAGAGAGAAAGTTTTTATCCTTATTCTGATCATCTGGAAAATAAGAAAATTCTTGTTGGACCAGAATTAGGAATTTTAATCCTTTGAAGTCAGTAATTCTCAAGAGGAAGTTAGATGCAAATGAAAATGTCTTATTAAACTGGAAAATATATTGCCTTCTGTTGTCAGGAGGGGTATAATAGGTCTATAATAAGGTACATTTTTGCTGAGAACTGAAGATGGAGAAACAAAAGCTTTACTAAATTTTTAAGTAATAATTAATAATCCATAGCTAAACCATGCAAGGGGATATTCTTTAGTCAGACCACTTAAAATAATATTCACTAAGTCCCTCTCTCCCACTGATGCAATTTGATGTAGCCTCACTCTAGTGTTAATAAAGGTTTTGATCCTGGAAGTTTTTCTGATGATAAAAATACTATTTCTGTAGTCTTGAAATCAATTTCTATATATTCTTTTCACCTAGACATTCCATCTTTTCTCTAAGTTATGTGTCAGTTCACATTGCCTCTGAAGACAAGAATGAGACAGGATGCCCACGCTCCAGGCATTGATAATCTAAACAGAACAGTCACTTCTGCTTGTTTTCACAAAAATATGAATTGACCCTTTTGCTGCTCATTCAGTGTTCTATACTTAAGGAAGTATTCTCAGTTACAGAATTTGGCTGTCAGCCCTTTTCTGTAAAGAAAAAAAGACAAATATGTTTTTATCACTCTTGAAGTGTTAAGTTGTTAAGTTCCTTATTATTTCCTCTGAAAAGTAGTCTTGCTCGATGAGATTTCATCTGAAATGTCATGGTATTTGCATTTCAAAGATAAGTGAGCTCCAAAAGCAGTTCTGGAGAAGCACTACCAGAGCTAAAAGGGGTCTGGCTCAATGTTTCGGGCAAAGTAACAGTATTAACAGTTTCTCATGAGCAGTACGACTGGGTCTGACCTCAGTTCCTTTAACAATAAATCACTTCAGATCTGCCTCATTTTTGTAGTTTGCAAAACCCAGATTATATTTGCTTGTAGCAATGTCACAACACAAGTGGTGGAAAGAAGAAATAAAGTGAGAAAGGAACAGAACTACCAAGATTTTTATGAAAACTGTACCACCAAAGAGGAGGACACCACAGAAGGTTGATGGAGGAGCCAGAGTGATGTCACATATAAATTTATGATCTGACTGCAGTTTTCATTGAAATCAGGAGACAATCCATGACAATGTGTTTCCACAGGAGCTGCTACAGCGCTTTTTGATCTCAAGAGGTTTTTCAGCTCACAGACACACAAATGCAGGCTCTGCTGTCCTTCTCCTGAAAAAATTCATCACCAGATAGACCTGAAAAGAATTCACAGCTCATGAATATGGAAATCACTGTTTAGCAATGCACAATGGCAGTCACCTGGCCATGCTTATGACTTGGCCAAGACTCACCAAGGAAGGATCAGGAACACTCATGTAAGTGAGCAGATCAAAACTATCCCACCCTCCATGACCTCATGAAATTAGGTACATTTGTGGTTTAATTTTTCCCAGCACCTGTAAATTCAGATTTATCAGGAGGTCCCATATCCATAGAGCAAATAGTAAGTTTTCCCAAAAATGCTTTAATGTGAAATGCCACATAGAAGTTAGAAATTATCCTGTCAAATTCAAGTGTCCTGGGTTATGATGCAATGGAGGGAGGGTATGAAGTTCCTGACTATGTTTGCAAAATGACATTATAATTATTTCCAAGCTCATAATTACTTTTGCTTTTTGCATTTCCCAAGATCATCATCTCCACCAATTTTTTTCTCCACTTCCCTGGAGTCACGCTCCTCAGAGACCTTTCCTTTTGCCTCTTACAGTTTTGTTCAGCCCTGTAATAAAATTGCATCTTTTGTTTCACATAGCTGGGATATTTTGTGGGAGGGGAAGATTTGGAACAAGTACTTGGTTATCATCTTAGCAGAACATGGCAATAACAACAAAGCAGGACAGCTGATACAAATCATCCATTTTATAAGTTCTAATAGAGATAATGCAAGGAAAAGAAACACATAACAGAAACCAGATATCTCAGTGGGACTGCCACACGCTATCCATGGCACGGCCATTTCAGCTCCTTCAAATGTTCCTCATATTCCTTGTTAGGTTTTTAGGGAGAGTCCGGGCAGAGGCAGGGCTTCATATCCGGCAGTTGAAAGGCACTTGGTTCAAAACTGGGGAGGTTTTGCTACCAGGCCAGTTTGGGGAAAAGAAATAGATACGTGCAGGTGAGGAGCCAAGAGGGATTGGGGGTTTGTGGGGATTTCAGTCCCAGGATTCAGGGTGGTGAAAATCAGCCTGATTTCACATGGCCACATGGGATTGTGGCATTCCCATGAGGTGGCGAGCCGACCTCAAACTGTGGGACTAAACTTATTTGGGATTTCAACCTGTATTACAGGCTCTCTGCAGCTGCTGCATTCATTTGGGGAGAAAATAAACAGGAGAGAGCTACAGCTGCCTCTTTGATAGCGTGTGCTCCCAGACTGTCCCGGGAAAGGCTGGGGCAGTTTTGCCTGGTGCTGCTGCACTGGGCTGGAGGCACCAGGGAGCTCACAGGAGTCAAAAGTGCCCTGTGTAGGCAGGTGGGGCATCCACCCCAGCCAGGGCCACAAGCGTGTCATGTCACCACAGGCTTCAAGCACACAAAGAGTTCCCACACACAGAGGAATAATGTCCTTACACACCCTCAGTTAAACGGAGCTGGGTTGAAACACCACTGTGAAACATTTGTTTTCTTTTAAACTTGTTTTTCTTCCTTCCAAAGGTCACCTTAAGTGGATCCCAGGTACATTTTTTCTCCAGGCTGTTTTTGAGCCAGTATTGACTGATTGCCAAATCTCAGCCCTGCTGATTGCCAGTTTATAACACACTGATAAAGCCAGCTTAAGCCGCTTGTGCTCCCCCACACCAAAAATGTCCCCTGTCACTCCTGCCCCTCTCCCTCCACTGCCTCCCACATCCCACCCCAGCTCACAGCCTGTATTCTGTCCATCCCTGACTCCCCAGGCAGCGCTGGCACACCAGGCTGAGGATGTCCAAGGATGAGGGTGGCTTTTGTCCCCAGCACAGGCACTGTCACCATTGCAGCCGTGCATGCTGGGGCAGGGGAGCTGGCCAGGCACCCACTGCCTCCCCACAGAGCAGCTGGAGCTGAGTCTTCTGACTGCTCTTGGAGCAAAAAAAAATTTCAGTGGGGTACAAATAAATTAATGAGAGTGAGGAAAGCCAACAGTCTTTATTTCTTCTTCATTTTTTAGCTGAAACGTTTTCATGTTTCATCTTTTTACTAGATTTCTTTTATCAGTTTGTGTTTGGTTTTTTTTTTTAATTGCTGCAGACAGTTTTTAAAAGTCTGAGATACACTAAAATATTTTGACTAATCTCAGTCAGGGCAAATTTTTCTGAGTTGGTGAAAAATGTATCTTTGAGAAGAAAGGACGTTGGTTCTTTAGAAAATTAAAATCTTTCTGTTTCTGGATAATCTAAATTGTATGGATTTTGCCACTGAAGAAAACAAAAACAACTAATTTCTTTTCCAAGTAAAACATAATATGTTTCTCAATCCAAAGTCAAAATATTTTAAATTTGTGCTCATTTTTTCCCTTTTGTTTCAGAAAAACAAAGTCAGGGCTTTGGGTAGCTAAGTTGAATGTCCTGAAGAAGACAGACATATCACTGCCCTGAAAGATTACGTGGAGACATTGTCTTTCAACTGAGACATAAAATCACAGTCCAAGCTAACTGTAGGCACAGGGATTTTGTGGCAGTCGTTTTGCAGCAATCTGGGTATCAGTTAGAGGGTTATAGCCAAATTTCAGCTTCACTCTGCCTGCAGAGGTTTCAAGCTATGTACACAAAGAAATTCTCCATTTCTGTAGTGTGGCTTCACACTGACCCATGTTATCCCCGGCATTAGCTACCAACAGCTGCCAGACAGGATTTTTGTCCATGATGTATATTTTTGTATCGTCATTTTGTTGAGTTTATGAAAAGATTTAGGACAAAATCCTGGCCCAAGTCAAATCACTGCTAAAATTTCCATGGACCTCACTAAAGGCAGGGTCTTTCTCAGAGGATTAAAGCAGATGGGTGTTGAACTGTTAATAGCAGGAGAAAACTCTGAGCAATTAATTTCTTTCCCGTCTATCAGCATCTTGTGCTATTCTGAAATGTGCTCTGAGCACGTTGCACTTTTCTCCCTATTTAATCGTGATTTGAAGCTATTTCACAGCTCAGTTTGGACACTTCTTGCAGGGATTTGAGAGCAAAAGCCATTTTGGTTCATTTCATTAAGCACCTCAATTCAGGGATTTACTTCTAATCCTTGAACAAAAATATCTCTCGGAACCAAGTTTCCCCTGTGATGTTTGTCTTCATAAATTGAAAAAAAGAAACACTTGCCAGGAATATGCACTGTTATTTACTTAATTTTTCTATTTCCACAGGCTTTTTACCAGTGCTTCCGTCCGTCGCAGCCTGCCTGGGACTGGCCACAGGAGGGATTCAAACTGCACATTTGTTAAAAAAATCAGTAAGCAGTTGCTCAAGCCTAAATAAAAGCATAAATTCGTTGGCAGCACAGGAAGAAGAAAAGTTATTTGTTTGTTAAGGTCATTGTAGGAATTGAGATTTACTGAACAGCTATAATTACAGCTAAAACAAATTATTATGCATTAACATCAGCATGGGTAAGAAATAGATGGTTACTGCTGGGGTGGTCTGGGGCTTACCTCGGGATGTCGCAGGACTGTGTTTCTCATCACACAAAATTTAAATCGGGTGATGCTCAACCAAATTCCTCAATGAAAAATTAATTTTCCCAGGTGCTCCTTCTTCTGTGAAATAGAAAGCTGGAAAATGTCTCCTTTGTCCACCAGGTGGCACGAAGGGAAGCACCGCTGGAAAACGACTGGAATATTAACTCCTCGAATAATATCCTTGCTGGAGGAGATGGTGAGTGACAGAAGATCCCACCAGCACCCATACCAATGTTCCCCACGGGAAGCCACCTGTCCCGGGAGAGGTGGCATTGGCAATATGGGTTTGGGACATTTGTGCCTGTCCCCTCCAGTCAGTGGCTGGACATAAGGGCTTGCAGAAAGGATTTCCTTTGGGTAGGTGGTGAGAGAGGCTTTGGAAATCCCCACTGCTCTTCAGGCCACAGAATGGGTGTTGGGGACAAGAAGGGGGCACTTGGGCCAGGGCACCCATGGAAGAGGGGGTGCAGACATGGGGCAGTGATGGGGTGCAGAGGGGGGCACCCAGGGCAAGGGGAGCTGATTCACTGCTTGGCCAAAGAAATGGAGCCACGTGAGAAATAAGGAGGGATTCCATACCGAGTATTTGTGCCCAAAGGAGAGGGAGTTGTGAAATCTTCCCAGGGTCATAGGGCAATGCTGTTGTTGAACGTGGATGGAGGGGGCAGCTGAAAGGGGGAGAAGGTTTCTGGGAAGAGCAGGAACCTGCTGCAGGTAGCAAAATATAAATGAACCATCAGAGGGAGAGAGGGAGGGAAGGAGTGTGTGGACTTTCCTGAGCAGTGGGGTGAGGACAGGGGTGGAAACAAGTTTGTCCCAAGCTCGGCAGTGAAGGCTGCACAGTGTGGATCCAGCTGCAGCCAGCTGCTGGGCTGCCCAGCCCCAGCCTGGCTCAGCAAAGCTCAGCTGGGCTCAGCTCCACAGTCCCTGGCCCTTGCCTTGGGCTGAGTGTGGGAGGTTTTAGCAGAGACACCAGAAGGTTTCTGCTCCTTCGGTAATCTCAGATAGAGAAGGTCAAGCATGAGACAACAGTGCAGAGGTAGCAGGAGCATGGCAGTGAGATGTGAAAGAGGGAGAAGGGCAGCAGGAAGGTTTTAGCCTGGTCTCAGCCTTCAGCCTCAGCACAGGCATGAAGTGTGATACCGGGGACATCCATGAGGAACATGACCAGACTGGTGGCCTTAAACCCTTACAGCAATTGTTTTTTGACCAGAATTACATATAAGGAGAATTACATATTTGTATAAAATGGAACACTTACTCTTCTCTACCACAGAGGTGACCAGTACCTTCAGAGCCCAAAAATGAGCCTGGGGTTAGGAACCCCTCAGAGCTGAGCAGCTGACTGTGACCCTTTATTCTTCCCTGATGTGTCTTTGGTACCTGCCTGCTCTTCCTTTCAGCCTCAGAGCAGTTTTTGGGCACTGGTACCAGGACTGCTCACAGCCGTCCCTCCTCTCCCCCACCCACCAGAGTCTAGCACTGCACAGGGTGACCACAATGATGCTTCAGCAAGGAGAGCTTAAGGAGGGCATTTTGGCAACCTGTGGATCCCCTGGAGAAATCCCAGAATCCAGGAAATGCTGGAGTATTGAGGGGAGAGCTTAGGGAAGAGCAGGAGCAGAGGGGCAGTGCAAGGGCAGCAGACAGCCCTGGGACTGGCAGCTGGAACATGGAAAGGAAAATGAATTTTGGGATAAAAATAAGCCCAGTGTGCACAGTAGAAGCTGACCTGACACATCTCTTGGGAAAATATCAATCCTGTATTTGCTGACCCCCTCCATGCTGCACATGGGATGTAGGAGAGAAATGTCAGGGGGGTGGATGGAGTAAACCAGTAGGAACTCGTTGATTTCAAAGCCCATTGTATTAAAATATGTTTATAACACGGTTCTTTATAAAATATAAGCAGTTTGCTACTTGTATACATTTCTACATCTTCAGTGCAATCTGCTTTGCATCAGGCATTGATATATTGGTATAGTATATGAAATGTTAGCTCTCAGGGAATATAAATAGCATACTGATATTAAATCTGCTTTCAAAAATAGTTACAGGACAATAAATCTGAAAGACTTGAAGGTTTTTAATCACCTCTACTTAGTTATTCAGGGATGGGCCAAAAAAGCAATCATTTAAATTAAAGAACCAAAAGAGACACAACAGAAAATTCTTATGCACAATAATTGCTTTCTCTACAAATATTTACTGTGAGGCTAAGAAAATATTATGGATTTTACAAATATCTTTCTCTCTTAATTTTTCCAGCACTTTAAATATTGATCCAAAAGAAATCTTATTGAGGCTGGTAGGGTATTATTCCTTTATCTTTTCATTTTTTGTCCATTTCAAGATATCCTAAATAATAGATCTGCAGGGGAGGTCTCACCGGGGATTAAGCAAGGACAGCTCATGGTACTTTGCTGGACCCCAGCCACCAGCAGCAGCTCCCTCTATTGCTTTTGCCAGTATTGCAATTTTATTAAACTCAGAGATACTTTGGCTGTCGAGGGACAGTGGAAGTCTCTGCTCTGATGTTATTTTTGTTTGTGCCTATTAAAGGCCTGAAAAATGAAATTCGTGGGAATGCAGGTGAGTTGAAGAGATGCAAAGGGCTGAGGAAGGGGGATAGTGTTAGGGCAGGCAGCGAGTAACAGAGAAAGGCAGGATGCTCATGTGAGGTGCCATGTCTGCCAGAGAAATGGGGCAAAATAATGCACAAGCCACAAAATTAGGAATGGGAAAGCAGCAAGGTCTGACAAGGTTGGTTTTGTGGCCGCAGGAAAAGGCTAGGGCAGACTTTTTAAATAACCTCTTACAAGTTGCCTTAGGCCCCGCAAGATTTAATATATCGTTGAACTTAAGTCACTTAATAGCCATGTAGGACTCAATGGAGCTATTCATGTGAGTAAAGCATTGGTCTTAGCAGATCTGCTTCCTGATCTGGAAAGCAGGGAGAACACTACCTCGGGAGGGGGCTGCAGCAGCAATTAGTGCTGAGGCAAGGCTGGGTAGTGGCATCAGTCATGTACCTCTATCAGTGCCCATTAGCCAAGTATCCCAGCTATCCCAGCATCCTGACCAGAGCCAGCCCTCAGCTGTAACCCAAAATGTTCTCATCTCAGCCACTGAACTATCTCTCTTTCCTTTTAGAGATAAAAAAATGTGCTTTAAGTATGCAGTATGGTTAAGGAGCAGAAATGTAAAATACAGTTGCACACTGTCATAAATGCTGTCAATGTAATTGTTCAATTCTCTAAATTTAAAATAATGCAAAAGTAAGTGAAAAGGGTTGTGGAGAAGGCAAAAAGCTCATTCTGAAATAAATTCAAAGTGTCACTCTTTTTTCAAGAAGGTATAACGCCTAATAAAATTTAAGTGAGGCAGACAAAAATAATCTGCAAACACAGATCCCAGGTTCCCATTTATGGTAATCAGTTTTATTGAAAGTCAATTAATAAAAAGCTTTGGTTTAAATTAAACTAAGTATGAATCTATCTCTATTTCCCAATAAGATGAAGTCCTTGAAAATTACCAAACATAGCTGCACACAAATTGCCTTTTCCCAAAGAGAGTTTCAGCATCTCAAAATATGTCCTGGATGAGAGCAGTCGTATCCAGACTGGGCACAGTTAATTGGTACCCTGGAGGGTTTTTACTCTTGGCATTTGAGAAATAATGAGAATCAAAACCATTAGTAGTCAGGGAAAAAGGGTGGTAGAAATGCTAGCCTGCTTTTTTTTCTGACATGTTCATATTATGTTATCTCTGGGCAAAAATTCCCACTAATTTTCCGTCTGAAGTTCAGTAACTCTGTTAAATCACTGTGTGAGAAATGCAGCTCTTCATTGAAAAAAGTTTGTAAGAATTGCTCAGGCAGATAACTAGTGGAGACAATAAAAGAAGGAGTGGGAGATACGCTGTTATAGATCACATCCTTTTCACTGGAAAAGGTTACACAGACATCACCCTAAAATAAGGGGTGAGAAATGTGATTGGGGTAAGAAATATGCCTTTTTTATTTTTATTTTCTTTTTTGTTTGTAGTAAGTACATTACACTCTTTCTATCTTCATAAAAAGAAAGAAATCAAATGCACATGTGAATTTCTTCAGCCTTGGAGATGGGTGGCTGCTTAGTGTTACACTGGAAAGCAATCTGGAAGTCAGAATTGCACTACTGTGGTTATCATCAAAACTAATCAAACGCCGGTATCCAAAAGTGTGAAACCCTTTCAGCAGGCAAATCAAAAAATGCACCAATTCTCAGAACCAACCCAGACCAAACAAGAAATTACAAACACATGTCTAGAAGCAGCTCCAGCTCCATGTATCTCAGCAAGGAAAGGTTCCTGAGGTGTGGGGATCCCCATCTTTCCTTTCCTGTGTACAGGGACGTCCCTTGGACTTCCCCAGTCATTCCTCTGAGACCACTGAGGTGATCACACTAATCCCAACAGGAACAAAACAACGTCAAGGAAAGGATTTGGAGAGAAGCACCAGGAGAGAGATGCAGGGAGGGTAGCAGGCTGGCTTCCTTGCTGACCAGAGGGCTTAAGCTGCCACCCCCTTTTCCATTTTATTTAGAGATTACTTCAGATTTTCAGAAGGATATTAGGGGTTGGCATATTTCTGGGAATAAGTCTTTTAACTGACATTGTAATAAAAATTTTTCCTGGACCTAGAAAGATGTAGGGCTGATAAATGGGAAGAAAAATATTGCCTGGTTGTGATTTTTCTGAGGGAGGAATACACTGCATTGCCTTACTTAGGTAGTTTTCATTGGTATGAAGTGTTACATCCCATTTTGAGATCAGGCAAAGTGTATACACAAACCAGGAAATGAAGAATTTCCAAGACATCCTCAAATTTCTTAAATAATTCATTAATTTTCAGTGATGCTGCTACCCCTGTATTCCTCACCATTACCATACAAGAGAACAACTTTATCTATGTTTTCTGCCTGGATAGTGAATACCATCAGCAACACAACCAAAAACAGTATCTCAAATTACTCCAGCTTCACTGCACATCATGAGGTCACGAACATAAGCCAGTAAGATTCCACTCTTTACCAGTCTCATGCAGAACATCTTCATGAGTTTTTAAAACCTATGAATAAAAAGCACTGAGTGCCCCAGACAGAGGATGAGCTGAGAAAGGGGAATCTCTCTCAAAACATGTCTTGCCCTCTGTAGGTGGGTTGTGCTTTTGTTTTGATACCTAAAGACTAACTCAGGAGTAGATCCTGGCTGTTTGGCACTATCATTTGCAAACCATCCAGAGATACAGAGAGCAGATGAATAGGCCTGCAGAAAGTGGTGGAGCCAGAGGAAATTCTGGCAAAGCCTGATGTCTTCGAGGAAATCAGACTCTGAAGTGTTATGAAGGAAAACATCATCACCACCCATCAGTCACCTGCCTACAGTGATTCCTAAGGCCAAGCAAACAGCAGCTGTGGGAATGTAAGTGCTGAGATATAAAGCAATTTCCCTGGGAGGAGCAACAGCCAGATGGCACCAACTTTGGGATCCAAACAGAAGAACTGGCTCCACTGAGCTATGAGGGAGAGGGCATGGTCCAGGGTGCAAACACCAACACAGACTCCAGCACAGCAGAGCAGGCACAATGTCACATGATGCAGCCACATCTGCTTGCATTTCATCACTGAAATGGTGAAGTTTGACTTTAGCTTGACCTTGCAATTCACAAGCTCCAGGGAAAAAGAAAAAGAAAAAAAAAAAAAAAGAAAGAAAGGAAAGAAGAAAAAAGTAACAGAAAGCAGCTAAAAAGTAAGCAGCAACTAAAACAGGCTGTAACCCCATGGTACAGGATGAATTAAAACCAAATGAGCTACTTTGCAATATAAGCAGCGTCTGGTTGGATTTTGCTGAGGATGTTGCGATACTTGGACTCCTTCTTCCCATAATACAAAATCCCTGAATCAATCTGTTTACACCAATGTTGTCTGAACATTTCAGGATTCATACCTGGAAGCCCTTGGAGAGAAAAACATTAAAAAGCCTCTCTGTTGGCAAGATGTGTCTTTTCAAAAGCAAGATTGAGACATACTTGCTTTTCAAGCTTCCCCCCAGGAAACAGTTGTCTAATTCTAATTAACAGTTACTCCCCAGGAGCTGTGACTCAGATCCTCACTGGAACATACAGAGGGTTTGTTCCGGGGGATCTGGCCCACTGGGTGTCTCACATGACTCAGAAAAGCAGCTCCTGGGACAGTATTTAATCAATGTCTAATTGCTGTGCTGATTCTGGTCTCCAGGAGGCTGTGCTGCAGGCTGCTGTCCTCACTGGGGTTGCCCCAGCTCATCCTACTGCCTCCCCAGTTTTGGGACATGGTGTAACCCAGAGCTCTGCAGATACCAGGCTGCACTGAGGGGTTTGGATTTACCAAATACACTGTGACCAGTAACACATTCACTTCCACACCACCCCCCTGGGTAATCAAGCCTATTTTCGAGCGCATTGCTATTTAGACAAGAGATCATTAAGTGTCATCAAGTGTGTCAGTGGGAGTGAAAGAGGAGAAGCTGTTGGCTCTGCTCTAGTCCCAGTGATAAATGCATTTCTCTCTGTGTATGAGCTACAGTTTGGCCCCATGAAATGCATTGGAAATTCAAAGCTTGTACAAAAAATTAGGCAACATTTTCACTTCTTTCAGAAAGAGCTCAACTGGTGAGCAATCATTGGTGTATTTGCAATGCCAGAAAAAAAAAAAAAAAAAAAAAAAAAAAAGAGGTATCTGATGGTCCATCTCCCTTGTTTTTCACAGTATTCCAAGGAAACGGTCAGGATAATATCTCCTATGGAAAGTCTATTAATGACTTCAAACTATCCAGTCCTTTTCTAAAGGCAGAGTCAATGTTACAGATATGCTTTGAGGATCTTCTTTTCCTCATCCATGCATATATCCTACAGTCTCTTCATATGGTATGTGCTAACAAAATGTTCCATAAAGCCACTCTCAACTCAGCCCATAGCAGCAACACCAGACCATCAGAGCTTCCTCCTTCCACAGTGCCAATATTTAACATCTGTGCAAGCTCCTGGCCCTGAAAAGGGTCATGAGAAAACTCCATATGATTTCAGCAGGACCAGGATGCCACCTACTGCTCTTGATCTTCACTTGGGTGCTCCCACACTAAAAGACAGCATAAGGAATCACTTTTTCACACCACTGAGAAGAGGAGCCCAAGGCTAGTTGTGAGGACACAGGGAGCAGGAACAGGGCAGAAGTTCAGACCAAAAGGAAATACCAGATCATTGCTGCACAGCCCAACATGCAGTGATCCCAGTGCTCCTTTTCTTCTCTACACAAATATTTGTATGACCCTTTAGAGACATTTTCTTTGGGTGATCTGACTTTATTAGAGATGCCAAAACCCGTGGTGGCCTCTCATCACAGGTCGCTGGTTAGAGGAACATGGCAGGCGCAATGATCTGGCACAGCAACTGGATCAGCCAAAGCTGTGACCTCAGTCCAGACATGGATAATTCTCTCCCCTCTTGCCCTGACTTGCGCTGCCTGAACTATTGTTCATTCAGCTGATGATCTGTGTCATCCTTTATGCAAACAAGCATAAATCGACTAATTAATCTCCGGGGTAACCCAACACCCCCCCCCAGTTTCAGTGGAGCTGCAGTCAAAGTGGAACAGATCTTTAATGTACTCTGTTCCTGTAGCACAGCCTGTGCCTTGTCCACTAGTCAACATAGACCTCTAATTATATGGATTTGACTCTTAATCTTTTCTGGTCTCCCGAGATTCCAGTTGCTGAAAATTATGGATTTCACTTGGAAGCTACAACATCACCAAACCACCTTGCTGGAAAGCCGGGAATGTTTTGGACCTGTGAACTAAAACCAGTGCTGGGGACTGAGTGGCTCAAGGTTAATCAGCATGCAACTGGGAAGCCTGAATTCCTGCAGCTTGGGTCTCATTCCCAGCCCTCAGCCACAGCAAAGCTTGCTTGTGCAAAATGCCACATTTGAACCTTTCTGCACCAATTCACATTTGAAACCAAAGCACTCATCCAGGGCAAGACAGAGAGTCCTTTCTGCAGCAAAGAAGCAGACAGGTGAGAATGGGAAGTATCATCGTGTTTTTAAGTGGCTTCACATCAAAATACATGCCTTTCAAATCACAGTCAGAACCTCCTCCATCTTTAAACAGCTTTACTGGTTTTCCCATCCTCTATCCCATAACTTTCTTCTCAGCTATGTGCAGCTGAAGGTTTTGTGAGAGTTATTGTGAAAGACCAAACAATAGATCTGAGCCTTAGCTAGGAATCTGAAGGTTTCCTTTTTTTTTTTTCAAAATGAAAAAGATGAGTTGAAGTTGACAGCTGTCCATAAAAATTGTAACATACAAATCGTATAATATAAACTAAAGAGAGACCAAAAGTACCACAGAAAAAAAAAGAAAAATGAGCTTGTTAGAACAGTCTGTATTACAGCTGTTTCCCTTGACAGTTTTCTGTACCCTAATACGCTCAACAAATTGGCAACCTGTCCTTATATATTTGCATCAGGATTCCCTTAAGGGAAATGTCTATATTATTCTGTTTTGGATAAAGGAAGCAGTTTGATGTGACAGGTAGGTCAAGTGTTTCTTTAATAAAGCATATGGGTAGGAAGAAAGAAATAGGCTATTGTCAATGACTTGACAAATAGGTAGATATACCCCCCTTGAGTATAGCCATGGAAAGCTACTAGATAAATAGTCCTTGTTATTTTGATTTAACCACTTGGCTGCTGAATACATCATTTCCTAGAGAACAGCGTCCTCAATAAAGGTCACACCAGAGATTATTTTATAGTGAGGTGTTAACTCAGTTTGGATTTTAGCTACACAGAACAAACCTGGACAAAAGTTGGAAATTAGTTGAGAATTAATTTCTGTATGATCTGGACTTGTGTTATATTTGTATGTGATACAGCTGGACATTCAGTATCACTTCACCAAAGTTTGTTATCTCAGTTCAGTATCTTCCCTAGTGGCCCACATGGTGCTGCCTACCCTTTTTGATTAAGGGACCATAAACAGAAACCTGTCCCTGGGTGACCAAGGAGCTGGATTTGCCCCTAACCTCAGACAGTTGCACCTTTTGCACTTGCACAAGCAGATTAAAAATACCCATACCTCTGATTTCATGATTTCTGTCCAAATCCAATCATCAAGGCTTACTTGGGACACTTCTGAGAGAAAACCAGCCCTAGAACAGGAAATGACTCCAGTGGTTAAAGATGTTGGGATTTACCAAAGAAAACCACTTCTGAAGGCTGAGGACAAATTTTTCCCAAGGTGTACCTATAAATCCTTCAGGATCCATCTCTAGTGAGGTTAGACACGGGAGTGGGAAAAAGTCTCCATGCCTGTTTGTTTGGTGAAGCCACCCACTGCTGGCACTGCTGTGGGAGCTGCAATAGCCAGGCCCAGCACAGCCATAGAATTAGAATCATAGAATCATAAAATGGCTTGGATTTGAAGGGACATTAAATGTCATCTCATTTCACCCCTGCTGCCATGGGCAGGGGCACCTTCCACTGAACCAGGTGCTCCTGGGGATATCCACCCAGACAGTGCCATCAGGAGGGGAGGGACACACAGTCAGACACATCACAGGGCCTGAAGCCCCAGAGCTGGTCACAGATAAACACCTGAGTGGTGCTCAAAGCCTGAATTAGGTAAACACATATTTAGGGAGCTTCTACAGCAGAAAACACACTCCTGATCAGATCAAGTCCCCCTTGGAGCTGTTAGGGTCTGTTGTGAAAACACAAGAGAACACACTTTTTAAGTTCTTTACCCCAAGGAAGAAGGTTTCTAATGTGGGTAGCTTCATATAAAACCCCTCCCCTTGGGTGCAGCTTGGCAGGTAGATTTATACCAGAATAATCATTTAGATAAAAATTCAGATCAAGTTATTTAAACTACTAAAACAAAATTCTAAGAAGATCGTAACTGTGAAGATATGTGATTTTCTTATCCGTAAGAAAACACCTCAGCTTTTTATAATATTGCATTTCTTGGCCCCTCAAGCAGTGTTTGTGGACCTGCAGCTGCCCCTGCCAGGCTGAGGGCTCATTCTGCCCCCCCCACCCCTCCCCCACCTTGGACAGGGCATCACTGAGTAAGGGAAAAGTTCTCTTTCCTTCTCGGCTTTTTCTTGTAACCAGGGCTTTGAAAAACAGGGCAGGACATTTCAAAACTCAAAAGCAAACTGGGAAATAGCAGGATCAGGTTGACCCATCCACACTGATCCATCTTTTGAATCCAGGGTGCCCATCCACCTTGGGTCCCTCTCCCTAGGACTGAGGAAGGATGCACGTAGAAATCCAACCAAAGAGTACCATGATCAGTATTCCAACTCTCAGTTATTCCCATCCTGCTGATTTAATATGTATGCCCAGGTCATGCCAGGTTTCCAAACAGAGCTTAGCAAAACCATTTTATGCTAATTCTAAATTACCTTCCAACATTATTATGGGGTTTTTTGCCAACATCATCTTTTTCCAGCAGCATCAGCATGTATATTATTAATTAGTTATAAGTTCATAATATATAGTCATGTATTTATATATAATATATTGTTATAACAAACCACATAATATATACAAGTAATTACTATATGTGATATATATACTATATTACATTAAATTACATTATATTGTATTGTACTTTGGCTATTATATTTTTAATATTATATTAACATTAATAAATTATAAAAACTTATCTGGAATTTTTATTATTAGATAAATGCATAGATAGATGAATTAAAAAAAATATTGAGAGGCCTAAAAGATACTGCCTTCTTTTTAACCATTTTATTCTTGCCTTTCTGATACATTCAATGTGGTTTTCCAGCTGCAGAGTCTTCTGCCTGGAAAAAGCTGGTATTCACCTAAATCAGTGTAAACTGCTGTTCTCCTTATCTGCCTAAAAGCACATTTTCTCCAGTTAATAACTGGGCATTCCTATACTGTTGACCCAAACAAGGAAAGGACAGAGGTTCATATTATCTTTTTATTCTTCACATAAGTGCAAAGCAGAATTTATTTCTCTGCTTTAGGAAATCTTTTTCCCCATACATGGTAGCACACGCAGCTCGGCAGCCCCTGTTGTATTTTCCCATATTAAGCCACATACAAGGACAGCAAACAGGAGGGGTTGACTGCACCCGTTACAAAAATCAGAGGCAGATGAAAAGTCCTGGTTGGGCTGGATAATCACATCTTGCATTTCTGCTTTATTCAGTAGTCCTGAAGGAAGACCTGACTGGTGTTGAAGCCAACAGAAAATCAGTGGCATTATGGATTGTGGAGCAACACTGCACAGTTTTGTTGATTATTACATTAGTTGTTGCTAGAGTCAAAGAAAAAGTCAGGTAAAGGACAGCCACACAAAGGCACATCACAGTTTTCAAGAAGGATTTGTCTTTAAGAGGGATGGGCTCATTATCTCTGGAAGTATTCAAGTCCAGGAGCTTGGAAAAACCTGTTCTTGTGGAAGGTGTCCCTGCTCATGGCAGGGAGTTGGAGCTGGGTGGTCTTTTCCTTCAAATCCAAACCAGTCTGGGCTTCTATGATTATTCTGCAAGGCTTTGAACTGTATTCTTGGAAATTTTATGCCATTATTAATATCATTGACATTGCCCCTTCTTCTGTCATGACTACCCATTTCAACAAGGAGCCATGGAAAACATTTGGCCTTTCACACATAAACTTTCTGACAGAGGAGAGATCACTGGTGAAGCACCTGGTGGGAGGACAACCCCAGCCACCTAAGACATCACACTGTCCCAAGAGTACCCCACACATACCCAGGTCTCCCACAACTCGTATATCTCCTTCTTCTAATCAATGCATGCAAGATTCTTCAGAAAAACAAAAGGCAGAAAAAGGAGCACAGTCTTGTTTTAGTAATCTTTCTGCAGAGCAAGAACTGAGAATTTGGGCTTTTCAGTAACAGTTCCTGGAGGTTGAAAATTATGGGCTGGAGTTTGGGAAAAGTCTGTTCTTTTAAATTGTGGAAACACCAAAATAAAACGAAAATTTCCTACATTCCCTTCCAGGAAAACAATCCATGTTTCAGTTACATGTTTCTGTTTAAACATGCAAATGCTTCTGGTGCTATTTAACATATTTTTGCATTTGGTGTTCCTGTTTTATTTTGTTTCCCAAAACCAAGGAATTTTGTTTCACATTCCCTGGAGAAGTTTGGGTTCTGGTCACTTAATTTTCCTCATTCACAAGCACAAAGTTCATGTGTTTGAGTTGCCCTGTCTATAGGGAAAAAAAAAATAAAAGAGAGAGAAAAGAAATTATTTTGTAATAATATATTTTCTTTATTTTTTTCCTTTAATGAAAACACTTCCACATCATTTGTATTTTGTGAAACTTTCTTTTTACTGATTTTCTTCTCTGAACGTAAGTTTCAGCCTAAACCAAGTTGACATATTTCTTTTAATGTGTTTTTAAAATATGCTTAATGGTGCTGAAAGCTAAGGAAGCTCAAATATAATTCCAAAAGCCTGAGCCCACCAGAAGCCTAATGCAAACATTATTATAAAAACTCCATAACAGTTAGAGGTTTCAGGGAAACATGGGTATTTGTTAGCGACACCAGAAACGTTATCTGTGTGAGGAAAATGTGTTCTGTTGTTTGGCATCTTGATGGCTGCTCAGTTTTTCTTTTTTCTGTACCCAGAAAATCTGTTTCCAATGTTTCTGCCACAGAGAATATGGAACAGCAGGAGCAGGAGCAGAAGTTAATGCAAGGGGGGGATTTCATGATTGTTATTCAGCTCACATCTCTGGAAGGCACACTCCCTCTCCCCAGATTTCTCCCGAGAAATCTGCTGAATAAAGAGTGGCTCCAATACGAAGGGCAGGAGAGAGGAAGAATATTTCTCCTATCCATATGGGACAGGCATGAGAGTTGAGCTGAGCAATAGTCCTTACATTTCCCCAGCACTCAACTTTTGGCAAGTGGAGAAGGATGGTGAGTATCTGGGCAGACTGGGGATCAGCAGAGGGCACAGGAGCTCCAGGGCAGCCAGAGCTGAGTGCTTGTACCCCTTGTGCCTGCAGCCCTCACCTCCCTGCACTGCTGAGGACTGGCACTCCCAGGGAGTTTTTCACTCAGCCAGACTGTCCCCAAAGGATGTGCCCCCAACACACACTGCAAACACCTGCCTGACCTGGCCCAGGAGGACCAGCACTTCACTGGCTGAGTGCCCAGCAGAGGACTGAGAGGCCATTTTGGAAACAGCAACAGATTGCTTCAGTCCTCGGTGAAAGACCATCTGTGAAGGTCTGTGTCCACTTGGTTTTCAGGAGAAGAGCTCCCTTGCTCACCCTGGCACCAGCCCCTGCTATGTAGAGGCAAAATTCCAGCTGGGACTCTTTGGTGGTGTCTGGAATTCTGCTCCAGGCAAGCACACAGCTCAAACATCACCCTGAAATATTTGCTGAGAAGCTACTGTTGTAACTTCCAAAAGAGGCAAAAGCAGAGGTTTCTCTAGATGTTTTTCCCTTCCCACCTCAGCAGGGTAGGAGCATGCTTCATTTCATCTCCAATCAGAACCTTTCCGGTCACACATGGACCCTGGGTTTTCATACAGTGACATTCCTTTAAACGATGGGGAGACAAAACCCAAATAATATTCCTATGGCTGTGCCATCAGCACAGAAATAGCACAGGGCTTCTCTCCCCACCAGCCACAAAGGAAGGATTTCATTAAATGCCAGTGGCTTCCTCTGCATTCCTTGTTCCAAGAAGCACATGGAAAACTGGACTGCAGTGCCTCTACCTGCTCCCATTAGGGAAACCCTTCCTTCCCATGTCACTTGTCACTGCCTCTGATTGCAGCTGCTGACTGCCACACACAGCAATTGCTCATTTTTGGCTGTGTCACCTCAGCAGTCCTTAAGGTGACCCTGAGCAGAAGCCTGTCTGTCAGGCTGTCCTGCTCTGATGGGTTTTCCCAGGGAGGAAAGGCGCTTGTGCCATCCCTCCATGTGTACCTACTGTAGAATGTCCCCACCCTGCCATTAATACTTCCTACAGATCCCTCATTTCCAAAAGAAATGGGTCTTGAGTTGTGACAGGAGCAGCACCTTCCACAGCAGAGCTGATTACAAGATGCAGATCTCATTTTTATTATTGAAGCATCCTGTGGATGAAAAGCAGAAACTGTCTGTCCTGCACCCATCCAAATCCTCCCTCAGCCTCTCTGGCTGCTTCATGTGCTGGCTTTGAATTCCAGCTTTGTCATCGAGCCGCATCCAATCTGGCACAAACCCCCAAATTGTGTTCTTTGGAATTTTGCATCCAGCTGTTTCAAGCCAACTTTTTTTCACTTGTTTTTTATAAAAAAGTCAGAACTAGCAATTACATAAACACAACTTTTTTCTTTGGGATTTTTTTTTCCCTGCACTCCAGATAGGAAATTATCTTTCTTAGAAAAGATATCCTTCTCTTCTAAAATGTGCTTAGCTGCATGGATTCATTCACAAGAATATTCACTGTTACTGAATTAGAAGAAAAAAAAAAAAAAAAAGAAATAAAACCTGAACTCAGTGAACCATGATCAAGTAATCCAAGAAAATCAGCATATTTCTCTCTAGACAGTTCAGAATACCAAATGCTAAGACACAAGAATCCCGCTAAATATACCTCTTCTCCTTATCTCTGTAAATGTCTAACAGTATTTTCAATTCTCATCATTTTATCATGAGTCATCTACATTTACTGGTGATTTAGAGCTTGGATCAATTTTTAACCCAACAATTTAAGTTTTGGGTTTTTTCTTTAGCAAATATCCAGCCTTCCTGAAAGGCACATGAGTGCAAAATGTTCAGCCTTCTGAAAGTGAATAAAAGAACCTGATATGAAACATTTTCAGTTCTAGCTTTAAGCAAGCTCATGATTTTAGAAAGCTTGAATTAAGCAATACAGCCACTTGAAAACAAAGAGACTTGAAACAATGTGGAGTGGAGTAAGCAGTGTATTTGGCACACACGGCCTCGGTTTTATTTCTATTAATTTTTTTTTTCCATTGTTGTTTGCCTACAAACTTGTTTTAAGGCATTATTGCAGGTTTCAAAGCTCAGCACCAAGTTGAGCATCACCCAGTCACTCCTCATCTTTCCACGCCTGACTATGAATTCACACTTTGGCTGAATTGCAGCTGAATTCACACTTTGGCTGAATTGGTTGGCTTTGGGAGGATTATAATAATAATAATTATTATTATTATTATTATTATTATTACTACTACTAGGAAGAAATTCTTCCCTGTGAGGGTGGTGGAAGTCTGGCACAAGTTGCCCACAGAAGCTGTGGCTGCCCCCTCCCTGGAAATGTTCAAGGCCAGGTTGGACTGGGCTTGGAGCAACCTGGGACAGTGGAAGCTGTCTCTGCCTCTGCGAATTGGAACTAGAAAAGTGTTAATGTCCCTCCCAACATAAAATATTTGATGATTGATATATGATATGATATTATATGATATATGATATATGATATATGATATATGATATATGATATATGATATATGATATATGATATATGATATATGATATATGATAGGACTAAATGGAAGGCAAGGTCTCATGACAAAGCTCATCTTTGGCCACTTTGCTCAGGCAATAAGGGGTATAATCCAGCAGCTCAATGAGATGGAGATGCCCCTTGGTCTCCCTCCAAGAGCCTTTCCCAAAGCTGTAGGAGGTTGTACGCTGCAGCCAAATGGTTATGAAAGCCTGATAAATATATATGTGTATATATACATATATATTTGCTTTATTCCTTTATTATAATACAATAAGGAAGGGAGTGGAGGAATTCAGCCAGCAGCCAATGCAAGCATCGCCCACGAGCGCTGTCAGGGCAAGCCCTGGCCGTGCCATGAAGGAACCTGACACAGAGAGCAGCACAGAGAACACACAGCCCTGTTCAGTCACGCCTCGAGGATGGGGCCAGTGCTGCCAGCTGCCCTACACAAACCCCATGGAGACCCTGTTCTCAGCTGAGCCCTGGCCTGGGCAAACACCCCAGGGAGGGTTGGAGGATGCCCAGCCACCTCCACCAGGCAGCTCTGGGTGTGCCAGTGCTCACGGCCACAGGCAGGGCAGATGGTCAGAGAGTGGTTCCCATTTGGGGAAAGAGGCAAAACACCATAAATCATATTTAGTCTGCTGAAACCTCCAAGTGATAAAACAATTGAAAAGACTACTTTATTTATAAAACACATATGGAGGCCTTAATCAAGCCAGGAATGAGGTAATTTCTGCCAATTAAGTCTCCCTCATTCTGCAGTTGGAAGCAATCAAAACAAAGGCAGAATTATCAATGGCATGTCTGTGTGCTGCAGCCCCAGAAAATACCTGTTATGTTGGGGCTACAGTAAATCACCTCCCACCATGTGCAGGGAGGCTATTGCCTTCAACTCCCCTGGAACTGGGAGGAAAAGAGAGCTTAGAGTATTTACCAAATTAATGGATAGTATTTTTGTAACAAAATGGCAAAGAGATAGCATGAACTCCAAGTTCCCATTTGGAAAAATGCTATGTCTTCCCTACTCTTCTCCTCCCACTATTCACTGGAATTGTTGGAGGGTTTTTTTTTGCTCAGTGTTATTTATCCAGCTCAAGGAAGTTACACACATTGCCTATTGTTGGAATACCCCATTATTATTTTATTTGTCCTACTGGTGATCAAGTGGTGAGAATTGCTCTTGTGCAAAATAACAAGGGAAGTACTATGGATATAATAATATTAGACATAGAATACTTGCCAGTTAACACTAAAAGAGAACATTAATTAATTGTATTATTGTAATGAGTGATAAACTGACAGTAACAGTACTTTGAAATCCTATGCAATTTCACACAGAAGTCTGAGACTTTAGCCACACATTAATGATCTTTCCAACACCTCTATAATTATTAATATATTAATTTTAATTCAGAGAAAAGTGAGACAGAGAGAGATTTCTTTCATGTGAATGTAGCATGCTCATTTATCCTGAGAAGCTTGCATGCTGCCCTAATCCAAATCATTCCTCTGCCATTGCAGAAGTGAACTCTGGAGCCAAGAAATCTGCAAAAGGACTTAGATGCCTAAGCACGAAATTATGATCTTCAAACCTTCATGACTCTGCAGAAAGCATCTATAAACAGCTGTGTTTCCTACATTAAAGTTCTCCAGATGTCTAAAATTCCCAGAAGTTCTCTGCCCCTCTCTGTGCGTTTGCAGCTCAGCACTTATCTCAGACTGTGTCAGCGTCTGCAGAGAAGATTCCTGCACACATTGCCCCTGCAGCACCCATCCTGACAGGCTCTCACATGGGAGAAGAGCACCCTGAAGTCCAGTCCCAAACCCAGATGAAGCTTAGGAGCTGCACACAAAGACTTCCTCCTCCAAATGCAGAGGACCCCTCCTTCTTGTGCACCAGGTAAGTGCATCATCACTTTATGATGATATCTCCTCACTGGAGCACCAGGGCAGGCTGGACACCAGGGCAGGCTGGACACCAGGGCAGGTCTCACAGGACCCAGCAGGTGCAGGGGAGCACCCATGGAGTGCACAGCCTGCACCCTCCCCCAGCAGCACAAACAAGCAGCATGGGGCTGAGGAGTCCTTGCCAGTGCCATGCCCTGTGGAATACTGCAATGGCAAGGGGTGTGGGTGTCTCCACCCCAACCCTGGTCTTTCCTTCACCTCTGGAGGCTGCAGACATGTCCCAGCAGGTGAGTGTTTTTAACTCTTGGGGAAACACTGAGGCCAGGTGATGAAAGCTGTTCCTGCAAGCCAGAACTGTGACCTGAGGATGATGCACATTTCCTGCTCCTGATGTGCAGGTGAATGGCTGCAATTAAAGCATGTCCTTCCTTCTACACTCACATGGACTTTCCTCCTGCCCAGCCTCAGCATGTCCTCATCAGGCTCAGGATAACACCTCATCTCAGGCATTTCCCTGGCATAGTTCAGCATCTCACCATGTCTCATGCAAGCACAAGAAGCTAGAAGTTACTGCACTGCTCCACAGCTCCAGGAGCAGCAGGACTTGCACTTCATAGTGCTCACACTGGTAAAAATACAGACATGAGACCAGGGCATGCAGAGTCAGTAACAGGGACTTTGTTACAGATACATCAGAGGTGCTCCTTCAATTATACATCACAGATACTGGGAATGAACAGGGATACTGTAAACTGAGTCTGACACAAAAGGATGAGCACCCTGAATCTGTCCACTGGGACACCACACCAAGGAAACATATAAATTTCTGGTATCACACTTTGAACATTACTCTTAAATACTCACCTGCTGGAGACACATAGTGAGGCAATTAGCTCAAACTCCCTTTCTCCAAAGACATAATGAGCTGCAGAAAAAGCCATTCTGATTCAAACCTGAAGGCTTAGGAATGAAAAGACAAAGTATAAACACCTTCCTGCTACTACTGAAGGAGGATCTCAAGAGAATTTGAGAGAAATTCTCAGTTTTCTGAGGCCAAATTTAAATTATTTTATTATTTCTAGAGTTAGAGTTAGAAATATTCTAATGATCCATTTGAATAGATGGAGAGGGTGATTCATTTCAGTCTCTTAAATAAGGGATGCCTGCAACCTCAAGAAGTGACTCTTGGTTTATTGCCAAGCACAACTAGTTATCACTGCACCAAAATAACATCAAACCAGTTCAGCAGGTGACTCAGGGATTGTTTTTATTAAGCTGATCATCTGCAAGGAGATTGGTAGTAGAATTGTACCCCTGCTTTTCAGAAATGCTCGCAACTCCAAAGGGTGGAGAACCTGGGTATCATTAGAGCAGGAGTGGATTTTTTAAAAAAAATAAACAATTATGGGTATTAATAAAAACAAACTGTTCTTCTGAGCTGTATCATATTGGTCAAAATATCTTTCAGAGGCTGGATAGGTCCAAGGTAGAAGCTGGTGACCAGTCAGATCTATTCCCAGTCCAGACAGGAGCATGTCTCTGCCCAGCCTCATAAAATAATGAAAGGAAATACAGAGAGATTTGCTGAAACATTAATTCCATTTTAATTAAAAGCTTTATATCAACATCTATTTCACTTATAATAGGCAATTTCCTACTTCCAGGTACATTTTAAGGCTTGCATAAGCTTCAGTGGTGAGGTGTTTTTATTGGTGTACTTAATATTGGATTTAGATTTCTTGTTGTTCCATTGTAATCCCAAATCTAGATCAAAGAGATACTTTTATGTGGATGCAGAGCAGGGAATCAATGGAACTGTGCTTGTGTTTAACCCAATGCATTGCATTGTACAGGAAAGGTTTATTTTCTCTTATAAATTTTTCCTTTTTCTGAATTGTTGGGGAAATTGTGACTTTGGGGTCGCATTAAGCCTTGCTATAAGGACTTCCAGCATCACTCAATGTCAACGGGATCTCAAAGAGCCAAAAAGAACAATGCCAGCAGAAAATCAAGGGGAAAAAAATATTAAAAGCAGGAGGCATGGTGCTGGGCAGTAATCCTTGAATTTTGTGTTTACAGAAGATCTCAGAACACCGTTTCCTTCTGCCTACCTGGCATAACCTCCTGCTGCCTGCTCATACTGTCCCAGAATTGACTGATAGAAATTGTGCTGCAAGGCAAAGGAGAGGAGAATTGGAAAGTCACTCCCATTTATCTTAAATATTTGAACCAGGTGCACCTACACACAAAGGAAAAAAAACCCAAAAGGTTGCTATTCATTACTGTATTACCACCATTGTTTGTTCTGTAATTAGTGATGATAGGTAAGCAATCTAGAAGGAAAGCAAATAAGAAGTTAGTAAATGGAGCAGCATTCCAAGTGAGCAGAAAAGCAACAAAATGGGACCTGAAAATGACACTGGAAGAGTATGTTAATCTCTGTTCACTTACCATTTCATTCACATCTGACTTTCAGATTCAGGGGCTCCTGCCTGAGCAGAGTGAGAGGATGGAGCCCCTGGATCAGCTCCAGGCTCAGGTGTACAGCAAACTGTGCCAGGCCAGTTGTAGTACATCAATCAACAGGTTCTCATTGATGAATTAAACCAGCAGAGAGGTTTTTACCCCAAGCCACATGGCCAGTGGAAGGCAGACAGGTTTCCACTGTTGTGCCCAGAGATAACTGGTTCTGATGAAGCTCAGTTTTGCTGTTTAAAGAGGGGGAAGGGCTTCCCAGGGGCAGTTTTTGCTGAGATTGAAGTTTTTTCAAGCAAACAGATAGTTTTTAAAAGCCCATTTCCATTACACAGATTGTGTAATGTTTGAAAGCTTGGAACTTCAGATATGCGGAGTGTTGTCTGACATTTCATGGGGCAAAAGAGTAAAACAAAGGGGAAATACAGCTTGGCTGCATTTAAGAAAATGCAATCTAGCAGGGACCCATGGTTGAAGCCTGTGCTCCTGCTTCCAGCTGACTGATGGCTTCTTCAAACCTTCCCTAAGGCTGAAAGCAACAACCCCCACCTGTCACCCTGCTCTCACCTCCTCAGTGGACCAGCAGCAAGAATGGAGATGAGAGTTAGAAGAATATTCTTCTGGGGGAAAAAAAAAAAAAAACAAGAATAACCAAAAAATCCTAAACAAATACCCCACACAATCCAAAACATGTTTTGGCATTTTGAAAGCCCCATGTTGCATATGCTGCCATTCCACCATGCAATCACACCACCACACCACGCCAGAACCTTCATGTCATTGCACTCATGTCTCACATTGCTCTCAGTCTTATTGCACATTTTTGGGGGAGGAGATGCAGGGTAGCTGTCACAATTGTTTGTGTACTGAAAAATGAAGAGAGTGGTTAAGTGATTTGAAGACAGTCTAGAGGAGGGACTTTTACAACACTGTTTTTCTATCAATTTTGGCTCCATCCTGAACACACAGACCCATTACCTAGAATGCACTTCAATAGATGGCAGGGTTCTAACAGAGTGTTTTTAAATCTCCATATCTTATCTTCATCCTGAAGTACTCAAACAACTTCACACCTAGTCAACTCAGGCCCTGAGGCTTCTCAAGGGTGAGAGCTGCACCCTGATACTTCATCACCCCCAGAGCTGAACAATGGAGAGGTTCAACCCATGGAAAATTCTGTGTTGGGCAACAGTCCCGCCCCACAGAGGTCACAGATGACAAAAGAAGGCACAGTGCTTTGAACAGCACAGAACACAGGAAAACTCACTGGGAATGGGACTTTCAACAGGATTTGGCTTTCTTCCTGCTTTATTCTTGCCCCAGGCAGGGTACAACCCCCAGTGGCCTCCAACTCTTGGCTTGATGGCAACATATGTTCTAGGGTTCAACCACTTTGTTGGGGCTTGAAGAGGAGTTCCTTCTCGGTAATTACTCATAGCAAAAACAATCTGCAGAGTCAGCTTTGCCAGTGACAGTCCTGAAGGGTTGTCAGCCCCTCCTAGGTCACCTGGTGCACAAAGCATCATAACACATGGTATAATCAAAAAAATTTAAAACCAGATAAAAAAACCCATCATCCAAAGCCCTAGTTCTATTGTGGGGACCTTGTAATTAAATAACTTCAAATGAGCAGCCTAGAATATCACACAAAGGCCTGAAAAAAGCCCAACAAAGTGATAAGATCACTTATTAGTGCCAAACTTCTGATTTAATTATATATTCCTGGAGCCTTGTTCTCAAGGGAACTGCTTACACAACCACATGGTGAAACAAAAGAAGGGATTAGAACCTGTGGGAGAGAAGCTGGAGAATTTGCTCCCAATTCACAAAGAAAAGTCTCCACGCATCTGACAGAGGAGGATTCCGAAATTAAAGTACTGAGAAGGCTGAATAAAGGTTTTTCTTCCCTTTTTTTTAGTGTTAGGGAGGTAATAAAATACTTGTTATCAACCTGAACTGGAGAGTCTGACACAGTGCCTCTCTCATTAAGGGAGTTAATATTCCCACAAGGAACAGGGTACACCAGAAGGGCAGTGTGTCCTTGAATCACCATCTCTCAATTGTCCTATTTTTTTAGGTAAGGTCCTTCAGACTTTATCTATCTCCACACTTTTCTTTATCCCAAATGTCAGGTTCAAACTGGCTGGACAGGGAAGGCTGGGCTTGAACCAGTTCAGTTCACAGGAGGGTGATACAAGGGAGAAGGCTCTACTCTGCGTTTTGTGGACAGACATTTGGACTGTTGGCAATGTCTAAAGAGAGGAATCCCCACCACGCTGTCTCTTTTGCTGAGGAGCCACCTGATCTATCTGTCCATGACAAGATGTGTAATTGAGCAGCTAGCTGAGATAACGATCTCACTCTTGCCCACACACTGAGCCTGTTTTGAAACCTTTTTGTTTTGCCCTTGTAACATTTCTTCTATTCTTTCCTTTTCTTCCTCTGTTATCATTTCTGAAGTTCTGTTCAGGACATATCTTTTGCCATCTTCCTTAACACAAACTTGATTTATTTGGCCTTTCTCATACGTGCTTCTTCCTGACTGATTATCTTAACCACTGCCAGCTCCCAGTGGTGACGTTGTCTTTGCCCCTTATGCAAGCACCCTCACTCCTGAATGTTGTTTCCACATCATCTTCACAGGACTTGTTCCTCATGAACCCCACAGAGAAATCAAAATTAAATTGAACCCTTAAAAATCACCCTCTCCAAATTCACATACCTACAAAGATTCAGCAGAACCTTCCATACCTTCTTCCAACAAATACCACCAGGCTCCCACCCTGCTGTGTTGTTGGAACTCACAGCCAAAATAGGGGCTGACCCAAAAAAGCTTTGCTATTTCTTTACCCTCCACTTTTGCCCAATTCCATCATGACAGCAGAATAAATTTGCTTCCCTCATTGGACCAACTACCTTGTAAAAACTGCTGGCTCCAAGCACTTTCAGAGAAATATGAGAACACCCTGTAGGGTGCCAGCCCCAAGCTGTGATATCTCCAGAGAGCTGTCCAGCCACCACATAGGGCACCTGACAGGAGTGCTCAGCAAGTCACTTCTTGGCCCATCAGAAGTGGATGAATCGTGTCAGGGATGCAGCAGCTTTGTGCTTGTCAGAGCCCATCTGGCTTTGCCTTCCCTGAGCAGCCTGCCATGCTGCAGCTCCTAATTTGTAGAGGGATTGTCTCAGGCAGTGTCTGCTGCCCCCAGAAACTGGTCCACATCACGACTGCAGGCACCCCGTGGCTCTCCATGAGTGCAGCTGATGGGAGCCAGCAGTCAGGTTTCACACAAGTGAAGCTGCAATCCCTCAAAATGCAGAGTGTTGTGCACTTAAAAGCTGAGCATTTATTTACCTTCAGACTCCTGAGTCTCCAAACAACAAAACAGCAGGTTTTCTCCCAAAATTTGGAAGACTCTGAAGGTAAAGAGGATCATTACAAGAGGGTTTAACCAGTAATCAATCATTCTTAAGGATCAAGGACTTAAAAGCTGTTAAAGATGGGATCACAGGTCCAGAGGCTGAATACCCTGTCAGGAGGAGGCATTTGCCAGCAAGAGCAGGAGCATCACAGCTCAGTCTGGTCACTCCCCCCTCCCAGGGCGAAGGCGGCCCCAGCACTGCAGAGATGATTCTCTGCCTGTCCAAGATAATCCTATCCAAAGCAATCATCTGCTAAACAACTGGAGAGAGGCCAGCACACACACTGCAGATCTGAACCTGAATGTTCCCACAACCTGAAGAAGGAGCTCAGGATCAGGAAATGTTTTGAAAAGAAGACATATCACATGAGAAGTGAGAAGAACACTGAACTGCTCTCCAAAGGCAGTGGCCAAGCTACTGTTTATTCAAGAGATGCATCTAAGCTTTACAAAAAATGCCATTTGCATGTGAGGCAGACCCTCCTCCCAAGGAGCAGCCAAGGGTGGTTCATGGAGCTGAGCACAATGTGATACCTGGGCATTGTGCTCCCATCCCTCCACTGCCAGGGTGGAGACAATGTGTGCCAGCCTGTTTGAGTACCACAAGACCAGGGAAGCTTTCCTGCTCCATCATCAGTCCCAAAAGGAGCTCAGTGTAGCTTTTTACCCCACCCTGAGCCCTCCATCCCTCTGTGTAGGGATTTGGGCCAAAGGATCCCAGAAAGGACCCCAGTGTAGATTAACCCTGGAAATATCCCCCAACACTCCCATCTATGAGGAGCCTTTTGGGTGGTTGTTTGGCTATTTAAAGGAAAAATTCTGTGTTATGACAAACAGACAGTTTTCCCCATTTATTAAATGCTCATAATTTGTTTTAATGGTTTCTCTAAACAAGTAGACTTTTTTCTCAGCTCTTTGAGCTTTTAAATGACACAACTGTTATGTTAAAAGGGAAAAGGGTGATGATTTACATTTGGAGCGGGGCGGGGGTGGCCAGCAGGCAGAGGGACAGCTGCAACCCATCGGACGTGGCTCGCCTCCACACAGATATTTTGTTTGCACCATTACGGTGGCCTGGGTCTGTTGGTGCCCTCAGCACCAGCTGTGGCCTTGGTCACCAGCACATAGATGATGTCTGCTCCACTGTGTCCAGCAGGAACACATCCTGGCATCCACAGTGCTGCAGCCAGGCTGAGTCATCCTTTCCTCTGCATGAAGCCCATGGAAGATGGGAAGTGTCCCTTAAAATGGGACATGTCCCTTAAAATGTCCTGCACGAGCTTCTCTGGACCACTACCAAGCCAACATTCTTGGCTAATGCCAACCTCTACTTCAAGTTGGGGAGAACCAATGCGAAAATCAAGCACTCTTTATATTTTCAACTTACAGTTAATATCAGAAAGCAGTTGGCATGCTTGGCTGCCTGCACAGGAAGTATGGCCTACAGAGATTGTATGGAAATCAATGAATTATACAAAATAGCATTAACTGTACTCATGGTGAACGTTGAAAATACTGCTACATCAGCCACAAGTGGCAAACCAGATGAACAAGCTGCACTTGCTTTTCCTTTACATAAAAATTTGTCTCTTTATGAGAAGGCTCCCAGCCACTGGAGCCAGCTGGAGGAGTCTTCTCATTCACCCATTTTCCTCAACCTCTCCTCCCTGTGTGTCTGCAGATCTCTCACCTCTCTGCAGCAAAAACTAGAATGGAAGATGAAATGATTTTGTGGGCACAAACTCCATAATTTATTTTTTTCAGGAAACTTCTTTGGATAGCAAACACGTGACTCAGGATTTTCAAAAGCTGTAGAGCGGGTTGGGTTATCTGATCACCCACAGGTATTTGGGTGGCTTCTGCTGTGATTATTTCCTTCATATGTACATAATCTTCAGGAAGTATGGAGCTATATAGCCAGGGGATGAATTCCAAAGAATAAACATGAAAGAAACAGCATGTCACTCCCATTTACAGAGCAGAAATCTGGAGGTTCTTCATGTCCCAAACTTTGTAAAAATTAATGCCAGCTTGAAGCTCCAGATGGTAAAGCAAAGGATGCACAGACCCCCTTGAGAGCTGATCACCCTGCTCCTTGTTTTCTTTTTTTTTTTCTCTTTTGCCTCTGGTTGTTGTTTTCAAACCTCTAAAATGTTTGTACAAACTTCCATCTTGGAAGCCCAGCAGAATAAACAAGAATATACACGAGGCGCAAGAAAAGCCAGCAGACGGGAAAGAGATTTCTTTTTTTTTTTCAGTTTATGGGCGTAATCATTGTAGCGGCTGAAAATGCGCACAAAAATAGCTATAAACCACACACAGAAGTTATTAAAGTTTTCCATCTATCCATACCACCAACTCAGGTACTTATTCAAAATAGTCCCTAGAAAAATTTACAGTGAGTCCTTATAAAATACTCAGGAAGCAAATAAGCCTCGATTCAGAAGGGTGAGCACTTTTCACAGCCAAAGGTGTTCTTCCAAATCTGTCAGGGATTGGAACAAATTGATGAGGTAACCCAAAAAATCCCCTCTGAACTCACTATCTGCCTTGGAATGTAAGGGACAAGGTGTTCCCACAGAGAAGAGCGCCCAGTTGCTAAAGGATAGATCCTGCATGAAAATGAAGTCCCAGAGCTGCCTGGGGGTTGCCATAGGCTGGAGAGAGCAAGGACTGGCTGAACAACAAGAATTCCATTTGGAAATAAAAAAGAAAAGCCAAAACCCAAGCTTCAGTAATGAGTCCTGTTCCAAACTGACACAAAACTAAACTCTTTCTCTGAACAACTCTGAGGAAAGTCTGATGTGCTGGGGGAAACTCTGTCTCATACAGAGGATCTTCAACTCACAGCTACAACACCAGGGAATGCTTGTGTTTCCTAGTAGGCCACACAGAGCAAGTGCATGAACGAGGGGATTTGGCAGACAAGTGTAGCCCCTGTCAGGGTGTTTAGCTTTCTGGCCTTTGTATGCTTTAGAAGAGATGCTACTCTATCCTGAGGGACCTTTCCCAGTGCAAGCTGAATTAAAAAATGCATTTCTTTAAAAAAAACACCAAAACCCAAACAAATAAAAAAAGAAAACTTCCTGATTCATCTCAGTGCTGTGCTTCAAATTTTAAAACATCCATATCAAACCCTACTCCCAACCAGCTGGAGAGGTTTTACAGACCATATACAGAAATGCAACCTCTGCAAGCTCCTTCCACAGATGGACTTCTGGCTACAGTGGGGATCTGCTGAGCCTCCACAGTCTTTTTCTGCTCACCAATATCCTTGAATGTACCTGCAGTAGTTCCCTGGCTTCTCTTGTCCTTCAGTCTTTGAGAGGAGCTGCCTGGGTGGCTGGAGTGCAGTAGTACACCCTGGGGTAACCACAGGCAGGGTAACCACAGGCCTGCATCATGGGGATCTCTGTGTTCAACCTCATTCTTTGGGGCAGTGGCCAGACCTTCCTATGAAAAAGAAATAAGACATTTTTGCCAAGAGAGTTTCCAGTCTGCAATCTAAACAGGTCTTCTTTGTGTCCTCGGGCGCTTACAATTATGGAAGCCTCCTATTTGTAGATGTGGTGCATGAAGACATGGTTTCGTGGTGCACTTGGCAGCTTTAGATTTACATTTGGACTCAATGATCTTAATCATTTCCAAACTAAATGACTCTATGATTTCCAGCATGTAACTCAGGAGTACTAACTGTGCAGAAGGCCATATGCCTAGGAATTTTACTCACTTTCAGCACAAGTGAACACCACCAGACTTCTGATCTTACACCTTCCTACCCACACAACATAGAGAGAGCACTCACAAGCAAAACCATGTGTAATTGAGCAGGAGTAATTACCTCCCTTACCAGCATCCATTTGGACAATGCAAATGCCACTAGCCCAAACAAAAATATCATGGAAAATCTTGGCTCTACTGAAGGCAGTGAAAATGTTACCCCTAGTTTCAACAAGGCCAGGTTTTTACCCATCTTCTACACAATCCAGTTGCTTCATACCAGTCTTCCACCCACCCACAGAATCCAGATGGTCCTGAATGAAGGAAAATTCGCCTCTTTTCCTGCCACCCCAATGTCTGGCATATTTACAGCAGACAGGCTGCCGTACACACAGAGTGAGCAATAGAGTCACTGATGCTCTGAGTGCACCACTCTTTGGTTAAATTAAATTAAATTTATAGTAGTCCTATTTGGATAAAAACTGTGATAGACCAACTTTCAGCAGCTTATAAACAAACCAAAGCAAAGATGCTCAGCACTCCTCAGCAGAGAAAGAGTCTTTTGCAATATTACAGGCACCTATTAGTAGTTAAACTGAAATCAAAGCTAATCCCTGGATTTTTAGCCTCATATGGTTATTAGGGTAGACTTTAAAGTTTAATAGAGCAGGCTGTATTTGATACAACTGGAGTGACAGGCCAAAGATTAGCATTTCAAATTATGAGTTGTCATTGCACCCAGTTCTGAATTTCCTACATTAAACTACAAGATAGCAAAAGAGATAACAGCAGTGCAAAGGGAGAGCCATCATCACAGTGTGGACAAGAAAAGGGTGTTTTAGCCAGCAGCCAATGTAGCAACATACAAATTACCCAAATAATCAAGTTAAATCAAGTGCATTTTGCAAGACAGTGGTTTATAGGCTGTATTCACAGAATATCCATTTTTTGCAGAAACAAGAGATATTACCACAAGAGAACCAGCTTGGAATTTGGTATGGTATTAGTCCCAGCTCTGCTGTTGTCTCACATGGTCTTAGTGCATGTCATTTTAGGATGCAGGTTCCCAAGAGACTGTCAGGAATTCTGTGTCCTGAACACGTGCTTTCATGGGCCATGACTGTAACTCCCCAAGATTGCCTGAAAACCTGAAGCTTCAGAAAGGCACCCATGAAAATGAGAAGAATATTTCCATGTTTCCTACAAGGAATGCATGGCTTTATGCTATGACTGATACCTCATTATTTCTGAATTGAGAACATTTCCCTTCTAAAGCAAATAACTGTGCATAATAATAAACTAATAATTGCACAAGCAAATAAAGGTTAATCAATACTGCAGACCTTGGAGTCGAGGATTGTTCCTTCATCTGTGTTTGGACAATGCCTGGCACAATGGGATTCCAGACCTAATTGTGGCCTTGGGGCACAATAGCAAGGGCAGTAAACCCAGCCATGTTTTCTTATGGTGATCATCCCATTCTGAGTCCCACATTTCTTTCCAACATTTTAGTTAGAAAAAGAAAATGCAAGGATCTAAATTTATTCCCTGCTAAGAAAATGTTGTGTGACTTTTGGCTGGTTTGTGCCTCCCCTTGAAGTAGCCTCGCAGAGAAACTCAATTCTGGTCACAGACACACACAAAAACAACCCAGCAGTGGAATACTCAGGCTGAAAGCTCAAATTAATCTGTGGTGTAATTGCACTGTCCTCCTGAGCTTTCTGCTCATACCTGCCAGATGCGATGCAAATACTTCAGTGTTTTTGCCTGGTATCACTCAGTTCTTAAACTGGATTTCAAAAATGGCATTGAGCTGGTCGTGCCATTATTGGTCTTTGTGGTGATTGACATGCTTCTGGTGCTTGTGAGATAATGTCCTCCTAATGCTGGCCACAGGTTGCCTGAGTCAGCAGGCAGGGAAAAAAACAGAGGCTCCTTCTAGGAGAAATGAGTTTTCTTCTCTCCAAGTACAGGGTTAGTTTTTTGACATGCGAAAAAAAAGGGGACCAAAACCCTGCATGAGCAAAAATCATTGCTCATGCAAAACTATGAGAACAACTCTTACAGTCCATCTGAAAAAAAAAAAAAAAGAAATATTTACAGCATTTGCAGATGTCAGAGCCTAAAAACCAGGAATCATAAATTGGCTTTCTAGCAAGGAGGTCCACAGGCTGCTGCAGCTGACCTCCAGCTTCTTTTAGGTCAAGCACATCTATGTTCATTCCACACTTCTGACAACCACTCCTTTTGCAAAGCTGACTCAGTATTTATTGGGATAACCCGGGTGAGACAGACAAATCTATCATTTTTGAACCAATTTGTCTGCTCTGTGATCAAAGATGTTTAGATGTCATTAAGACTTTGGAACATTATTATTTTTGAGACAAGATAAATGTCACAGATACCAAGTTGCTGGATGATTTAATGGTTAAATTCAATTTTTTTTTCCGACTCCACCCATTCCACAAGATTTTTGGATTGCCTCCAAGCTGAGTTCATTCCAAAGTGTTCCTTCATTTTAGTTCTGTCCTTCTGCAGTGGACTGCACATCCCAAACTTAATAGAGGAATTTGGCAAAAATCACACTCCTTGTTTAACATACTTACAGAAACTATAGGCTAGCTCTGACTACAATACAGCATGTTTATGCAAATGTATTTTATAGAGGAACTTGAAAACATTAATGTCTTTTTGCTTTGCCAAAGATTCCCATACATTCCAGTTTTTTCTGCTTTTCTTTTCTTTTCATGTTGTTTTTTAAACAATAATATAAATTACCTGTCTTTCTTTTTATTCCACAGGGTAAAAAAAAGGAAAATATTTATATTTGGCCTAATGTGTTCTCATCAAAGTCAGTGACTGAAAGTTACCCATTTCCTGACAAATTAATTGTCTGGAAAGTAATCCTGATCCCCATCTTGTCTCCCTACACTGCATCAGAATGGATTCTTCTCTCATTCCATCAGCAATCAGCAGGTTCGAGATGATACCACACAGTATTTTGCAAAAGAAAAAAAAATCACACTATATAAAGCTATTTTTGCTTTGGAGCTTTTATTGGCCTGTAAAATATTTTTACATTTATTACGCTTTTAATGAGAACTCCTAGAACCAAGACTGGTGTAAATAATGAAAACAACACTAGTAAATGTCCCCATAAACCTCGCACCAGGCCTTTGATGCTAATTTGCAGGCCTGGCGTCCCTTCCCTCCTCCCACCACCTTCTGCAGCAGGGCAATGGCCCGAATCAAAATGCAAGATATCCAACAGGAAAGGCATCCCACAGGTTTGCTGCTCCCTTCCCAGAGCTGCCATAGGTCTGGGAGAGAAGAAAAACCCCGGCTCAGCAGGAAGCAGCACTGCCATCTCTGCACCCCTCAGCCACATCTCTGCAGCATCACTCCCCCCCAAGGTGCTCTGCAGGCACAGACTGCTGGTCCCTGTGGTGTTGGACAGAGGGCTCTCCTTCTTCTAGGAAGCTGTGTGTGTCACTTACTGAGTCGTTTAATTAAGATCCTTAGAAAAGTCAGAAAATCTTGGAAGCACCTTTACAATTCCCAGATGCTTGGCAGCAGCCTTTACAAATCCCAGCATTTCTGGCTTAGATGACGCCACCCAATGCTCAGGGGAATGCAGTGGAACTGGTCCCTGATTCTCTCTCTCTCTTTCTCTCTGGTACTCTGATTTCTTTATGTAGGTGGGATCTGGAGACAGCACCAAAAACCAGTCCAGGGGACCATTTTGGCAGCAAAATTCAAGCCCGCAGCTAATGCCCACACAAAATGCAAGAGGTGATTGTCCTGCACCACCTTCCACCTCAGGCTACAAGTGCTTCTCCAAACACCTGTAAATTAACTGAGTCCCATTACACTCCAAGATTATGGTGCACAGGACAGAAAGAGAGCACAGCCAGCTTCTGGACTGAGCCCAGAAAACACCTTGAATTACCAGGACACAGGGCTGGACCTTGAACTGACTTCTAGTGCTGTGCTTAAACCCCCGGACCATAATATTTCCTTTATTCTCCCCTACAAGCCTGACCACAGCATTGCTGTATTTTGGGTTAAATCCAATAGAAAAAAAGCACAAATCCTGCTGATGGAACACAGATCAGCACTTCATGGCAGCACATGATACACAGTGTGTCGCTGCACCCCGGCAGCAGCGTGGGCTGCAGTGCTGCACAGAGCTTTTGGTGATTTGTTTCCTGTCTCGGGCACTTTCCAGCTGGGTTTGACACTGCACTGTGGACCTTCCCTTTGGCACCTCCAGTTCAACACACATGGATTAATTCTGACACATGGACTGATGGCTTCAAAAACAAAAAATCACAACCCAGAGGGCTGTGTCCCCTTTTCCCACCATGGCACATCCTTTCTGAAGCCCTGTAGAAATGCAGGACTGCTGCAGCTTATTTTTCCAGCCCTGACTTCCATGCTGTTGGTGTTCACAGATGGTTAGAAATGGCTGGCTACAGCAACTGGGACTCAAATTCCAGTTCTACCAGAACTATCATTTCTGTGCACTATCAGTTACAAATAGTACATTGGTTTTTCCTTTGCTATTTAATCCTCTCAATTCCAGGGCCAGATCCCATAAAAATTCCTTCTAGTATCTGCATCACAGAAACACACCCAAACTTTAACAAATCACTTTTTGCAGAGCTTACCAGCCCTGCCTGCTGCAAAAGGCTGTGCTCATTCCAGGTTGGGTCAGTGGGTCTTCTTTCTCCCCAACTTTCCTATGACATTTCAATTGGAGTTTTATCAGTTCCCATCTGAGAACATTTTGTGCGAGTACAATGCTCTTTCAACTTAAATCGATGCATCCCACCCAAGTCAGCTGGATTTCAACTAAGAAACTAAGATAAAAGAGCTTTGGGTTAGAATAAATTCATGTTTTGGTTTTTCTTTGGGATTCTCCTAGGCAGGAACAATACCTTCAACAATAACATTTCTTAGCTGGAACTAATGACTATTCATACATGAACTTTGCAGAATGTTATGTAATAAAGGAAATAGTAAAATGTTATGGTAATGCACTATGTTAAGTCCTATTATCTGGAAAAAACCAAACACGCACAAGAGTTTCAAGTACACAACCACAGAACATGGTGTTTCACAGCCTCTGTGGAATGGAGGAAAAGAAGAAAAACCATCAGTGTCCATGAGGATGACTCAGGACATAAAATGAGCAATGGGCATTGTGACATTCTCCACATGCAAACTGAAGATGCCACTGAGCCCCCAGGAGCACTGTCTTAAAAAAATATTTCATTGAGGCTTCTCATCACACGGACACTCCACCTGGTGCTCCCACCTTCACAACAGGAGAAAAAACCTCTTTATAAAGGTTTAAAACACTCACATTAGTTTGCCTTTATTTGCAACACAGAAATCCCTTCAGTATCGTTTTCCCAGACTTCGATGGGGAAAGCAGCATTCCCACAAACCAAGACATGAGGCACTGAAAATGCAAAGGGGTTTCACATTGCCTGGCCCAAACCCAGCCAGAGTGGGCCAGCGGCAAGGAGAGAGCCTTTCCTTCACCAGATGTGTCCAATAAGGGGCAACCTAAAACTCAGCCCTGGTGGGATCCAACCTCACCCTTAAGCAGTGGCAGTGTTAACCATTGTGCTCAGCCTCTCCAACGGGAATGCCGCCACTCTTGCCACATAAATCAAACCCGGCTGAGGGATCAAAACCTTCAGCAGAACCAGATGGCTGCATAGGGGGCAGACAATGCACGTGCTCGCTGTGCAGGCAGCCCTTGTGCAGCTCCTGCAGCAGTGGAGATGCAAGAAAAGTTATTTATTCCTGCAGCCTTCCTGAGTTTGTGCTGTCTGTAGGGGCAGGAAGGCTGACACAGGGGAAAAATTGCACGTGGCAGTCAACAAGGTAAAAGCACGCAGTGCAAGCACAGAGGGATGCACTGAACCCATGAGTATCTGCACAAAGAGACCAGAAATATCCTTTCTTCACATGTTTCCAGCAGGAAAAATCCTCACGGAGGGCATTGGCACTGAATACCACAGCACCCCCCTTCCCATGGCACTTTTAAGAATCCACCAAGTCATGTGAGGCAGGGAAAAAGTTGGTATCTTAAAGACATCTAAACATTCATATTCCTAATTCCCTGGGTTGGTGCCTGTGTCATACAGCCTGGAAATCTGTCCCACACATGTCTAGGAGAAGAGCTGTGACATTGTGGAATGTGGAAAACTAATTAATATAAAAGCAATAAACGAGACAGGTAACCTACAAACCAGCAGGTAACTTCTAGATGGCAAATTTAATGTATGACATTTCCTCAACCTGGCAAGGGCCAGTGGCACCCAGGGAAGGTACAATCAGCTGGATAGACCTGTCTGTGCAACTGCCTGGTGCTGGGCCACCCCTGCCCCCTCACAGCGTGTGTGGGGCTGGTCTTCACCTGGGGTCATGCACCCTGAAAAAAGCACCTTTGAGAGAATGACACCAAGATACATCGACCTGTTCCTCCCTTCCCTGGATGTCTCTTTTGATTGTGATCCATAGAAAGGAACAGGTGGGGGCTTGCTGCTGACATGGTGATGGATGGCTCTGGGCAGAGCCTGCTGAGGGGGATGAGTGTCAACCTCCCAGGACAGAGAGCTTGTGGCAAAGAGCCCAGCCCAGTGCTGCAGAGGTGGAGCTGCACTGCACAGTGGGGACCACTCACAGGCAGTTTGATTTCAGCAGACTGAGGCCACTGGAAAAGCACTTTCTGGGAAATGCAAGATGTATGGAGAGCTTCAGCTGTGCCTCAGCAGGGACATGGGTGCATCACTCAGCATGATCTTGTCAAGGGAGGTGGCAAGCAGGCTCACATAACCAGTGGTTGTTCCCCAGAGATGGGCTGGAGGAGCTCACAATCCTTTGTGATAGCTATAAAGCACCATCAGTGTCTAGTTCACTGTGTGCCAAACACTGTACAGTCTTTTTTAAATAAATATTAACATGATCTTTAAGGAATAGGCAAGTATTCACAGAGAGCATAGGGATGGCATTGATTTACTAACAGTTGAAATTCCAATTCAGATTGATTTCCATTAAACATGCCAAAGGATATGGGGGTTTTATGGGTTTTTCCTGAAAATAAGATCTCCATGTCATGCGAGATGTAAGAATTCACCAAGAAAAAGGAATAACTATGCTTCAAAGTTATTTACTTCACATTTAATTTCAAAGCTATTTAACCTGTTATACACCGGAACTGCTTCAAATTTTATTTCTTTTTTACCACTTTCTTCAGAAGACTCTTTTAGCAAAGCAAAGAACACAAGGAATTAGGGATCTTTTCTAACTCTTGAATAATATTAAAAAAGAAAATAAGTAAATTAATATTTTTTTTTTTTTTTTAGTCCCATCCTGGATTTGCCATTTCCAGATATCTTTGGGCTTGGTGAGTCATTCTTATATTGCAATGCCAAGGATCACAAGCTGAAAAGTTTTGGACAGGGTTTGGAGAGATGAAAACCAGTAGCAGTTTCACCAAATGCAGTTAGGCACCAAGACTGAGGGCTAATTTTTTTTCCTCACCTGCAAAATGCCATTCCTGACCTCACCAGCAAGCCAGGAAACAGCGCCTGGAGTAGGACAGCAGCTCCAGCTCCACCCTCCCTTGCCTCCCAGCAGAGCTGCTCAGGAGAGAGCCTGGTCCTTGGGGCCATCACAGTCTGATTCTGGGTGCTGGTGGCTTTTTTCTGTCTGGGAAAGAGCAGATTTGTTCTCATTCTTGATTCTGGAGCAAGGGGTACGTGCAATTTCCCACCCACCATCAGAGCCTAAGCCTTGAACATGGAACACCCACGGTTCAACAGCTCTGGAAAACATTCATTTAGAGGGAGAAGAAGGTTGTTTCTGGAATAGAAGTCCATTCCTACATATTACTCCATTATTCAAAAAATATTTCTGATTCATGCTTAAGTCAACTCTGCCAGCACTCCCCCAAAGCCACACGATCCCCATGTCCCACTCCTTAGTGCAGCTACTGCAGGCTGAAAACCCAAGCCCTGCCCCAGCAGCATTTTTCTCAGCTGCTTTGCAAACATTTGCCATACATCATTCATTACACTTAGAACAACCCCGCGTGCTTGTTTCTTAAACCACTGCCAAAGACATCTGCAGGGGAACTCCAGGCAGGCAGGTACGGGAATACAGAGCTTCCTGCTTGTCTAGAATTCCACAGTACTTTTCACTCTGAGTTCCCATCCTTTGCACCTTGTCCTCAATTTCCAGGACCAGTCTTTGCTCTGAGACATGTTGAACGTCCATCTGGTGCAAATACACCTTGTGGAAAACCATAACACATCTTAATTATCAACACCATCACTTCAGAAGGACACAGCTAAGTTTATGGTAAGATCCCATTACAGCATTAAACACAGATAGCTCCTGTACAGCAGGAAAGGAAGGGAAAATGGGTAGAAACCAAGTCATTTAATCAAAAATGCACTATCTGATTGAAAAAATCTGTTTCTTCAGCAGCTCTCTGGGCACAGGTTAAGTTAATGAAAAGGAGGTTCACAGAGTACATGTGTGACTCCTTAGGCGACAGTAATCAAGCTGAGGGGCATTTCCTGGGGATTGGGAGCCAGCTGAGAGGAGCTGTCGTGCCTCGAGTCATTAAGCACAGCCAGCCAGTTATCGACTGCCCCATTGCCATTACTGCCAATACCTCTCAGCAGATAAAAAAAACCTGTTCAGCTCAAAGGGGGAGAATCCTGGGGATTTTGCCCCTTCTGCACTATTTATGGAGTTCATGAGATGTCAGGAACCTGTGCAAACCTGGGTGACAGATCAAGCCACACCACTGATGCTTCTTGCAGTGTGTGGTGACAATCCAGTTTACAAAGCTGGGGTTTTCACCAAAATGTGCAGTTTGCCACACTGAGGAATCCACAGACATCCTGTTATTTTCCTGTAGCCACTGGAAAAGAGCGTTTGCTTTCACCGTCCTACAGCCAGAATGACGTGGTCTGTTCGTCCCTGAGTTTGTTCCCTTAAAGAAGTGCTGTAAGATCCTTCAGAAATGGTCTAGGAGAGGCAGTGACTGCTAATTTAACTATGCTTTTTTAGTAAATACCAGAGTAAATAGACATAAATGTACAGTGTTTAAATAGCAACAGCCCTAAGGCAAAAGTAAATCATCTTTATCCTCTTTTAACTAAATGGTTTCTGAGGGGTCGGGAGGGTTTTGCACATAAATATGTATCTTAACAAATATTCAGCTGAACCCTTTGAATTTATGTCCTGCTTATGCAAAGAGAAAAAGGAGTCTTCCAATTCCCAACGCCTTCAGACACAAAAGGATGGGCAAGCACAGGGTTGTACAGTAGGAAAGCTGCACTTGGCACAGAAAATAATTGTACTCTCTGGTCCCAGCATGGGTCCCAGTGAGACCAGGGACCTGCCAGGGACACAGCATAGTGGGATGGCTCCTTGCCATGGTGTGTGAACCGTGCACAATCTGCAGATGGTATCAGCACTTGTACTCCTCGTCTATCAGTGTGAAATCTAGCATGATTCACAGCCCAAACATCACTCTTCAGGCTATAATTAAGCAGAAGTCTTGTTGCTGGTTTGCAATCTGATTTCAGGAAGGGGAGTGATGAGATTGTGGTTGGAGTCTCCAAGTGGCTTTGATGGGAGCATATTCGCATCACATAATCGCATCCCAAAACTGCAGGAACAGCTTCTCAAACCTCCAAGGCCATTTGCACTGAGCCTTATTCATCTTTCACCATGTTTGTATTTATCCTTAGAAAGTAAAATGATGCTTCACAAACAAAATTATAATGACTAGTACTTAAGCAACGCATTTGATCCTGCAACCCCCCCCAGGCGTTTTCCTCACTCCCACCACTCCCAGCCCAGACTCCCGAGGCATGAGGAGGTGCAGCACCTACTGCTCTGCAGAGGGATGCTGGTGCCACCCTGTGATCCAGCCCCGGCTTGGCCATCTCTAATAGAAATATCTCTGCACATCTACAGGTTTTCACCAGCTCTTCAAAGTGTGTCTCTGCATTTCCTCCCCCACCACCTCCACCTCTACCCCTGCACTTCCCTGGGGAAGCTTTTTCGGAAGATGGTGAGACTTTGAAAGAGAAATGTTCTGAAGGAAAAAGACCATGGGGATGTTTGGAAGAGGACAAAGGTCATCTAACACTGAGACTTATTTCTGTCCTGCAAAGAAGTAGTTGCCACACCTCTGTGGTTTCCTAGAGGGTGCAGCATGTCTCACCTGTGCCAAAGAAAGGCCACTCTCATATGCATCCCTAGTCTAAGGACACTGGTTTCTTTCTACTTAAATTATCAAGCAACACCAATGGCCAGGGTCAGGGCAGGGACATGTTAAACAGATGCTGAGTCCCCAGGGAACTCTGGTGCAGAGTGAAGCCCTTCAAAAGCACATGCTGCCAAGAATGAATGAATGAAGAAAACATCTCAGCAGAAGGAGTGATATGATCTGAAGTCCCATCAAGTCTAAGTCTTCACAAACATGAAGGGCACATAGAGATTTAAAAATGTGGGTGCAAGCGAAAAGGAAGAGAGGTGAAGGGGATCTTTGTCTTGGGCAATCCCCTGACTCCAGAGCACTGTGTGTTTACCAGTCCTGTTGGATGCAGTCTCTAGCCTTGCCCCACAAAATCTGAGTGCAGCCCAGTGGCCCCTGAAAACTCCTGGTGTGAATTATCTGTCCTTCAGGAAAACCTGCTGATAAATCAGTCACTGGAACCCATTTTCTTTCTGGTGCTCAGTAATTGTTACAGTCTCTCCCTGTGCCCTGATGGCTGGGTTTCTCATTAGCATCTCAGTGAGCTGAAAGATGTGTAAACAGGTGTAGCTACAGAATTTCCTACTGGGTACACATCTGAGGAGGCTCCAAAGCATAAATTACTCTTTCTAAAGTCAGTTTTAAATCATGCTCACTAACAGTCATCTCCTGCCCTTGATCATTGCTCCTAGGATGGCAATAGGAGTTTCACATATGGTTTGAGTGAAGCAGAAGCCCTTCAATGGCTCCACATCCACCTGTTTCAGATTGTGTCATAGGTATGTGCTTAAGCATTTCATTAACATTTCCCTTTTTTTTTAATGTTAACCCAAGCCACGCTAACTCTACACATGCATCTGGAAGTTTGCAGCAGAAATGCAACTTGCACCCAAACCTGATGCATTCCAGAGGCAGGAGAGGGTGAAGCTGGTGGGTGAGCAAGTCAGCTCTGATATATTCCTCCTGAGAACGGGATGTTTTCTCATATTTAAATAAAATGAAAACTCTGTGGATGCATGACGTGCAGTTTTAAAGATCCAGCCCTGAATGTTCAGATTTGGAGTATCATCATTCCCCTGTGAAACACACACTCTGCTCAAGGGTCTCAGCTGCATTCCAAGGCCATATCCATGTTACTGCTTTTTCCTCATCAAAGCAGAACTACACCCCACCTCCTTCATTTTGTGAGCTGGGAGGGTCGTTGCTATTTCATAATTGCTTTAGGAAAACCAGTACAGTACCTGTGATGGAAAGAGCCACCCATTGCTGCGCCTTTGTTCCACGAGCAATGTTATCCAGCAGCACAGCTCCAAAGCCTGGCTGGGAGCTGAACAGGTTTTAGCATGCTTTTTCATCTCATTTTTTCTGTCTCCTTTCAGTTGGAAGCTCAACTGTCAAGATTAAACCATCCACCTGTGTGGCATACCCCAGCATGGCTGAACTTGATAGATCTGCACAGTTGGATTCTGCAGCAAAGATCACAGATCTGAGACATACACATTGAGAATAGTCTACTAATCTTTCCCCCCACCACTCCTCCCCCCACAAAAGGAAAAACCCAAACTCAAACATGTGTTTTTCCTCGTGGTGCTTTCTTTTTAAGGTGTCTCCTGTCAACAATGTCATGATGGGAATTCTCAGGGAATTCTCAAAGGGAAACCTTTGAAAAACTAGATTGCTGTTGGTATCTCATGTCTCACTCACAGTGTATTGCAGTAATGGAAGACAGAAATGTGTAAAAAATTATTTGCAATGGGGGAAAAAAAGAGAAAAGTCAGCTATGCAAGACACAGGTAGGGTGTTCCAAGTCTGAAACCTCCAAGCACAGTTCAGAAATAATGAAGAACTCTGCAGAAAAAGGAACAGAAATGCAGGAATGGTGCAGGGTGAAGTGGGATAAAACACCAGGTTCTGCTGCAGGGAAGCCCAGAGCTGAAGGAGATGAAGGCCTCTGCACAGATGATATGGTGCTTAGGAATTTTAAAGTAAGACATCCACCTGTACACTGCTGCCCTCCTTCACAGGAAAACATGACAGAAATGACACAAACTGCTCAAGGACCTTAAGCCCCTCCTGAGAGGAACATTAACATTCAGCCTTCTCAGGTCTGGGCTTGGAGTAACCTGTATTTCTCAGCATTTCCTCCACAAGGTGTTTTCTCCCTGTTATTCTCAGTGTTGCTACCACACCACCTGCTATTCAGTTTTAGTTGTAAAATCTGGTGCATTCAAGTCCACCTTCAAACCTTATAATGCTCCATGGCATCGAGTCCTTTCCATTCCTCAAAAAGTGGATGCTGCCCCTTTGTCTTTTATTCTCACATCATCTGTTGAACAAATGTCACAGCCACAGTTATTAGAAATATTTGAACCTGACAGCTGCAAATACTCAGAGGCAACTATACGTGCAGAGAACTATAATTAGTTGGAGCATTTAATTTTGTTTTTAAATCACTGAGATCCAGTATTGGAATCTCTGCAGACACAGAAAATCAATACAGACAGTGTGACTTAGCGAGCTTTACGGTCATTTATTTTCCATGTATGAAAGGATAACTAATACACCCTGCCTACAATGACATATATTGTATTGCACAAGAAGGGATTTTGCTTCACTAAAACTCAGACCTGGATACATCCACTCATACCAACATTAGCAGTGATACCCCACTGAGTGCAGCAATCAAAAATTACCCCTGAGTGAGCAGAAACTACAGGCTTGGGCTGAAAAAAATTAGTGCATAATAATTACTTAGTGATTGCTGCAGGGTGCACTGAAATCATCAGCTGGAATCTCTAATGTTGCCTAAAGTAGGTATCTCTCATCACTCCTGTCTTATGAAGGGTCAAGGAATAGAAATACCCCTTTTGCTGAAGGCAAAGAGATGAAGTTTGAGTCTACAAGCCCCAGCCTCACATCTCATTATTCAAAGCAGTTCAGAGTTCCTTGGTATTGACAGTAAATAAAATGTTCTTTTTTGTTGCACTTCCTGCAGTTTGATTTTTCTGACTGGATGCAGTCTTCTCCAGAGCTTCAGACCACCACCCCACCACCCTGTCCACACACAAGAATTCCAGGGAATTTATTAACTTCCCTTCTCCTACAGCCAAAGAAGCAGCAGACAAGCTCAGAACAGAACCTCTCCAAACAGCCCATCTTCAAATAATTCAAATCAAACTTAGGAATAGAGCCCAGTTTCCTCTCCCAATTCAACATATTCTTCTCTTTGCTGTTTTGTGAGAAATCCTTTCAGAGCTAAGATATGACAAGTAAATATCTTGTCATCTCTGTTTCTGCATTCATGACTAATGTAGCTGTGTGGTATTCTATTCTAATTGTGATATTATTTCATTAATTTATTATATATTATTCATTAATAAATGTATTAATTTATTTGAAGATAATACAGTTGAAGTAATAAAATGAAGAAGATAAAGAAGCAGCAGCCTACAAAATCATTATACCCCAGTAGTTTTATTGATAAGGATTACGAGAAATAGCAGGAAGACAGAGAAGGAATAATATTTAGTTCAGATAATAAAATTATATGAGCTGCCATATTCATAATGTTAAACAAGACCTGAGGGAAAGCTTAACTTGAAAGATTACACAGGTGGATTCTTTTCCTTTGGAGAACATGAAAGATTATTGTAAATGTCTTTTTACGCAGCTGCCTCTTCAAACACAGTCACAAGAAATTAGCCAAAGGCCCATTTTTCACCACATGGTCTGACACACACAGCAGGGTGGGGATGGAGCCCTTATTGCTACCTCTGCTCAGAGCAGGGCTCGGGGATGCTATTTTAGTACATCAAAAATTTGAGGGGGTTGTGCTGTACCAGCTCCTTGCCCCCTGTCCTGCATCCCATGGCTCAGGCACCACGGTTTGGCTCATCAGGTACTGCAGCCATCCCCAGCTGGGGGGATCATGTACCGATGGACAGGGTCAGGGGATAAATGTGCAATGATATATTAACAAAAATCATGTACCCACTGCTCTTGGAACAGGCACTTGGGTTCTACAGGAAACCAGATAATACCTGCAGGCAGGGGTCTTTCTTTTCCCAAAACAAGGAGCACCTATGAATAAGGCACAAATAAGGAGAGGGAGAAAACAAGTCTCCATGCCCTCCCAAAAGATGCTGCTGTTGCTGGCTACCAGTGTGTTTAATTCATTTAACAATCTAATCCTGGCTGAAATTAGCAGTTTGTCCCCAGAGACTTGCTGCCCAGTAATCCACTTGTTTGGGACCCTATTCTGTTAAAATGCTCCAGCCAAGCTCTCTTCAGGTGTTCTGCTCCTTGGTTTAAAAGCTGTTCACTGGTACACCAAGCTTGGCAAGCAAGCAAGGCTCACTTAATCTGAGACATGATGCTTACAATCTAGAAAATAAGGTGGAGAAAAATAGCAACTTTTCTGTCCTAGGAATAGGAGGCATTCCCAAACACTCCATGCTCCAGGACTGGGAATTTGTTTTGATTTTTACCTTGATGTTCACTCACTTTAAGCACAAAGATTCAAAGCCTATATGAGAGCAATAACCATTCCAAGACATTTACAAATGACCCTCTTAACTGTTTATGAGACATTATCTGAGGTAAAGCAGAGTAGGAGAAATAAACTTGAAGTAGGAAGAGCTGGCTCGCCTCCCAGATGGAGCATGATAAAGCACCAGTGTCAGTGTTTCTTCTCAGTTTTATGGCAGCCTTTAACTGCTTGGTGTTTAGGATTTTTTATCAGAAAACGGAAAGAAGAAGGAATGGATCCAAAGCAAAGAGGTTTTCACAAACAATATTCTCCAAATGACTTTATTGAGCAGATACTGTGTTATCTGGCTATCAAGATAACACCATTTATTTTTTTTTACTTACCACAACAGCCTGCTGCTTGGATTCCCAGTCCTGGGATGTACGAGGAATTCCTGAGCATAGCAATAAATTTTCAAAGGGATCTGGATGACCCCACTGCTTCTTTCCTATTAGAAAATATCCTGAACAAAGTTAATCTCTGGTCAGATTTACCTTAATAAATTGATTTCTATTGTCTCTCTTAAACAGTGTGTGAGTTTTTGGTTCCCATATTTAGAAAAGCTCTCTGGATTTTGTTGATCTCCCACAAAAGTTTAATGAATGGCCCTTCATGGAAACATGGAAATGGAATATATTTTTTACACAGAAAGCTCTCCCAGAAGTTGAAATTGCACAAAAACTTTCTCACTTCTACTTTTCTTAGCTCCAATGCAGAAATAAACCTAAATCACAATTTTTCTGCCCCTTCACAACATTTTCAGCACTACTTTGAGGAAAGAAGAAAGGGTGAACCTCAGTTGTTCCAGTTTGTTCAAATTTTGAAATGCAAGATACAAATCAGAGCACCCATGAAGGTTTGGAGGGAAGGTAAACAGAAATGGAGGGCTCTCAAAAGGGATTTCTGCTTTTAACCACCTGCTTTAGGCAGCTCCTCAGCAAGGAGGAACCTAAAATGTGTGACAGGGCTCCAAATAAAAAATTATAGCAACCAACCAGTGGCATTTGGTTCTGAAAGCACACCCTAGTTTGCTATTGAAAGAAAAGACAGTAAGGCCTCACATTTACAAAGCTGGTGGTTGGACCTGGACTCCTTTCTATTGCTTAGTCCTTGGTTATGAATTAGTAAAGCCATCCATTTACACCATCCTCCACAGAACAGACGACCAGTCAGATCTAGAGAAAAGAAAAGTAAGAAAATATTCCTTATTAAGCAACAGAACACCCTGCAAGGAAAATATGCTCATTGTATTGGCTATATTGGATTAAAAGCTTTCCAGTTTTATGAAAACTATTGAAATGGTTGTCAAATTCACAGAATTAACAGAAGTTTTGACAAAAAAACGTCTAAATCCATTTAAATAACATTTTTCTCATGCTTCTTCAAAGAACTTGGAAATATGTACAAAAAAAAATTGATGAAAGAAATACAGCAAAGGTGGGGGGAATTAAAATGCTTCAGAAATGGAAAACTTTAGCCCATACTTTACACAAATGGAAGGTTTGGCTTTTCCAGGATACCAGTGCTCACAACTCCTCTATCATGTGCCATGAAATGGCAGCAGGACTAAGGGATGGACACTGGGAGGAGCAGAGATGAGGGAGGTACTGGAAAGATCTCTCATCTTCTCAGGCTGGAGCTGAAATCAGTTCATGAGGAGCCAAAGAACCGAGGAAACTCCATGTCTCGGCACCCGTGGAGCCAATTTTTGTTTGGATTCAATATCACAGGTTTCTGCCAAGTCCAACAAAAATTTATTGTCAGGCTCCCTAAAAACTGGTGTTCATCTTATCCCTAATTGATTGATTTGGTTTAGCTCCCTCAGACGGAGCTGCTGTTCAGAGGCTAAAGAGAAAGTGATTTCTCTTTGAGAATTTACCTGAAGATAAAACACCTCCTGGACTGTTTGAACACACAATAAGTTGGTGAATGAAAGACCCAACCATTCCCCCAAGTCATTAACTCTCTGGGTTGCTCTGCTGTGTGACACAGCCCCACGGCTGATGCTCATCTTTGCCTTGGGTAAACTACACCCTTGGGAGCAGCATTCCTTCTGATTTCCACCAGGACAGCCGAGCTCAGGCTGTGGTCCAACAGCAGCTTGTTTTAGCTCTGTGGGGCTGCCTGAAGTGAGTTGTGTTGAGCTGGGTGCTTTGTAGCTCCTGGCAGGCTCTGGGTGAGGCACAGGCTGCCCTGCTGGACACACACAAGGAGCCCACACAGCAATGGGACTGCGATGCCCCAGGGGTCCCTGTCTGTGACAGGCAGGCAGAGCTGCTCCAGCCAGGCACCAGATGCTGGAAATCCTGGATGAATATGTAAAATCCCTTGATTCCACTGGTATAAAATTTCCAGGCCAAAAAAAAAAGACGTGTCCAGGGAAACCACGCAACAGCATGAACTTCAAGCTTTCAGTTCCAGGGATTTCAGAGAGCCCTGAATCAAAATTTCCACTAACACCATTTAAAAATATACCCTCCCCAGCCAGCAGGAACACAAATGAAGAACTAAGAATTACTTGATGTCTACAGCAAGGCAAAAAACCTCAAAGCTAGGTCCTGAAGGATCAGAATGGTTTTGGGAATCAAAGAGAGAAAAGTGATGCCACCCCTGCAGAGGTGGGATTTCCCTCTAGAGATATGATCCTGCAGGACTTCTCATTTCCCCCCAAGCACCACCTTGCCACTGCACCACACGTTTTAACTCACTCCAGCTTCTCTCACATTGAACCAAGGCTGGTCTAAATCTTATTACAGCATTACTCAGGTTTATAATTGCAGCATGTTTGCCCATGTTTTTCTTTTTTGTTTCCACCTTCTAGTTGTATTTTTCTCCAGATGAGATTAAAGTTCATGGAAATGCACATGTGAGCCACCTCTTCAAGCTGAATTGACTAGAAAATTTGGTTTATTGAACACCTTTTAGGGGCAAAGGAATAAGTTGTTTTTCCAAGTCCAGACATCCAGTAAGAGGTTAAGAACAGAATTTCTCTAAGAATTTAAATAGCAATTCTGCTGCCTCATTATTTACTGATAGAATAAAGCATAGCCTCCAAGTGTGAGGCAGGCAATAAATCCTTATACTTAGCACAATTCCATTCCAAGCAAACCCCAAGATCCACACTACTTGTGAGTACAGCCTAATGGCTGCAAACATTATTTTAAGCATGTTAGCACGTCTCCACTGAAAAAAAAAAGTACTTTGTTTGAGATCAGTGAGTCTGCTCTGAGCAGGCTAATGCCTCTATAAAACCTGTCACACTGCCCAGAGATCATTGCTTGGGTACCAAAAGCACAATGGCTCTGTTAATGCAGGCCTGAGCCCAGGATAACTCTCTTGGAGCAGCAGCACATTGTCTGTTTTGCTGCCTTTGGCTTGCTGTTAGCTTGTGTAGGTCTGGTCTGAGGGTACCTGCAACACAAACCTTTGCCCAGATCAGATGTTCTTCCCAGACTAGACATTTTTCCCAATACAGAAAAGTTAACCTCAGCAGAAAGGAAAGAATATTGGAAAATCTATTTCACAACATGGTGCAACTTTACAATTTTTTGTTCATATCATCCAACACAAGGATTTTTGGATGTGGAAGTGTTATTTTCCCATCTGCCACTTAGAGGAAAAGGAAAGGGGAGCCCATGATGTTCAATGCGCTACTCGTAGATCAATGTTGAGAAGAGCAACTTGTAAAATGAAAATGGGGTCTTAAAAAATAAAACAGCTTGACAGGGAAATATTTGAGCTGTCTAAAACAGATTTATTTATACTTTTTGGCAAAGATCACATTTTAATTGGGGTTATTACTCACATGAGCCTGGAACTATATAATATTATCCAATAATATAGAGAATCTGACACCAAAACATGTCCCAGCACACGTTATATTTGCATTTGCCAGACATGGAATCCCATAAATTGTTGTCTGATAAAGGTCTGCAGTTCAATGGACAAGACTTTAAACAATTTGCAGGGGATTATGGATTTCGACATACAACATTCAGTCACGGTTATTCGTAATCAGATGGTCTAGTGGGAAAGGGAATTAAGCCTCCTAAGCAGAGCCTGGCCTGAGGCTCTGTCGAACTTGAGAACAGCCCCTTACAAACCTGGGCCATCCTCCACAAGAGCCTGACAGCCTCAGCTATACAAACCTCCCAAGGAAGGTGAAGCTGATCTAGATGTCTGTGAAGGTAAGGCACAAATCATCTTACAGCATCAAAGATGCAAAACCTGGGATGTGCAATTTACTGCATGCATGATGTTACTCAGGGACAAAGGAGATGGAGATTTTATGGCAGCTGCTCATGTTTCCCACAAAACTCAAAGCTCACACAGGGAGACTCAGGAGGAAGCAAGGAGTAATTGCAACTTATTTCCCATGGAAACAGGGACTTGAACTGGAAAAGGATACAGCAAAACCACTGCAGGAGCAAAAAGAAGCAATAGGGATGGAAATGCTCCTCAGGGCATAAGCCCAAACATCCAGAACTCCTGAAAGATTCAGTGAGCTCTGATACAATAGTCACCATCACCATGCTCCCTACCAGCACTGTAGCACGCATGGGGCATTGTGGAAAATTTTCTGGCTTGTTATGAAAAGGGAGGGTTGGGTAATCCAGCACTGGCACCTAATGCTGCTGAGTGGAAGCAGATCCCATTCAAGGTGCCCCAGGCAATGCCACCTCTCTGCAAGAGAGATGCTCAACATCCCTGGGACACCTTTTTTCAAGGTCATGTCCAAGACTCTGAGGAAAAATATCATGGAACTCTCCATTTTTTCTCATGCTTCATTTGGTTTAACCTAAGCTGGGTCTAAGTAGCCATGCCTGCTACTGAAATGAAATGTCATGAAATCATAGTTCCAGGCAGAAAGACCAGCTCTGAGGCTCAAGTTTTGAATTCAGTTGTGCTGAACCTCTGCTAACAGTCATAACTGGGAATTGCAGAGCATTGCCAGGAACATATGCAAAGAACCCAGTAAAATCCACATGTGTCAAGGTTTGGAATCATGTCATCATGGAACATTTCAGGAAAGAATGCATTTAATGGGATGAAATAGTAGAAAAGGAATAAAAGCAGGTGTTACTTTTACATAGGTCTCTGCACACATTAAGGGCAAAAAGCAAAATACAGATGAAAAGATGGACCTGGATGTGGAGGTGCACTTGGAAATAAGGACTCTAGTCTAACTACCTTAGACTGTCTTTGCCTTGGTCCACTGTCTTGGAGCTGTAGTAAAGAACAGCAAAACTTAGCCTTGAATACCTTGAATGTCAGTTGAACACCAAGGTTATACTCAGTTCTTTCCAAAATTCCCACAGGATCATTCTTTTTCCCCTCTTTCTATGGAGAGTACTGAAAACCACTTAAAAGAGAGTGTGCTGAATGTGTGCAATAAGGCCAAATCTTTCCAAGTGAACTGAGTGCTGGCAAAACAATCCAGGCTGAGAGCATTGGGAATTGCTCTGGTCCATTTAGTAAGAGTAGAAGAGCACCACATCAGTAGTACAAACAGTCCTGCATCCCACTGCCAGGAATCTCTGCTGGCCATGGAAGGAAAAGAAAGAGAGGCTCAAAAGAAGCCATGCACACGCTTACGCTCCATGATTTGACAGTATCTGGTTCAAGATAACTCAATCTTTTTTATGAACTAGGAAGCCTGGTACTCACAAACTGATATTCCCTTTCTTCTTGGGCACTTGTTTCCTGGAAAACAAAGGGACCCATTGTTTTCAGAGGGATTCTGTGAGCTTCCACAGAGCACAGAGCTGTGCAAATGATGAATTCCACAGAAGACCACAGGTTAAAAGTCCAAAAGAGATTGAAAGTCAATGAAAATTGACTCAAGAAAATTAAAGAAAATAAATGAAAATTTATAAAACTTGGCCAGTATGTGTCTTCATTTTCATCAGTCATCTTATTTAAGCAAAGCCAAAGTTCAGTTTTTTGTTCCTCAGGGTAGATTCAAAACACCAGGAGTTACACCAAGTAGCCTCGAATTCACATGGAAGGGGAGGTCCTGATTTTGCACTGCATGATGGCAAAAGCAAAGCAGGTGTTAAACAAAACACATTTGCTTTTTTTCCTATGGCAAAGTCATCTCACTTAACTCCTGCTGTTCAGATTGTAGTGTATACATATTTGAATCCTCTGATGTGAGAACTGGTCCTGTTCACTAGGACAGCTCAGATTTGGGTCATGACAGGGGGTTGAATAAAACCATAAGATTATTATTTAAATTTAATAAATTACAGTACATTCTGAGGAATAAAAATTATATCCTTGTATTATCTGATAAAAAAATTAATCTAGTGTAAGAGATGCCTGGAACTACTCTTGACAACTACCAACAACACCTACAACAGCTACCACAGAGCATTTTGAAACACGAGATGGTGACATCCATTATACTGATGGGCTCCTGAGGCAAAAAAAAGGCAAGAAGTGACAGTCCACACACTCACCCTGGAGAGCAGCTCAATCTGGGGGCTGTGCAGGTGTAAAACCACCACAGAAGATTGACACATCCTCCTCAACTTACCAGAGCTCCATGGAAGTTTTCTGGAGCAAAACTGACACCTGTGTCATTTCCACAGCATCTGTGCTGGGAATGAGACTCTGTCAGTATAAAATTAGTACAAGAGAGAGGAGTCAAGCCTCTCAGGTAAAAGCCTTGAAATTCTTGTCTCTGATCCACCTGTCAGCATGAAAACAAAATCCTCAACAAGCATTTTTAGCTACTTTTGGCTAAAAGTGTGAATTTATAATAAGGAATACTTCAACTATTAAATTATTAAAGTAGGTCTTCCAAGCAGTCATGCAGATGATGCCACTTGAGGATTTTTTATTACCACTTGAGATTTTTCACTGGGACTTTAAGTTTTCCTGACCAATGACTCAAACTTTCATGAAATAAGTCCATTATATAGAAATGGCACTAAGGAGAAGTGCACACTTCTCAGCCATCCACATGCTTGGACTGGGGTGACTTTAGTCCTGCCTGGACCAGTGCTGGCCCCCAAGGGAGGGCACCCAGGGGTTTTCACATCCCTGGTGCTTCCATTGCCCACCTTCCTACGTGACTCTTCCTGTTTTGGGGCACACAGTCAGCCTGGAACAAGCACAGAGCTCATTTCCAAACTGGCTGCAGTACCTTACTTCCTCATTGGTGCCATAACAGCAAGGCATTCCTCACGGTGTGCTATTCTTCTTTTTGTTTTTTTAACATTATTAATTGTCCCCATTGACAGTTCTAAAGGGTTGGTTGGGTTTCTTTCCCCTCTGATAAGACAAACATGTTTGAATCAAACAAGCCTTGACAAATGCTGGAGATACACATTGCACCAAAATAATGAGGGAGCTCTTTAATACACCACCACAATATGTATGGGCAAGTTGTTGCACTGGAGCAGTATGAGCTTGTCAGATCACAGTGAAACGGTATTCATTGAAAGAATAGGTACAAGGAAGAACACCAGAAAGTATTCTGCTGTACAAACATGCAGTTAAGCAAAACCTTTGGGAAAGAATAGGACACATGCCACATTGAATCATTTCTGTGTAAAACTGCCTGATGTCAATAAAATTACCCACAATAAATAGAAATATTTCCCTGACAAAGACAAAAGCACAATTAAGTCTCAAATTTAGTCAGGTCCAGATACATAAAACAGAGAGAATTAAGAGCTGTCAATAGCTGATCTTCAAACTATAAAGCTGAAGAAGAGTGACAGCATGTTGATTATTAAAATACACTGGCTTACAGCAAATTCAGATAGACGTGTACAAAATTACACTTCCCAAACCAATCACAATTAACTTGTCTGTATTCCTAATAATGTTAATTTGCTAAAATCAGGAAAAGGAAAGCCTGACAGCCATCCTTCCCACCCGTGTTTGCCTCTGTGTGAGTAACACGGGCAACAGCCTTCCCAAAGCACAGGGCAGCGTGACTCACACTGTCAATATAACTCCCCAACTTCATCATTAAAAGGAGGTGCCAGTTTCATGCTATTCAAAGCACATTTTGAAGGGCAAATACTTTCTTGCCTGACAGCAGACCTGCCTGCATTACAGGGCAGCATGTGGCGAGCTGTGTTGGTGGAGCTGAGCCATTCTGGCTGTGTGACAGGAAGGTGAGAGTCTGTGAGCCTCCTCTTCCACACCATGAAAGAGCAAACCTGTGGAGCTGTGCCTGCCTGGTGCCCCTGGCACTGCCCTCTCCCTGTGTGACAGTGACAGCTGGTGATGCACAGCCCTTGGTGGGTGTTTCAGCATGAACAGGCTTGCAGGGAGCTCCTGCCCTCACTGGAGGGGTTAGCAATGGAAAGCTGTGAGATGGGGCTTTCCAAGGGCACACCTCGTCTGGGGTTTACACAGATGTGAAACGCAAGGAGCAGTGTCACCACCACCAAAACAAGAGGTGGAGGGGGTGTTGGCTGCTCCACTTCAAAGGAGCTGTGTGTTTGTAACCACCCACCTCAAGAGGAGGTCCTGGCAGAAGAAATGGATTCTGCCTGAGGGAGCCCCTCTGCAGCACAGTGACCGCAGGCATCAGTCATCCCTAAGCACATGCAAGTGGTGGTTTTGCATTGAGTTCTCCCAGCCTGGTTTGATTGGACCAGAGGGCTCCAACCTGATCTGATCCTGCTGGGTTTGTGCCTTCAGGAGGAAGGTCATGCCCTGCCGTCATGACCAGGGTGATTCTGAGTGTGACCTAACTGCTGCTGCTCTGAGCCAGGGCTCAATCTCCCCTCCCAGTCTAGCTTCTCCCCTGCCCTCATGCAAGACACAAGAATCTGACCTGCAGAGACACTTTCTGGAGGACAGAGATCATAATCCATACGCTACACAAGATGTGACCTTGCCCTTGGGCATTTGCCTGCTCCAGCATGTCTCTCCTGTCACTGATAAGGCACATTTGGATCCTACTCACATGCTGAAGGAGGAAGAAGGCAAAAATCCTGCTCCTGAGACTTCCAGTCCAGCATTGGCACAGCAATCCTGGGGGGAAAGGACTTGCATGGAGCAGCTACCCCACTGCTATCACCCAGGGCTCCCAGTCACCTGCTTGCTCTTGCTCTTGTTCTTGTTGCTGCAGGCACTGCTGGTCAGGGGAAGATGATAGCTGCAACCCAACACAGAAATAATTAACTGTGGGACACCGAGGGGAGCATGCCATGATGATCAAGAGCTTGCAGCCTGAGGCAGCCCAGCGTGTCGGGAGAAGGGAGCAGCATCCCTGCGAGAGCTGCCACTCAGCGCTCTAATTTGTAGCGGCTAGGCATCCCACCCCTACCCGCCCTCCGCCCGCTGTCAGGAAACAGCTCCGAGTGGGAATTTACACTGGGAGGAATTAACAGCCTGCCCTGGGCTGCGAAGAGGCGTTTCGGGTTTCACGGCTGCCGATGGATGATGGGAGCAGAGGGGGACACCGAACCTCCCAGCATCCCGCAAGCTGCGGGAGGGCTCCCGGGGAAGCACTGCTGGGCAGGGCTCCCCCCGCTGCAGACACCCCGGGACTGTCCCCAGCCACCATCAATAATCCCGCAAACAGCCACTGGGGTTTAATTTCTCTGGGTGAAAAAAAGACCCAAGAAAATTAAATAGCATGATGGTATCTCTGTAGTAGCTCAGGAAGTCCTGCTGCCCAGGGAAGAGGGAAGAAGCAGCTCCTGTCTCTCTTTGCCCTGCGATGGAGAGGAGCTGAGAAAAGTTCTGCAAGAAAAAAGGCAAAGCAGGTCGGAAACATTGCTGGATTCAAGAAGATGCAGGAGATGAGAAAGGAGCACCAACGACAGCCCAGCCAGGTCATGGGGACCGGTGTGTGTCCTGCAGGACAAAAAGACAGCCCACAGGGACAGCCCTTCTGATCCAGCTCTGTGAGGAGCACTCCAACTGGAGTCCTTCATGGCAGAACACTGACAGGGAAGAGGTTTGGAGGAAAGCAGAGGACCATGGTAAAGCTGGTGGGATAGAGAGCATGGGCTGAGCTCCAAGGAGAGGAAAGCAGAGCCAAATACATCTCACTCAGCTGAGGGACAGCAAGGGGACATGATAGGAGCCTAAAAGTATCTGGAGGTTGTAAACATCAAGGAGGGAGAGAAATTATCTGCAATTGTATAGAGGGCATAATTAAGAGTAATTGAATGAGATTAGGAAAGGAAGGGTTTAGGCTAAATATCAGGAAATATTTCACAATGATGAAATGTGTTACTGCTGAATAATGCTTCCAGGGGAGACATGGGAGCACAGCAGTTTAGAGGGTTATGACTACCCATGACTAAAGCCTGGGCTATGTGCTGCCAGGCGTAATGGATAATGTAATTTTTTGTCTCTGGCCTCCAAGGTTATTTCCTTTCCATCTCTACACGAGGAATACCTTATCAAGTAATACGTGTTTTGAACATGATGCTCCTTTTGTTAGAGACAAAGAGGCTCCCAGATCCCAGCCCTGCCAGGAGTGTCACTGCAGTCAGCAGATTAGGGATGCACCCTGCTCTGCTGGGCACACCTCTTGCCTCTAGGGCACAGTCACTTCTCCCAAATTCCAACCAAAACCAATACAACCTGTACGTCAAAAAAAAAAGAAAAAAAGGAGTTGGTTTATTTTGCATTGATTTTCAATTTGAAGTGAGATAACATGAAATGTACAAAAGAAAAAAAATTACCCAAATAATGTGTTGGAAAATAGGGGATGGAATCACTACGAGTTTACAGCAAATTTCCTTGTTCTGCCTTATTTGTCATGAGACATGATATGAACTGACAGCACCAAACTACTCCAGTCAAATCGAGGAAGTTCTTGTATCCCACAAAATCTGCACCTGTCCAGAAAACAGGATTACAGGTCATTTTCATGGCAGGGTTTCCATTAATGGTCCTCCTTAATGAGGAAGAGTCAGTCACCCAAACAAGAGGAAGGCAGCACAGAGAAGCCATCCATCACGATCTGACTCACTGCATTTACATTTGTAATTAGGGGGCTGGAAATGCTCAGCAGCAGCTTTCGGTGGCAGAACTAGAACAATATCACCTTTCATAACTCATGAGAAAAGCATCAGGTGCAATTCCTCAGCCTCAGCGGTGCCAGTGGGGTGACAAGGCTGGGACAAGGAATGAGGGGACAGAGACACAAGTTTTCTGAGGACAGGTGTGCTAAAGCTTCAGCCATACCATGTTTCTCTTGTTTATTTACAGTGGACAGCAGGAGAACAGCACAGGTCTGAGCTTCAGCATTAAATGGAAATCCTGGGTACTGAGCATCGGTGATGAGGCAGTCAGGGAGAAGTAGAATTTCTCAGTTTTTCAGAGCCCCAAGGCTGGGACATGGTGGGAGGAGGAGGACTAGGGAGCTATAATAAATAAACACTCCTTAACACTGGATCTCAGTGATAATAATCCATCAAATCCTAAAGGTTTGCCCTGAACAACTACCCAGTTTATGTACAGTGGGTTACTTCCTTTGTACAAAATCTTTCATGCATCCTTATTTCCCATATACTGTTTCACCTCATGTTATACCTTGTAATCTTGGCTTGTAATGCAGTTTAGAGTTATTATATGTCACGTAAGGGTTGAAGCTTAGAGAAACCAAACCGCAGCTGAGCTCAGACACACCATAGCACTGGGAGGAACGCTTAGAAACGCTGAAGTGAACCTGTGGAATGCTTTTCCCACCTGCAGACTTCAACACCAGCAATTGCTACATGAGTGAGCCATGACAAGGACCCCAGCACATCAGGGGGAGCAAGAACAGAAGCACTTAGAGGTTTCTCATGGCAGAGTGCAGGTATGGCCAAGGTCAAAAGACAGCAGCAGTTCTGCAAACACTGTTGATGGAGGCAATGAGGCTCTGTAAAGAAGCATATCTAGTATGTCATAGTGTTTTAAAACTAATGAAGATGTAACAGTGTGAAACCAAAGGGTTTGCTGCCCAGGAGGGGCGGGATTGGAGGATGCAGTACGTACCCAGCTGGTCCCTGAACCCCAGCCCATACACATCCCTCACCCCCTGTCCCACTGCAGGGCTGCACTCAGGCAGCAGCTTCTCCTGCTATCAGATGTGAGTCACTGCCAGAGGCACAGAGCCAGACCTGATGAACCAGAGGTCTTATCCGGTCTGGAGGATCTGAACTTCCAGTGTTTACTTAAGAATGAAGAGGAATAAACTCTGGTTTTTAAAGCTAAACATCTAAATGTACTCACTAATCTGAAGAGGTACAGTAAGCAACTGTACAAACACACCTTAAATGTTTCTTGGCAATTTTTGCAGTTCACCCAGAAAGATGTGTCGTCTTTCAAAACATGAAAATCCAGCTTACCAAAATCCACAGGGAAGTGTTCTGCTGTTCTCTTTTGCAGTACCAAAGAGGTGAAGCAAGAAAAGCTACAGCCAGGTACACCTTTACACAAAATACCAAGCACTGTGAGCAACACAGAGGCAAAAACACCTCTGCAAACAGGACATGCAGGTGGATTTTCTCTGCAGGGAAGCAGGGTGATTAAAGTATCTGACACCCTCATCTGTAGTGCTTGATTTTACGACCAGGAGCCTAAGCTTATACTTCTCCCCAATAGCCACGTGTGATCCTTTTTAAAAAATATTTTATTCCAGCCACAGCACTGAAATATCACTCAAATACATTCTGAAAGGGTTTTATTTTTTTTCCCCTGAAAACATGGGCAGTTACTGAATTTAATGTTCTGTAGAGCAAAACCACAAGGTTTCACTCAGTCCTCATCTATAATTGTGGCAGACACTAAAAAATCCCTCAAGAGCCCCAGCACACACAGAGCCAGACCAGGTCTTCCAAGTTCCTTCCACACACAAATCCTCCTGAATAACAAATATTAATATATAGTAAATAATAATTGCAATACTTAGCACTTCCCACCCATAGATCTCACAGTATTTCACTGAGCTGGATGAATGCCTTTAATTCTCTTGCTCCCAGGCAAACAAGGACTTCTCTTCTGCAAACATTTTCCATGCAGGTGTTTCATTTTAACCTTACACCTAGTTTTGGTGATTATGCTGTGAGCAGCCCAGTCACTGGGAGAGCTCCAGGTTAGTCTTCTTCTGTAAATGTTCCTCTCAGGAGAGCAAAAAATACTAAATAAGTTTTTAACCTACACAGATAATTCATCTGATTTCTAAGCAGCAAATATTTGCACCCAAACTTGAAATCAGATGGGCTTTAAGGTGCCTTCCAACCCAAACCATTCTATGATTCCATGATTCTGTGATCTTTGGCAGGATGGTGTTCCCTGGAGCATGAGGACAGCCAGGATGGGATGGCAGGAGTAGCACCATGAGTTCACAGGTGAGTTCTTTGAGGAAGCTCCCAGGATGCAAAGATTTTGAGTGTAACAAGATCCAACAGGTCTTTTTATGTGCAACTACCAGATGCACCTTGAGCATCCTCACCTCGGTGCCTTGTTCTGGTGTAAAATACATGAAGACATAAAAGATTAAGTCTTTTCACACCAGCTGCACTGGACACTGTCAGACTCCCTCTGGAAGGCACCTCTCCTTTCTGCTCACTGAATTTAGGAGACCTTGATGATAGGTTTGGCAATTAAAAATCACCTAAATACATATGGTAGGTCCATGAATAATGAGATGCATATTTAGAAATTAGTGCAGAGTTGGTTGCACCCTCCCTGGAACCTGGAAATGCAGAAAGTGCAAATTCCCTTGGAAATCCTTCTTCTAGTTGCATCTAGTGCAACCCCAGCCTGTGTTTAACCCCATCTTCAGACACTGGTGGTGGGATGTGCTGGTCCTGAGCACAGCCAGGGCAAGATGTGGGAACAGCAGGGGATCCCCCTGGCCCTTGGCCCCCTTGGTGACAGCTCAAAGCTAACACATAGCAGCCTCTCCCAGAACCAGAACACTCTACGGTTCAATCCATCCCTGCAATTAGGAGGCAATAACTCTTGGGGGGAAAATGTAACAAAATATTAAGCCATCAGTTTTCATTTGTATGAGGCCCTGTGTTTGCTGCCAGAGAACTCTATCCCATATATAGCTCCTGCCAAATAATGTGCATTTACCTCATATCCACCCACAAGCCAGCGTGGTCACCTATAAAGATTAATGTCTGGGACCTGTGCACAGACTAGAGATGTTTAGATGTTTTTCAGATGGGACATCAGGCACTTCAATAGTTTTAGTAAGGCATTGGAAGTCATTAATCTTAATAGATACAGCAATAATAATATAAGACAGAGAAGGTCCCATGGGACACAAGGTGAGGAGGTGGTCCTGGCTCTAAGAAAATCCTGTTCCACTATTTAATTTCAGGAACCAAGACTGGCTGGGACAAAGTCCCCTCTCCGTACTCTCACCTTGGCCCAAAGCCAATATCTGAGGAAGAAGGAGGAATAAAGTACACACTTAGTGATAGATATGTGTATTGCACATCTCTGCCCTCGACACCTCCTCAAGAATGAGCACAAATTTACCTGTGAGTACAAGCTCAGTCCCTGCTACAACCAAAACTAAATTAATCTCAACTAAAGGTAGGCTTGAGTATCCATAGTATACCTATATGTTTGGGGTTTTTTTCCTGGCAAGGTTTAAGAAGCTGGTTTGAGTAGATGCCAGAGTATCATACAGGGCATTCAGATCCAGTGTGGCATTCAGACAGTGAATGAGCTCTGACACTGCTGTGCTGTCATAGGAGAATAATACTAAGCACAACACAGTATTTGGAGTCAGAGGTAACAACTACCTTATGAGAGCACAGGAGGCATCTGGGTTAATTTGAAGGCATATGGACCATTTATCACCTTCCCCAAAATCCATAATGCATGGAATAGACTGCAGTAGAGATATTTAATCAATGTCTAGACCTTAAGTAACTTTTCCATAATGCCCAAATCCCCAAGACTCTGCTCTTTGGCGGCCAGTCCTCTGACAGATCTCTGGAACATCATTAAATGTGCTGCGATTTCACTGGCAAGTAAACAACTGACCACAAGCTGCAGAATCTAAAATCCTGCAAGCACAAAGATGAGAAATACATCAATATTTCATTAATGGAGATCTACTCCCATTAACATCTACACTGTCTAATGAAACATCTCCAAATGTCATCCTGAAGAATAACAAGTAGTTTTATTGGAGTAAATGTGGCCTTTCCAGTTGTCACAAACAGGGCTATAATAATTTTTAAAGATAATTAAGCTAAGTATTACCACCCTCTACAAAACTTTGTTTGTTTGTTTCTGTTTGTTGTGGGTGATCCTCGGTTTGCAGCTTGTTAGCAGCATGTCACCAGGGAATAAACACAACCACACACACAAAAGAAACTTCTTTCCCAACATCTTTCAAGGCTCTGGCTGCTGCTAATTGCTGACGTACACAATTGCTGCAGGTTTTTTTTGTTGTTGCATAACTGTCACTATTAGTAGTTGGGGATGCATAAATATCTTGTGTGTTTATTACTCAAATATGGCAATGATGATAAATTCGGTTATTTAAAAAGAGTGAAGAGATTTCCTTCCCACAACAAGTGTTTTCTCTGTTTCCATCTAACCACAAGGCAGCGATGCACAACTCATTTTTTCCACAAAGGATTTGGGTCTAGCAATATTGATCCAGTGCAGCTGCAAGAGTCTTTCATAAGCGTGATCAAAATGCCAATAAACTCTGCTCTTGTATAGCTTCTTCTATTTGTCCAACACCTTTTCCTGCCCCCGTCCTGGCGGGAGGTCAGCGTAGTTGGTTGCAGGCACATAAACCTCATACAACATGCTGGAATGACACCAGGAGACTGGGCAGGGCTGGAAAAAGGACTTCTCCCAGTCCTCATACTTCATTTTCCTTGCATAAACTCATGGATTTTTTTTTTTTTAAGTGACAGAGCTGCTCTGCTTTTCCTTCTTGATGGACACCTTTTCCATCAGCGATGTTGGGCTGTGGATGAGGTTAAGGGGAAATGGGGACAGCACTGGGTCTCATCCCACTGCTCTTCTCATAAATCTGAGACATAGACTTCTTTCAGTGGGGAATAGGAGTGAAACAGGGAGGGGACTGAAGTTCTGGAAATATTGCCCTGAATGGATGATCCTGCAGGCCTGACTCACACCAAGATCCCAGCGGAGTGAATGGGAGGGCTGTTGGACTCATATATAGAGGGAAAAATTCATTATTGACTCCCTTCCCCCCATATGGTTAGGTCTGTCTTGGGAAGGACAATATTTTCCAAACAATCTGTCATTTCTTTTTCTGAGCTCTCCTTTCCACTTGGCTCCAAAACAAATGTGCGTGCACAGAAAGAAGCTTATTCCTTTACAATTTGCCTCTTCTGGGAAGTTTAGAAATGTTACAATCCAGTCATGTTCCAAACATCCCAGTTTCTCCCGGAGAAGCAATGTGGCCTTTTAGACACTATTCCAAGGATGGACTAACAGGGAAGGCTGCAAATAAAGGAATGGGTGAGCTTGGAGAGTCATTTCTTCACTATATTTGGAAATATGGAGAGACATTCTTTCAATGAATGTTTGTGATGGTTTAAAAAAGAAATTGTAAAGGGTTCTTCTGTTTGTGTAGGAACAATCTGTGCCACCATCACACAGAATAACATTTTGGTTGTGGAAACAATACTTTTGAAAGATGATTTGATGCTGGTTTGCTCAGCATTGGGAGGGTCAGCTGGTGATGGTGCCTTTCCCTCCCAACCCCCTGCAGCCCTGGACACTCCTTTTTTTATGTCTTTTGGGAATAAGCCCTGGTGAGTTATTGACACCCCACAATTCATCTGATGTCTTCTCTGGGGGAGAAGTTTTGCAATGACCATCTTTTTATTCTGGAAGCTGAGAAAAGCAGACACTGAGACTAATTAATCCACCTCTGAATCGAGCATGAAGGAAATAACATGATTTAGGCACCTGCTTATACTCACAGCTTCTATTTCCATCTTATCTCAGTTCACTCCTACATCTTGCCTCAAAGCTACACTTGTTTTTCTAGTACCTGAAGCTTGCTGTTACTGTTCAGAAATGTCTCATTCCAGCTGTTCTTTGTGGCTGAGGAGCTCAGTCAGGCTTCCAACCCATAATACACATTCAGCAAGGACTTCTTCCAGACTAGAAGGGGTGGAATCTGTATGTAACCTGCCCTTGCAGCTCAGAGGCCACAAGCCAGCCCCGCTGCCCTGCAGGGTGGTCTCTGACCAGTTGTTTGCCTCTCCAGAGGTCTTTTAATCCCCTCTAAACGGGGGTTCACTCTGAGCTTGTCCCTCCAGAAGGAGGCTCCTGAGCTGGGGGAAATTCCAGCATCCATATTCAATCTTTATGGAGCAAGGACCTTGGCAGCCACAGCCTGGGCTGAACATGGGCAGGATGCTCTCAGTATTTGCCCTATTCACCTGCTCATAGTCATGTCACAAATTACTTGGAAACCTTCACAGAATCAGAATCACAGGCTGGGTACAGTAGGAGGGGACCACTGGAGGTCCTCTAGGCCAACCTCCCTGAAGAATTTCTTCAGCACCCACTCACAGACCTGGGCAAAGCCTCTCCTGGTGCTGAGTGAGCTGTGCCCCAGTGCTGGGCCATCTGCAAGACTGGATGACAGGATGTCTCCCCAGCTCCTCAGGCAGGCAGGCAGGCAGCATGGGAAGCTCCCCTCAGTCCTCAACATGTAAACATCTGCTGGAGGAAGACTTTTCTCCTAATAACACATCATTAAACATTGATTTAAAGACAATCATCTTCCCTCTTTTCAGCTTCACAGCACCTTTAAAACAGCTGTTAGGCTGCAGAGGGGATGATCAGCTGAACAGGAAACACACTGTTAGCTCCCAGCATTAAAACAGTAGAATGCATTAATTTATGAGCTCCTACTCCCTCTCCAAAAGTTTTATTATGTTAATATCACCTTGATGTGCTGGTAGGCCACAGTGCCAAAGCCTCTTTCACACAGTATGTGCCATCCTAAATTACAGGCTGGGTGCCTCCTTGAACTGCCTTTGGAAAACTGGAGTAAACCAGTAAGCACTGAAGTTAATATTATCTTACAGACTAACAACCAGCTAATGCTCGACATGTGAATCCCATTTACTTCTTCTCTCTATAACAAATGGCAAGTGTGGGACTGGACTGTTCCTGATTTTATGCTATTTATCTTTCTGATCCATTCCATACTCGTTGTCCTTAGTTTTCAGCTACAGTTATAGCCTGTATGTGTATAAGTGTATGACCTGCTCTACTTAGGAAAGCCTTAGGCACACCCCTGCTGTCGTGTTTGCTTGGTAACTGCATGACTTTTGTGCTTTTCTCTTGAGAGAGAAACTTCCAGGGGGTAGGTATGAGAAGTGCAGTGTCTGGAACTCCAGAAGCATGCCTGGAAAATTAAAGCAGACCAAGGGCCTGGGAACGAGCAGTGAGCTCAGTGTGCGGGTATCACCCAGGCAAGCATCTCCTTGAGCCCTGCATCCTCCAGCCAGGGCAGCTCTGTCTGTTGCCTGCAGCCTCCCCCCGGGGCTCAGCGTTGTGCTCCCAGTTCCACACCGAGCTCCTGAAACAAGAGAGTATTTCAGGGGGTGGAAAAAGAAGTAAAATAAGAGGCCATTCCTTGCCCCTGTCCCCTCGGACAAAAGCCCCAACCGGGAGGAAATGAAGAGGGCAGGGGCCGTGTAGCCAGGAGCACGAAGCCGCCCCCCGAGAGAGGCTCGGCCGGGCGGGAGCCGCCGCACACGGGGGGCCGGGCTCGGGGATGCTTTCGGCGGCAGGACGGAGGTGCGGGGCGGCCGCCGCCGCCGGTCTCCCGGTGCGGGCGGCGCTGGCCCCGGCCCTCCCCCGTCTGCGGCACCCTGGGACGGGGCTGACGTCAGGAGGAGACGGGGAAATCTCCCAAGAAAACCCTGGAGCGGCGGCCGGGGCGCGCACAGCGCCCGCCGGGCCCGGCACCCCGCCGCCGTGCGCACCGCCCGGTGAGTTCCCCACGCGCGTCCCCGCCCCACGCGCGCACCCCGCTCCCCGGTCCGCCCCACGCCGCGGGTGCCCGCGCCCGTCCCGCGGAGCCGTCCTGCCCCCGAGCCCCGCTCCCCTCCTCGGGGCGCTCCGGCTGCCCGCGGGGCCGCGGGTGCGGGTACGGAGCGTCCCGGGGCTGCGAGACAAAGCCGAGCCGGGGCGTGCGGCCGTTCCCTCACCGCGGCCTCGCCTCCCGCCCCGCGCTCCCCGCTTCGCTCTCCGCGCAGTCCTTGACATCTTTATACCGTGTATAAATTCTTTCGGGGCCTCTGCGCTTCGTCAGCGCTGACAAATGCGCTGGGAAAGGCAATTCCAGAGGGGTTACCTCATTTTATAATTTTTTATGTGTGTGTATGTATATATATATATATATATATATATATATATAT
>CM031869.1:9364309-9384134 GCA_018697195.1 Certhia americana
TGGTTTGGTTTGGTTTGGTTTGGTTTGGTTTGGTTTGGTTTGGTTTGGTTTGGTTTGGTTTGGTGTGGTTTCACTGAGTGGACTTGAGTTTGGTTGAGCTGGATTATTGAGTTTGGTTGGACTGAGTTTGTTTGATTTGGAGTTGTTTAGACTGCACTTGGCTGGATTTGGTTGAACTGAATTTGGTTGGGTTTGCCTTGGAGGGCTTCTCCTTCCTCTCTTGCCTCACTGCAGCTCTGTTTTTCAGCAGGTTTCCCTCTCTTCTCAGGTAGAGGTGCTCTTGGGAGGAGGTGTCTTCATTTTTGTAACAATTCCCAATAATTTATAGACTGAATCTGAGTCTATACAACGGTAATAAATCTGAAAAGGAAAAGCTGGCAGAGACTGAACTTCACCACCTGATATATGGCCCAGGTGGTTTGGCATTGGATGCAACCACCGCAACTAGCCGGGATGGGAGCCCCTCTCCGAAAGTAGGGACCCCCTCCAGACACCTGAGGGTGAAGCGGCCCTGTGCCCTCGGGGACAGTGAGAGTCCTGCTCTCGGACAGATGCGTCTCCTCTTCATGGGGCTGTCACCGGCGTGGCAAGCGCTGCTTTATTTCTAAGCACCATCCTTAGTTCTGGGGTTATTTATAGCAGGAGGAAGCGGTGCGGTTTTATTTGCGGGTTTCCAGCCTTTTACGGACCCTGACGCAGTCCGCAGCCGGGGGTGCCGGGATCGGGGGTGCTCTCCGGCCGCCCCGTGCGGAGCCTTCCCACACAAAGCTGTGCCGCCACTCCCGGGTCACCGCCGGAGCTCCGCGGGCCCAGCTCACCCCGGCCCCACGCTCCCTCCGCCTCTGCCCGGCCCTTCCCACGCCCACGCAGGTCGCGGCTCCCCAGGGATGTCCTGGCGGGGTCTCTGCGGCCGGGCTGCTGCGGCCCCTCCTCCTTCCCGCAGCTCCTCAGCCCTCTGCGAGGTGATGGGAGAAAGGGGAACCCGAGCCCCGTGCCCCCGTTCTGCCCGACCAGTGGGGCCGCTGGGCCGCTTCCAAGTCCCGGGAAGAGCAGCCGGCTCCGAGTCCAAGGGATGTCCAAGGGACATCAAAGCTTGCCTTGGGTCGTGGCCTGGCTGAAAGGTGAGACGTGAAGTCAGGGAGGCAACGAATGACGTCACGCGAATGAACCCGTGACGTAGCGCCTATGGAAGGAGTTGCCAGCGGAGAGCTGACCTCGCCATCCCGAAACAGAGCGCGCTTGGATGGGAGAAAAGAGGAGAAAGCGCAAATCTGGGAGTGACAGCCTGGAGGCACGCTCTGTTGTCGTGACATATGTGTCGCGAACAGCAGCGGGAATAACCGGGAGGATTTGGTTCTGAGCTGTAGGACTGTGCCCGCTCCGTAGAGCGCAGAGTGAGAGTATGCCCTTAAATCCATGAAAGACGTATGAGGCACACAGAGAAGACAGTACAATGGTATGGATTAGATAGATCTAAGATATAGATTAGATCGATCGATGATACAGATATATTCTCCCGCAGCCGACCTGTGCGCAGGTGTGCAGTAAATGCCCGCCCACACCACGGCCCGGGCGCGGATACTCATGGAGTGTCAGGAGAGAACCAGGAGCTGCTCCGGCTCCCGAGGGCCAGCCCGTTACTCTCTGTTTAGGGACGGTACCGGGGGATGTCTGCCCCGGTGACACCCCAGGAGGAACCGAGGGCTGCGACCGCCTGGGAAGACAACCGGACCCGGCATTACTGGGATCGCCGCCTCGGCAGGATCACGCCGGTGCCCGGACAGAGCTTATCTCTGCGTGCAGCCAGGAGGAATTGAACCTAGAACGAATATTTTTATACTAGATGTTACAGAACAGAATAAAAACTGTAATTAGGCGCATTATTTTTAAAGAAGGAAAATTAAAAGGAACGAAAAAATGCTGCCTCCGTGTCGGAGGCTGCTGTGAGCGGTGGGTTTAAAATAGCCGGAGCGGAGCCGGGCTGTTGGCAGACTTGTGGAATCATAGAACCATCAAGGTTGAAAAAGACCCTTAAGGTCAACGCCTCCCTCCAGCACGGCCCGCTGGGCTCCGTCCCCCTTCCGCTGAGGGCGGGGGAGCCCCCGCAGGCCGACCCCGGGGTGCCGCCCACGGAAATAAAGGGAAAAAAGAGAAAAAAGGGGACGGTGAAAGGTCTCAGACACGGAGCACGTTTGCGGTATATTCACCTCCCTCCTCCTTGGGAGAAAGGCCGCTCCCACCTCTAGCTTCTCACACGGGAGGAGGTCTCCATCCTTCCCGTGCCTCCTGCATCAGCTGAGCCCCTCGAGGCTCAGAGACCCTGGTAAATATTTGCATTTTTAACCACGTCCATCTTAAACAGCCCTGAGGTTGTCTGGTTCACCTCGGGTGCTCGAAATTCCCAGTCGTTTGCAGACTCCTGAGCGAAGTTCGGCCGGGAGCGGCGAACGGGCAGAAGGACATCAAGATGTCACTAAAAAACAACAACAACAAAAAAATCAACAAAAAGAAAGAGAGCTGGGGGGAGCTGACCCTGACAGCACCCACATGTACATCCCCTGAACGGTGCTGAAGACCAGAGGTGAAGGGGTTCGGAGCTTTGGGCTCCCCACGCCTGGGGTGCCCGGGCCTTGCGGGGAGCTGCCAGGGTGCAGCGTGGGCCCGACTCCATCACCCTGGCGGGGTCGAAAAAACCCTGCGAGGCTGGAACACTGACTGCTTCCCTCCACTTTTCCATAAAACACTTCAAAAGTTCTCCCCCACATCTTTACTTGATTTGAAAGCAAAATAGAGTGTCAGGATAGATCAGTTAAAGTGAGCCGAGAAAGTAGAGAGGAGAGAGGGTCCTTTCCCTAGGCAGACACAGCCGGGGTCTTCCCCCCGTTTCCCTTCTCCTCTTTCCCCTCACCCCCGGTACCAGTGGCTCCCACCTTCCTTCCCCCGTGAGTTTTTCCACTTCGCCAGAACACCGAGGTGTTATCCAGGAGGGCTAAGGCCGAATCCCGGCCTGCGTGGGCAGCACCGGGGACCGACCCTGCTCCACACACCCGTCTCAGGACAGGGTGCACCGGTGACTGATGCAGGAGAGGGGGGTCTGCCGAGGAGGGATGGGGTTCTCCCCCTCCCCGCCGGCTGTCCCGGCCCCGGACTGGCACAGTCACAGAGACCCCTCCCGAGGGTCACCGAGAGTTCGGCTGAAGCAGAAAAATTGTTATTAATCATGCGCTGAAAGATGATGTGATGGGAGAGGTGGCACTGCCGCTGCTCCCCCGGCCGCCAGGCAGGGCCCGGACAGCATTGTTATAACCCTCGCAACCTGGAAAATAATGTTCAAAAATATTAAAACCAGTTTAGACAGATCCCACAGCCCAAGCTCCCCAGCAGGAACAAATTCCCTGTGGGACTGAAACATGTGGTGGGGTCGCTCAGCCCCGCGCAGAGATGCTGAGGAGTGCACGGGTGAGCACCCATCCACTGCCGGGTACGGAGGTTCCTCGGGTCGTGAGGCCCAGCCTGAAAGAGCATGGGGATACCCGTGGGGATGCCGTGCTGCGCGGGGGCGCAACCTGCGCGCTGCCGGCTGGTAGAGGATTTCGGAGGGGAGCGAACTGCCGGGGTGCTGGGGGCGGGCGGGGGTCCCCAGAGGATTGTTCGCCTTTCCATTCGTTTGTGAAATATTTTTAATACATCACGGAGTTTGGGGGAGGAGGCGGGTGAAGAGAGGGAGGAGGAAAGGCACCCCCGAAGGAGCCGCTGCCGGGCGGCGGGGGCCGGGCAGGGGCGGAGGGGGCCGCGGGTCTGGCCGCGGGCGCGCAAGGAGCGCGGATGGCGGAGGCAGGTCCCGAGCGGCCGGGCTGGGCCAGCGCTAGATGGAGTGATGCATGAGCGAGACGGGGAGGTTTTAACCTTCAGGGGGAGGAGCCCCGTTTAACTACAGGCATTTGTTCTAGGGCAGGTCACTTTAATCTCTTTAGCTTTAAACTGTCCAACTCGCAACTCGCTTTTCTCTATAAGGGATCTTTACCACTTCCCTGCCTATGCGGCCGGAGCGCCGTGCCTCTCCCCAGCAGAGACAACCGCCTTCCAGGCACTGCCCAGATTGCTTCCGACACCCTTAAAATAATACTGTTAGTAATAAGTGGATTTGCTTTTGGGTTTTGTTGATTTTTTTTTTCCTTCTTAAAAAAAAAAAAAAAAAAAAAAAAAAAAAAAAGCTCCTTGTTCCTTTCTGTGTGGAATAAACACCTGCAAACTCCCCCAGGCAGCCCGGCGCCCCTGCCATGGATTCCTTTAAAGGTGGAATGAATTTGGAGAGACTGCCTGAGAGCTTGAGACCCCAACCCTCCCATGACATGGCTTCCAGCTTCCATTTGCAAAGATCCTCGGAACCCAGAGACCCGATCGACAACTCAGCCAGTGAATCCTCCGACACGGAGGTGCCAGGTAACCCTCCCCCTCCCCGCGCCCCCCGCGGCCCCGGCCCGCTCCCCCCGCGCTGCCTCCCCCTCCCCACCGCGCCTTCCCTCCGCGGGGCGGCCGGGGGTGCTGTGCCTGCAGCCCCCGCGCAACCGGAGGCGATGGAGGGACAAGGGTGAGCAAGAGCTGCCGGAGATCGCGGCTTCTCCATCCCAACCGAGCCCCGGGAATCGGAGCGGGGGGCAGGGGCCCTCCTGGAGTTGTCTCCCCCACTGTGCCGGGCGCTGACAGCCCGCCGGGGGGACACATGGGTCCATGGCCCCATCCCAGGAGCTGCTCTCTTTTATTTATTTTACTTATTTTTAAATAATAAAAAAATGTAGATATTAATTGATGGGGTCGGAAGGAAGGGGGGGCTCTTCGGGGAGCGCGGTTTTGCCGGATGTTTCTGAAATAATGTCAGTTTTTGCCCGGGTTTATTTTCCAGCTCGGGTGGTGCAGAGATGGAAAAAGATTTCTCTGTCAGCGAAAAAAACTAAAAAATGAGAAAAAGGGCAGGCAGAGCCGGAGAGGCAGCGTGGGGCCAAGGCAGGCAGCGCGGGCCGCCGCCGCGGAGGGGATGTGCGCGGCCGCGGAGAGGCTTTGCGTGGGGGCTGAGCGCTTTCCCCACTGGAAATGGGAAAGATCCCCATGGCCTGAGCACCGTGTGCGAGGGCTACAGGGAACGCTGTGCTCTCTCAGATTGCATTTAATTAAAACAACAACATTTTTGGAATGACAAGGGAAAGGTAGAAGAGAAGAACAAAAGCTTCAAGAAGAAGCGTGATATTTCTTCTCCAGCAAGACTGTTTCAGAGGGAGTTAATGTTTTATATAATTTTAATTTTCTAATAGCTGTTGTTGCTCCTCGGAGTTTTAACCTAGAGAGTGGCTGCGGTAAGGGTAGGTCCCAAAGTGGCACTCGGTGATAAAGAGGGTTTTGGGTTGTGCCTCCCGGCCTGATTCGCAAACAAAGTTAGAAACCGGCGTCTGGAAGGGACTCTGAGATTAGAGGGGATTATTGGAGATTAGAGAGGGAGATTTGCTCCATTTTGCCCTACCCCTGTGTGTGACCCCTCGGTGCTGCCGGAGGGCTGAGGAGCTGCCTGCTTTTCTTCTCCGATAACCTGCAAAATACCTTTAGATTTTAATATTTTTTTTAATGGTTAAAAAAATAGTTACAAAAGCCGATTGGAGATGCCTTGCTTTACGATTTGGAGTTGTATCACAGTCCTGTGCTGAGGCCGGATTTTTAGGAAAGACCGGGAGAGTTAAATCCAGCGTTGGGCGAGGGCCCGCGGCCGGAGCCCATCGGGACCACTGCCACTCGCCGATCGCCCCCCGCTCCCTCTCGGCCCGGTTTAGCCGAGCTGTTCGCAGCCGAAAGCGGGAGGATTTGTTTTGGCGGGGTTCATTTTTGTTTCTGTTTCGCCGCCGCCGCCGGGCCATGCGGCTCGGCCGGTCTGGGGACCAGGGCCTGGGGCGATGGGGTCTGTGCTGAGAGGCCTCGGTCGCGCTGCAAACCCCACAGAACCATCGGCCCCTTTTGGGGGTCCACTGAGCAGCTGAGGTTCGCTCGCACCCTCACCCCTTCCCCTATGGAGGGTTCCCAGCAAGGTGCGATTCAAGGGTGACTTTGCAAGGACGAGTCCTCCCGGGCTCTGGATTCAGCACGCGATTATTTTTAGACTCCTGCTTACCTCGCAGAGGTCGGGATTGTGGAAATACCCCCGGGCCCGCCGGCGGCGGGAGAAAACCCTCTGAAAGGGGGTAGAGAAAACCCTCTGAAAGGGGGTAAAAAAAAAAAAATATCTTTAAAGGAGGAGAAAAGAAACTCTAAAAGAGAAAACTCGCGGCGGTTTTTCCCTTCTGCAGCAGCAGGACAGAGGCCGGGGGTTGGCCGCGGCCCCCGGCCCTGCACGGCCCGGGCGCACCTTCCCTGCGCCGCCGGGGCCCAGCCCGGGAGCACTTTGGTCCAGGGGATTCAGCCCCTCTGCGAACGCTTCAGCCGGGACAAACCGGGCCCAAACCGGGCTGGGAGAGCCAGAGAGCCCGTTAGGAAAGGGGCGAGCGGGTTCGCAGGGCCGGCGTTGAATTCCTGCTCCCAGCCCGCGCAAATCCCGGCCGAGAAAACCCTCCTGGGTGCTTTTGGTTTTTTCTTTCCTTCTTCCTATATGATTTTTGCAGAGGCCTTCGCTCAGCCCTGCGTTAAAATAAACACCAAAATCCTAAAAGATAAAGAATAAAATAATTATGAAAAGAGAATGAAGCAGAGAGGGGCCTTTTGCAATTAATTGCTCCTGGGTTTTCCATCCTTGCCCTTCCAAAGTTTCCTGTCGCGGCCGAGCACAACAAAGACAATGGAGCAAAGATCACGCCTTGGTTTGGAGGGAGCGAGAAGGTGCCGTAGAAAGGCGGAGCGGCCGGTGCTGCGGGGACCCTGCTCCCCACGAATGCAGTCACCCGTCGGCCCCGCTTCGAGCTGCTCTGAGGGTCCCTCCTTCTGCATCCCTGGGTGCCCTGGGCCCGGCAGGGCTCCGTGCTCCTTCCCCAGCCGACCCGGGAAAGGCCGGGTTGGGCTGTGGGGCGCTCGCTGGGTGCAGGGCCCACCAGGACATGAGTGGGTGCCCCACGCGTGCCTCCGGCGGGGTGGGCAGCGCTGGGTGCGGGGCGGGGTATGTGCCTTTGTGTGCCTGTACTGGGAAAAAAAAAAAACTAAAGCAAAAAACCGCAGAACAAAACAAAACAAAACAAAAAAAAAAAAAAAAAAAGAAAAGAAAAACAAATAAATCAACCATCCCCAACCCGATCCCCTCGCAGAAAAAGACCGCAGCGGCGAGCAAAAAAACGAGGACGGGGCCGCCGACGACCCGGCGAAGAAGAAGAAGCAGCGGCGGCAGCGGACCCACTTCACCAGCCAGCAGCTGCAGGAGCTGGAGGCCACCTTCCAGCGGAACCGCTACCCCGACATGAGCATGCGGGAGGAGATCGCCGTCTGGACCAACCTCACCGAGCCCCGAGTCCGGGTAAGAGGGGCTGCAGCCCCGCAGGGAGCGAACTCTGCTCTGGGGCCGCTGGAGCGGGGGGAAGGTGGGGGGGAACTCGGGGAAGCTGCGACGGTTTGCTTTGGGCTGGATTTTAATGACCCAAATTGGGATGGAAGCCGGAGAGAGGAAATTCATCTCTCGGCCACCGAGAAATGCCGCCCGGAGAGGGTCGGCAGCGGGGCTCGTACTGGGGACCGGTTCGAAAAGCGAGCGGCGAGCGGTGCAAGGAGCAGCGACAGGCCGGGGTGGGGAAGGGTCCGACAGTCCTCTGGACTGGACGAAACGCGGCGCAGGGATGGAGCAAGCTCCCATCCAAACAACTTCCCTTTGCTCTGGTTATTCCCAGTAATCGCAACGGCCAGTAATCCCCACAAACCAGTGCCCCTCGCTATCGCGGCAGCGGGATGGGCAGATCCAACCCGCACGGTGCAGACCTCGGTGCCAGCCCCTCCCGGCCGCGCATCTCCCAAGGCCGCGGGCTGTTTGTGGAGGCCGAAAGAGAAGGGCAGGGGCTGGGGAGCGGTCGCAAAGTCAATATGCGCTGAAGACACAATCTTGTACCACGAAGCCGCTCGATTTTTACACGCCTCGGAGCCTATGCCGCCAAATATATATATACAGTGTACATATGCACATGTAGTGTACACACACACACACACACACACACACACACACACACACACACATATATATATATATATATATATATATATATATATGCGCCATTCTTATCCAGACTCGAGGGGTTCGGTAATATTGGTACACAGGCGATATATATATATATTTTTGTGTGTGTGTGTGTGTGCGCGCTTCGGCAGTTCCTTAGAGAGATTTATGAGTGAAAGATCGTGCCAAAGAACGACCAGGCCGAAGCGGCTAGGTCTCTATCGATCTAGCGCTGTGTCTCGGTTTGTCCACATCCCAAGTGCTTTTTTCCACCCGAGACATTTCCCCGCGCGGTTTCGACAGTGGTCACACACTACGAAACAGTGGGTTAAGCACGGGAGGAAACGGGAACTGCGGAGTGAAGCCCCACAGCACGGAAAATCCACTCTTTCTTTTTTTCTTTTCGTTTTTTTGTTTTTAACTTGGCAATTAAACCTTGAGTGACCAAATCGGATTACAGAGATCCTGCTTTAAAGATTTAAAAAGTAAACACCCATCTGAAACAAATGCGTCTGAAAGCATTGTCTTAATTGAGTTTAAAGCAAAACAAAGCCTGAGCATTAATACTGGTTGAATATTTCAGGGAGCAAATACAACTAAAATATGAGTTGCAATTAACATAATTTCGTTCTTCTTCTGTGTGGAGATGTTTGGGTTTGATGTTTTGAGATGGCAGATTGCAAATCTAACCTTAATTTGCTATGAGGGCCTTCCTTTAAAATGTCTAGGAGCCATAATTAAAACTATTACCCTCATTTTCAGGAAATTCCTGTCTGGAAGCACCTTCCGAGGAGTATATTACAGGTTTTGAGCATGTTGGCTTTCGTTTCCTATTTTACACAGGATTTTTTTTATTATTGTTATTTTTTTTTTTAAATAGACTCCACCATCCGTTCCCCCACGGAGTTTCCATCCTCGAGCCCGGTATTTAATAATAGTTGTGCCATTTCTGCGCCGGGAGGGGAGGCCCCAAGAGCCGCCCCCGCCCTGGCTCCGGAGGGAGCGCAGTGTGAGCGGGGCCGGGGCCCGGTGTCCGCGGGGAGCTCGTGGGGCCCGGCTCGGTGGGAGAAAGCCGGGGTGCGGTGGGGAGGATGCTGCCAGGGAGGCTCGCAGGCTGGGAGCAGGCAGCAGGCAGAACGATGCAGATTTGTAAACAATTTTGAAAGATCTCTGAGGCTGCTCGGCTTCCATCACGGGGCACTCAAATGCTTTCGAGGGATATATATATATATATATAATTATATATAAAAATAGTAAGAGTGAGACTGGAACGGGGTTTTGCATCAAACATCAGGACCAGCCCCTCTTCTGTGCTTCCTAGTTAGGGCTGTAAATTCTCATTAGATATAAAGGCAGAAAGGCAGAGGCTGCATCTATCCGAGGGCGATGCGGGGATTGATTTTTTTTTTTTTTTTTTTTTTAAACCTAAACATACTAATCCAATCCCTTTTTTTATGATCTGTAACAGGGGACTTTTATTACACAGCATTAGCGTTCGGAAACGCGGCAGAGCCGGGGCGAGCCGGCCCTAATCAGAGCGGGCCGTCTCTTCGCCCCCCGTCTGGCTGCGGGAAAGGGGCGGCGGGGGGGGGGAGCCGGGGGGCCGCGGACAGCCGCGCAGGGACCCTGGGCAGAGAGGAGGCTGGGCACATCCCGGCTGGCACATCCCGGCTGGAATATCCCGGCTGGAATATCCCGGCTGGCACATCCCGGCTGGCACATCCCGGCTGGCACATCCCGTCTCCCGGAGCGGGAGGGATGCTCGCAGGCACCCTGCGGAGCGGGATCCCGTCCCGCCGGGGCGGGGGGCGGCGGGGACAGGCGGTGCGGGGCCGTGGAGCCTGCCCAGCCGTCCCGGAGGAGCTGGCCGGGCCGGGGGGGAGCAGAGGCTGTGCTGAGCTCCCCTGCGCCCCGTCGGTGGGGTGGGGGGCTGCTGTGGCCCCGCGCTCACCGAGACGTGTCGCTGCCCCCTCCCCACGCAGGTTTGGTTCAAGAACCGCCGAGCCAAGTGGAGAAAGCGGGAGCGGAACCAGCAGATGGACCTGTGCAAGAACGGCTACGTGCCGCAGTTCAGCGGGCTGATGCAGCCTTACGACGACATGTACGCCGGCTACCCCTACAACAACTGGGCCACCAAAAGCCTCACCCCGGCGCCGCTCTCCACCAAGAGCTTCACCTTCTTCAACTCCATGAGCCCCCTCTCCTCGCAGTCCATGTTCTCGGCGCCCAGCAGCATCCCCTCCATGAACATGCCCTCCAGTATGGGCCACTCGGCCGTGCCGGGCATGGCCAACTCCGGCCTCAACAACATCAACAACATCAGCGGCTCCTCGCTCAACTCGGCCATGTCCTCGCCGGCCTGTCCCTACGGGCCACCGGGCTCGCCCTACAGCGTCTACCGGGACACTTGCAACTCCAGCTTAGCCAGCCTCAGACTGAAATCAAAGCAGCACTCCAGTTTCGGCTACAGCAGTTTGCAAAGCCCCGGCTCTAGTTTAAACGCCTGTCAGTACAACAGTTGACGGACTTGACACAAACCACCTCCGACAAAGCACCGCCGACAAAGCAAAGCAGAAGCAAAGCGACGTTTAACGGAAAAGAAAAAAAAAATAAAATAATTAAACCCGATGATGATTAAAAGCAAAACCCAAGTGAGAGAGGGAAAAAATAAAGCACCCCCTCCCCCCCTACCAAAAAACAAAAAAGCCCCAAAACCTCCGCGAACTTCGACTGTCTAGAAAAAAAAAAAAAAAGCAAAACAACGATGCAACCAACAAAACAGCGCTTTAAAAATATTTTTAAAAAAATAAAAATAACCCCACCTAAAACCGTAAACGGACCAGAAAACTTTTGCAAGAGACACCGAAATCTGGTACATGGATGAGTTGCAATTTTTTTCTCTGGATTATGCGGGTTGTATGTGTTTACTTGAACTTGCACAGGAGTCGGTAAGGCGGCCGCTGCCCCGCGGGGAGGGCGGCAGGAGGGGACGCCTCGGTGGTAAGAGCTGGTGGGACGGTTCTTGGCCGCTTGTCGCACGGGAAGAGTTTGGTTAATGTTTACCACTGAGAAACGGAATCACATTCAGAAAAAACAAAAAAAAAGAAAAAAAGAAAAAAAAAAGAAAAAAAAATTGGGGGAAGAGGGGAGGGGAAAAAAAACCAAATCGCAGAGTAGAATCTGCAGGGGGAAAATGGTTGAAATATTAGGTATGAAACTATTAAAATAATAATGACAAGGGTCAACCACTTATATAAGGTTATATTTATATCTACCGTTGCATTGTGCCGGATCATTGTCCTTGGCCATTGAATAAACTGTTTTTAAAATGCATGATTCTTGATGTTTTTTCTTTAGTTGGAAGCTCTAATCCAGTCATTCCTGATACTAAGCCGCTCAAGGTTCCTACCTCTTCATCCTTTCCAAAAGACTGCAGTATCCCCGTTTGTGAGAGAGCACAGAAACCCTTCAGCAGTGCCAAAATTGTTCATCTTTTTCCCTATCCAAAGTATTATCCTGATAATGAAATTATCATTCATCTTTATTTAAATGCAGGGGGTGTTTTTTCTCTTTGAAAAGTAAAAACCAAAAACCAACCCCCGTTTAAAAAGTCTCAAAAAAAGACGAAAAATGGTTTGTTATGAAGTGATTACAGATACTGCATCTCTGCTAGAGAAACAGTGAGCCTCGGCGTCCGGAAAGGTTCTTAGCAAAGCTGAAAGCGTTCCTTGCTTTTCTAAATGTGAAGGAAAACCAAGGAACCAAAAAAAATTCTTAAGGTGTTATTATCTTAAGGTGTTATTATGTAAATATAGATACTTTTACAAATGCTTGTTGGGAAAAAAAAACAACAAACAAAACATGGAAATTATAAATATGATTTTTATTAATACGCATACAAAAAGCATATGAAGTTTAATTGCAGACATATTTGTTGCTTATTTTTGTTGATACTTATTACCTGTAGATGACAAAGAGACATAAAATGCACACGGTACTTCTTTCCCAGTGTATTTCACACCTGTGGTAAACGTTACGCTGGATGTTTCAATTATGCTGTTGTGGATAAGGATGCAGTATATATATTGTTTTATAAGTTATGTTTTGTGATTTTATTTTTTTTTTAAAAAATAAAATGGGAAGAAAAAAAAAAAAAAAAAAAAAAAAAAAAAAAAACTGAACCGAAACGAAATCTAGAAATGCCTTTAATGTTCTTTTCTGGCTGTGTTTAAGAGAGCAACTTAACAAGAAGAAAAGCAACTTTCTGTCCCCCTCGCCCGTGGTGGCATTTTGGGGAGGCCCCCTCCGCTTCCCCCGGTAGTTGCGCCGTCTCCCCGCGTCCCTACCAGCGTCCCGACAGAGAAGGAGCCCCGTTCCCTGCCCCCGCTCCCCGGGACAGCCCTGGCAGTGGAAACCCTCCCCAGGTCCAATTTTATGGCAGTCTGTTAGGGCTGTTTGCCGGAGCTGGGGATCCAGCCCTCCTTGCCGCTGCCTTGCTGCATCTCACCAAATCCCATCGCTCCGAGCCGTGGGAGGGGGATTTTTTCCTCCCCAAAGAGTTAATCCCCGCACCCTGGAGCACCCCCGGTGGGTCGCAGCCCTGGCACTGCTCCTTCTCCCGCAGCCGCTCGTCCCGTTTCGCTAAGGTGCGTTTTTCTCTTGTTTCTCCAAATTCCCCGACATTCTGAATTTTAAAGGTTGTTCGATTAATTCTCCCTCTCCTTTAGGTTCCTGCAAGCAGAAACCCCTCTGATTTCATTGCTATTTATTTGCTGTCTGATGACTATTTATTAACTATTGAGGTTACTATTAATGTTTTGTCCTAAATGCCGTAACTGATATAAAGAATCAATGAAGTATCCGCAGCCGGCGGCAGGACTAGCCATGGCTGGGGCCATTCCCGACCCAAACGGCCCCGTTCCCCGGGGATTGCAGTTCTCTGTGCCCCGGGGGCTTCCGTGCCCGTCCCGAGGCTGGGGGGCTGCTCAAGGGCTTCGTTTTCAACGCCGGGGCTCAGCAGAGCAGATCCGAGTCTCCCCTCGCTGTATTTGCTCCATCCCTCGCTATAGCCACGGGACTGTCACCAGAGCAGAACAAGGACTGATTTCCCCCCAGTTTCCAGGCGGGAGGGGACCTGCCAGCCCTCCGCTGGGATTTTAGCCAGGATTTTAGGTGTTCGTTTTCTCCTGTTCCTGGAGGGTAGCACCATTAGTCCTAAATCAGAGAAGCGGCGCTCACGTTTTGCCAAACCCTGCCCCAGGTTTCAGTTGTTGTCGGAGTCCTGAACCACCCAGCCCCTTCCGAAACTCTCTGCAGGAAGGAGTTCGGGGACCAGGGACACAGCCTTTTGTGCTGGTGTCCCTCACCAGTGTCCCCCCGCCCTGTGACTGTGCCACGGAAAACTGACCTGTAGCCGCTGGGCGACATTTGGGCATCTTGACACATTTATGGCTCAGGGAAAGGAAAATTCCAAGGAGACACTGAGCAGAAAGCAGCTCCTTCACCTTCCCTGTGCACTTTTACGGATGCCCTGCTCCAGCAGCCTTTGGGTCTCCCCCACCATGGTTAGAGCTTGAATTATTTTGGGATTTGGAGTGTTTGAGGCACGGCTTTGGAGCGCCTTGCCCCAGCACGTTTTCCTTAGCGGTGTGCTTTGGATGTGCCCAGGTGTGTGCCCACGCTGGGGCAGCCGAGGAAGGCTGTCATTTAATGGTTCATTAGTGCCCAAAGTCCCCACGGGGGCGGGGTGGGGCAGTATAAAACACCGCTCACCATCACCCTTCTCACTACGGTTTTTGAACTCCCCTTGCCGGCGTCTGGCTGGTGGGTGTTTCCACACACCGGAGGCGATGGCTTTCCATCCCTCGCCCTGCACATTCCTCCCGGTGGTTTCCAGCGTGTGAAGCTCAAGCTGGAATTCCTGAAGCTGCATCACTTCCATGTCGCGTGGCCCCATCCCGGTGGGACCCCGCCTTCCAGCGGGTGCTGCAGAGAGTCCCCAGACTTCTGCCTTCTGCTTGCAGGCTTTGTCAAGGCAAGCAGATCCTTGGAGCCAGAGAAATACCGGAATCAAGTTTTCCATTTGTTCTGGGTGTGCTGGCTTACCTATTAGCATTTCCAAAGCAAAGCTGCCTGGGGAGAGCTTTGCTTGGGTTTGCTTGGGAATGCTGTATAGTCCTGAGAGGTCCCAGACCAACACAAGAGTTGCTGCACAGTGGAGGCTCTGGTTGCACCAGCCCAGATGAAGTTCACAAATACTTTATGCCTCAGACTGTGCAGTCCGTTCAAGATTAAATGTCTTCTAATAAAAAGCTGTGGTCAGTTTAATTCTGACTTGCATACTTCTCTTTATCTGTGGCCTGGAACTCAGCAAACTATGCAAAGTCCCATTTAAATTAATGGGATGCTTCAGTACCGATTTTAATGAGGTTTTGTATAATAAAAATAACACCTAGAAATGCCCTAACATTTTGCTGCGATCTTGCAAACAAAAGTCAGTGGAACTGGGATAATAAAAATACAGGTTTTATATGAAACCTGTGAAGGGTTTGTCATTAACTTCAGCGGCACAATTTCAGGCCTTATTATTTTAGTATATGCTTGTATAAGTAAAAATTACTTTATCAATTAAATGAGAATCTGTGACTTTTCTGTTTCAGTCTGGCAACTTGTATGTGAAATATTTAGTTTGATGCTATTGAAACAGCTAAAATATACCAACCTATAAACCAGTTCATATACAAAAACTGAGAACAAACGAAAATACAAAACTACACATTGTTTTTGCTCAGTTTGCCCATCAAAGAAAGCTGAGTTGTTACTTCTAAGAAAATACTTCATATCCCTCCCTTAATCTATCCAAGAGAGCAGTTCTCTGCTCAGCCTCATAGAAAACAGTAAAAACCTCCTTCAAAGTAAAATATATTTTAATTAACAGAGCTGCAAAATAAAATCCACAGCTATGCAGCAAGCCTCCTCTGCGGCTCACCATTGTGTGAGCTGCTTGGACAAGCTGCTCTTATTAACAAGCTACAGGCTACGCTCTGTTCCAAACTGATTAAGCAGTAGGGCTGCAGGCAGATTTTCTATCAAAAAATGTTTCAATGGCAGCCAGCCTGTTCTTCTGCAGAATGATGGGGTTTTTTTACAGGAAAAAATAATTTGTTTATCCCCAACTCCAATTTCTTTAATGAAGAAAGTGTATGCACAAAAAAATTATCTACCAAATAACTTCCCAACAAATAAAAATTCTCATAGGAAATAAAGGAAGAAAAATGAAAGAACATATGTATTTGATTTTTCCCCCCCACCCCCCTTCTTCACTCAAGTAATTTCTTGCAGAAAGCCAGGTAACAATGTTCAGTCTCTGCTAAAGACAAGCAAATTTGCTCACAACTCTTCCCAGGAGATCAGTGGTGCTGAGCGAAGGCTTGTGCCCAGGGGCAACTCCAGCGATGTAAATGAGGAGCCCAGAACCAGCTCCTCCCGACACCTCTGCTGATGCAGCCCTACAATCCACGGCAGCCTGCGATTCCTCCCTGGAACAACATGTAAAACAGCACTCGCTCCGGGTTGCTAATTCAGGTCTTGCAGAACAGCTTCAGACCTCCCCCATCACAAAAAAGCGCCAGAAAACCTATGTGGTAATATGCAAAACCCAAAAATCTGACCTAGTATGAGCAGGGACAAAGTAGTGGCTGTCCCCCAGAAGCACAAAGTAATTTATATTACAGGGTTCAAAGTGATGCATGCCTGAGTATAGGAGATTAGCAGTGGGATTTTCAAAAGCCCTGAGTGGGTAAGGACCAGATTTAAAAAAAATTAAAAAAAATTCACTGAATCAGTCCTGGTGTGAGATTTTCCTAGAAGTGAGTTAGGCACCTGGGATTTAGACACTAAAAGTGAGACTTTTAGAGGGATTTAGATGTCTGAAGATACAGCTAAGTATATAGTGGGACCTTTGAAAGCACTCAGTACCAGTGTCTACCAGAGGTTTCTGCTCTGGCTCCTTCAGAGGTTCCTCTAACTGCCTGGGTGAAACTGTGAGAACCCAAACCCTTTCCAAAGGCTGGCTCTTGGCATTTGGGCGCCCTCAAAAATTCCTATTCTCCCTCCACTCCCTTCTTTTCTTTTTTCCCAGAAAGTTTAGAAGGAGAGTTCACTCTTTTAAGAGCTAATTCAGAAAAGTACTTAAGCACACAAGGAAATTACTCAGTGAAATGCTTCTAGGCATGAGGTGAAGCCCTGATCTCAGGGAGACCAGCTGGAGATCTGTCACTGGCTGCAGAGTAGTGGGACTGTGGTCCACGGGTAACCACAGCACCCAGCTCCCCTGCTATTAAAGCCAGCAAATTAAAGTTGCTTCAATTTAAACATAGAGTTAGGCAAGATGCAGAAAGCATTTTGGAGAGCTGTGCTTTTCACCCTCCCTGTTTTAAGTCAGATCCCAAACTTAATCTTACGGTCTCACAAAGCAAGACCCCACTCTTTAAACATTTACAGGGACAGGTTTTGAACCTTTTACAGAAAACCTGGAAATGCAGATGAGAAGACTGGGGGCAAGCCTGCTTCCCCCTCCCAGGGTCTGAGGAACACAGAATCAGCCTCCCCTCCCTGCTCTGTAGAAGGCAAAAGCTTTGGGGAGCATCCCAGACGTTAGGTCAGAAGTGGAGCCTGGGGCTGGAAGGTCCTGCACAAATCTCTATCCATCCACCTTCAGACCATGAGCTAAAGCTCACCAGGCAGGGGCTGGCACATCTGCTGGTCACGTTTGCAGGGGTCATCACTTGAAAAAGTCAGAAACTGCCAATCCATGCTCCTGTCTGCTTTCCTGAGCTGGACACAGTCCATTACTTGTCCTACCCCCACACACCTCATAAGGGAATGAGAATTATGCTCTGCATCTGCAGATGTGATTTAACTACTGGTTACATACCTCACTCTGTTCTATACATCTTCATCTATCTGATCTGAAATGATCCATCTGAAATCAGATCCTCTGATCTGAAATCATAACTATAAATTACTTATCAATGCACCCTTTGAGCTCTCTGCTCTAACTCCTCTAGATGGACATATTTCACTTATTCATCTCTACCTTGAATCCACTAATTTAGGCAACTCTGCTCTCCCATTGCCAACAAAACCACTTTAGAATACATAAACCTGACAGCTCCAGCTCTGTCATATTTACCTGATTTTCTTTCTTATGGTTTCACACAGTTCAGCATCAGCCAAATAAAAATGTATCACCCATTCCTCTGAGATGCAAAGTTAAGTTACAGACAGGGTTAAGGCTGATGGCTTAAAGTTAGGGTCAAGGTTTGTTGGAATTGGGTAGAGATTGGTTTAGAGTTGGGATATGGTTGGTTCAGCATTTAGGATTGTGTTTGGTTTATGGCAGGGTTTGGGTGAGGCATGGGTTAGGTGTAGGATAGCATTGGTATCAGGGTCACTGGGAGATCTCAGGTTGTGTTAGGATTAGGTGGTGGATGCAGTTTAAGGTGAGGTCAGGGGTTTGGATTAGTGCTGTGTTCAGATACTTTTGGTTTAGATTTGCCTTAGTACTATGTTAGAATAAGCATTAAGCTTAGAGTTGTGTTTGTGTCAGAATTTAGAATTTGTGTTAGTTTTAGGATTGATTTGGGAGTCACATGTCAGCCTTGATCATGTAATCTCTCTATGCTTATTTCTTGTGCAAACAGATCTGTTCTCTTTCTGTCCATCTAATTTTCCCTCCCACACACCCCTGTAGGTGTTCATAGGTAAGTTTCATAACACTTAATAATCCATTTTCCCCATGTTTTCTCATTTACCTGACCTCTTAGCCTATTTTGCATACATTCGTGTCTCACACACCTAATCTATCTCACAAATCTTTTCTTATAGCACTAATGTATTCACCCCTTCTGACACCCTTTGCCTGTCATGCCCAAGACATCAATGCAACTACTGCCACAATTAATGATATTTTTTCAGTTTCTTTTATACATACTCATTAAGGAAGCGCCTGTGACTACTTACCTAGCTAATTAATCTGATGCAAATTTCAATTAATCTTTCTGGATTTCCATAGTACATCCCAAACTATATATTTTCATTTCCCTCCTCATTCCATCCATATTCATTTCTCTGCTTACTCGTACCCAGGCTGATGAGCTTCCTGGTACCCACTCATCTGTATGTGCACCCACATCCTTCTTCATCAATCATCCTGTCCAGGATTTACTCTTCCATTAAGCATCTTTCTAATTCATACCATCAGGTTAATTTCTCAACGCTCCCAGCTCATGAATACTCCTCTGTCTCCTTATCTACTCAATACCTGGTCCAACCTGTTAGCTTGCTAATTGTTCCAAGCTTGGTTTTTTTCAGCATAATCTTTTTGTTCTGCATGAATTTTATGTGCAATATATTTACTCCATTACTATTTTACCTCATTCCTCCAAAAGTGTTTTTTTTGCTTTTCCCCATTTTTACTCCACTCTCCAGTCTGTGCACTTTATCTTTTTTTGTGTACATTGACCCCATGCGTTCTCCACTCCCCTGTGTTTTGTACATCCCCTCTTTCACAGTTCTCTGTCTGTGTGTTTGCAGGGAGTCTCGATCACCAGATACCCTCTCTATGGGTGCTACTCATCTATTATCCTATTCACTGCTCATCTATTAACTCTGCTATTGTTCTTCTTTTATCTGTTCCTCCCTCTATCTACATTCCCCATAATCAATGCTCCATTCATCCTATCAGCATATTTTATTGTCATATGTTTATTCCATTTTCCCAGTTATCTTTCCATTCCTTTACCCAGACAACACGTATTTTCTCTGCTGTGAACTTGTTCTTCTCAATCTAATCTCTTTCTCTCTAGGCCTTTAATTTATTAATTTGTTCTCTACGGGTTTATCTAGTCAATATTTCTAGCTAATACGAGCTCATCTGATAATTCAGCCAGTATATACACCAATGTCTTCATCCACCCACCCATCTGATTTCCACTCAGCTAAACTAGCCTCAGAATATTCCCAGTATTTTCAGTGGATCATCTTTTCCTTGTTACATCCATTTTCCTGTGTTAGATATATTAGTACCACTGCTGCTTGTGTCACTTCAATTTATGTAGCCAAACATCTCTTTACATACCTAAACATATCAACAGACACAGCATCAGTTCACATGTCCATTTTTGCCCTACATTCCACAGTTTTCTACCCTCTCTGGACTTATCTCCTTGCTACCTATTACAGCTACAGACTTACAATGCCTGCTTTCCGTGTTTCAATCTATCCAAATTGCATTTACTCCAATTAAATTACCAGCCATCCAGCAATTACTACTTCACCTACCCAGTCCAGCTTTTTTGCTTCCGTATTTATATGTTCCACATCCATACAACAAACCAATACCTGATACACAGACACCTAATTGCTCATTTTAACATGGCCATCACTCTGGGGTATGCTGCAGTCCATTCCATACATTTTTCTCTGTCAAATTTCCTTCCTTCCTTCCTTCCGCACCTTCCTTCCGCACCTTCCTTCCTTCTGCACCTTCCTTCCTTCCTTCTGCACCTTCCTCCCTTCTGCACCTTCCTCCCTCCCTCCCTCCCTCCCTCCCTCCCTCCCTCCCTCCCTCCCTCCCTCCCTCCCTCCCTCCCTCCC
>CM031869.1:9384234-9454953 GCA_018697195.1 Certhia americana
CCCTCCCTCCCTTCCCTTCTCCCTTACCTAGCCCTACATTTTTAAATATTTCTGTTTTATAGCAAATCCAGCCAGCCCCTCTTGTGTCCCCATATTCATCCCACAGGTTCACCCTGCAGTCTGTCAGCCCCCTCATTCCCAGCTCCACTACTCAGCCATTCATCCAGCTGCTGGATAAACTTTCTGCTCACCCAGGCAGGACTTACACAACAACACATCTCACTTCTGTTCCTGACATGCATCCAGACCAGCCTTATCTCTAGCTAGGGCACCTAGTCCATGTCACATGCTCAGGTTTTCCCTCCACCATCACATTTTCTGCATTAATATCAAATTATCCACCCTGTGCTCAGACCCTGTATATCTATCTAATTATGCCAATTATTCTAATTTATCCATTCCCCATATACCTGTGTATCTCTCCCCATTTAATTATGTATGTTTATCTCAACTTTCCATCAGTTTACACCATAAAATCCAGCATCCAGCACATGGGGCCATTTGATCTGGGTGCCCAATGCACTCTCCCTCATTAGACAAGAGGCAATTCAGTTCCACATAACTTCAGCACTCAGTGACCCAGCCTTGTATCAGACAGATGGACACAGGGTTACAGAAAGCAAGAAAGGATATTGTCTGAGCAAATGTCATGTAACCCCATGAATCTCAGAGCAGAAATTACAATCAGTTGTGAACAAGTAGAATTTTGCTTCTGACATGTGGGAGGGCCGAGACCATTATGCTAACAAAAGGAAGAAAAGTGCATGTTGGGAACAGACAAAATATTCTCTGCATCAGTGAAAAGTGTGATTTTTCACTGTGTGGGATTTTATCATCATACTGCCAGGGTAAGAGAAGTCATATCAAAGGCTCCTACCTCAGCTCTCCACTCTTTCTTGTAAGTTTTGTTTCCTGTTTTCCTTTGGTACTCAGAAACTTTCCCTGACCAGGTGAGTCTAAACCTGCCTACAGCTGTTGTGGGGGAGTTTCTATCCAGTAAAACTGGTGTCCTCTTCTTACTCTTAGATATCTTTTTTTTTTTTCCTGCTCAGATTCTGCACCCTGACCTGTATTCAAAAAAAAGCCTCACAGGACCAATCTGCACGGCTGAAGGGGGGAAACCTCTGAAGCCCTGAGTTTGAAAGAGTTCAGACCCAGGAATTTGAATTATCAGGATGCTGAGCTGTAGGATTTGGTTTTGAACATTTTTCTGGTTTTTATCTATTTTCAATTACTCTTGAAAACCAAACCAGTATCATTTGCTGCCAAAATTATTCGGGATCAGTGAACCATCAGGTAGCAACGACTGACAAAGCAGATTTGGAAGCACATGAAGTTATGCTTGCAAGTGCCATGGAGGGAGCTGAGGACTGGGATGCCCCAGGAGGCTTTTCTGAGTCCTTGCAAGCCGCACACGTGGCAGGAACTGGGGGAGTGGAGGGCAGGAGTCGGGAAACTCTTGGGAAAGTGTCATAAATACCTCTCGGAATTCCCTGAGATAGCAGAGACTGTACATGCACTGCTGGTGCAATCACCAGCCTCTGTGAGAAACTGTTTGTCTTGGTCTTTGCATTAGGTAAATGCCCAACCCAAAATCACTGATAACAGCAGACACCAAAAAAAGGAAAAAAAAAAAAAAAAAAGAAAAAACAACCCAGAGACAAGGTCTCCTTGGGCCCCCAATCAGCAACAAAAAAGGCAGCAACCAGACAGCCATTTAGTGAACATCTCAAAGCTATCTACTGTCTGCTGGAGGGGCTTTAAAGGCATCAGATTTGTGTGTTTGGCTCAAGCCAAGTGAATTGTAGTCTAAAGCTTTTCCTTGAATTCAAGGCTGTGTTTACTGCAGTCAGGGCGAGGAGAAGGAGGCAACCCCAAAGCCCTCCCTCCTCCTCTTCCCCCACCCTGCAAGCCCCAGGCTTGAAACTTGATTTAAAAAAAAAAATACAAGATTGAATTTCAGTTTGCAGGATTAGGGAGATGACTTTTAGGGGCTGCTTGTTGGAAAAAAAGGAAAGCAAAGCAGCTGGGAGGGATTAGGCTGAGCTGGCGTCTGCACTTTCAACTGATTCAATTTTGCTCCACAAGACATTGTATCTGAGCCTTTCTGGAGACTATTCAAAGCAAATCATTTTCATTTTACCATTTGGTAAGTGATCAGAGTCTATTTTTAGTGTCTTGGAAGCGTCGGGGGTTTTCTCTCTATCCTTTTCTTTTAATTTCTTTTCTTTTCTTTTCTTTTCTTTTCTTTTTTTTTTTTTTTTTTCCTTTCTCCCCTTTCTTCCACAGTTGAAAATCTGCATTTGGGGCATCAAGAACAGGCATGTTTGGAGGGAATGTTTACCACAGCCAGCAGCTTAAATTTATTTTATGCCTCACTTACAGAAGAAAGGGCACCAGAGAGAGATGTTGGGGCTGGCAGGGCTGTCAAACCACTCTCTCAAAAAGTCTCAGAGCCCAGACTCTGCATCAGTTTGGGTGGGTTTTGGGTGATTCCTTAGGATCTTGGCAGATCCCAGCAGCTGCATGTGGGTCCCTGCAGCCTGTGGGGCTGTTATCAGAGGTTGGGGTCCCTGTGCCCAGCAGCTGGGGGGGGGAAGGGAAACCAGGATACCTTCGAGAGCACAAGCTGATGTTTCTCCAGGTAATCCCCACCTCCCACTCCCCCTCCAAGGTTAATTTGACATCTCAGAGTTGTTTTGCAACATCTTTGGTGCCTTGGTTGTATCTTTCATTAAAAAAAGCAGAAATCAGAAAACCTTCTTGAAAATAAGAAAAGGAAGAGTCTTACCACTTGGGAGTAAGACTTTTCCTTTAGTTTAAATGCATTTTTCCACATTTTGTTTTTTCTTAATTTTATTTTACTGCAAACAAAAGAATTTGAAGAGTTTGACTTTCTTTCTTTCTTTCTTTCTTTCTTTCTTTCTTTCTTTCTTTCTTTCTTTCTTTCTTTCTTTCTTCCTTTCTTCCTTTCTTTTCCTTTCTTTTCCTTTCTTTTCCTTTCTTTTCCTTTCTTTTCCTTTCTTTCTTTCCTTTCTTTTTCTTTCTTTCCTTTCTTTCTTCCTCTCTCTCTATTTTCCTTCTCTTTCATTCTCTTTCCTTTCCCTTTCATTCCCTTTCCTTCTCTTTCCTTCTCTCTGTCTCATTCCTGGATGTTTGGTCTGGTACATTTCTTCACAAATTGAAACCCTTTTTCAAAAAGGGGCACAGGCTGGGTGGGGGTCTCACAGCATCCTCTGGCCCTCCACAAACACAGCAGCTCCCTTAGACTTCGGGGAGGACAAAGGCTTTTGCAAGCAATGGTTAAAAGCCTTTCTCTTGCTGGCCTTGCCACAGATTCATTGTGTGCCTTTAGGGCAAGTTATTTATTGTCTTTACACCTTCTCTTACATAAAATGCTTGTAGCAGAGAACAGAAAATGATAAATGCTAGGGCGTTTTCTACTTCACACCGTATTGCAAAATATCACTTTGCTCCAGGAGCAAGAGTGCCTTCTCTGCTCCCTAACCCAGAGATGGCAGATAAACAATGCAATATCAAATGCTGCATTTCCAAATCAAAAAATCCAGCCTTTGGACAAGTGTCCTTCAGGATTAATATTTTTACTTCTTCTGTTATATTCTCCAGGGGGGGTTTCTTATTTAAAGCATTTGCTTTGTGTAACAGGATGCAGGCTGCACTCCAGATCAGGTGGGTGAGTTTATTCAGTTTAGTTTGCAAAACAGGGGCAGGCTCCCTGAAGGGCATCCCTGGGCAGTGTGGGGTGTTTTGGAGGGACATGGAGCCCTCTTGGGACCACTGGTCCTTTGGGACACAAAGGGCCACTCACAATGAGCACTTACACTGCAAGATGCAGCTCCAAAAGATGAAGCAAAACAAAAAGGAGGAATGTAATGAAACACTCACTCTGTGCAGGGGGGAGAACAGTTTGTGAAGCCCTAAGAGCTCCAGATCCAGAAAATAAGCCATGGGTGAAGGCAGGGACACCATCCCCTGCCATAAGAAGGACCTTTAGAAAGGTTTGGTGAGATTTCTGGGATCAGCTATTCCTTAGAAATGAGGAAAAAGCCCCTCCTGCCTTGTTCTTGCTGTCCTGGGCTGAGCCTGCAGCCTGGCTGGGTGTTTTGGCCAGAGCAATCCTCCACCCCATAGAGCCAGGCAGCAAGAGCTGAGAGCCATTGCAATAGCAACAATTCTTCATTCACAAGCTGGAGCAAAAAAAAAGGATCTGCAAGCAGGGGGAAAGAAGGGGGTGGGGGGCAAAACACAACTGATCTTGTAAAAGAGACCCTTAAAAAATACCATACATGAAGGCTCTTGCTCAAGCTTTTTATTTATCAGTCTGCAGTCAGAAGAAGAGAATGCAATAAGTGCATGACACACAGGGAACTGGGGGTAGGAGGGTCTCTTTTAATAAAAAAGAATGGACCTGAACAAAGAAAAAGGTTCTGCTAAACTGATGGTGGCAGATGGCATCAGCCCCACCATGTTCCCTTTCAATTGCGGGAAAATATAGTAAAGCAATTTAATGAAAACGCTTAAATAAGCAAACAGTGCAGTTAATTGAACCCATATGCATTAGGAAGGAAATCTAAAGTATACTGATTCATTAAGTTTTATATAACTGTAAACCCCCAGAACCTAAGACAGAGTAAGAAGCCATGATGAAGTGCCAGCTAGAAGGGGACCTTCTACCCAGCTTCACTTCGATCTGTTTTGTTATGACAAGAACAAGTGGTTTTAACAAGTACACCATAAATCAGGAGTGTGCACTCCAGCCTGGAGTTTTCCAGGTACCAAACTCTGCTGCAAACTCACATTCCTTTTCCTCTGGTAGACATTTTTATTTTCCAAGACAGAAATAACTGGAACTTGGATGCTGCCATCTGCAAAAAAAAAATAAGCAGGGAAGAGCTGGTCCTTGAGGTCTTTATTATTTTTTTTATTCAAGAAAACTTGGTGTTGCTTCTAGATGACACTCCCAGAGACACTTTTAACTGACACTTTTAACATGACCCTCACACCTGGCTTTGGCAGGTAAAACAAACTCCTTTTTTTGGCAGTAAGCATGGCTCCCCAGCTGTGACTTTTGGACAGAATTAGGATAGACAGAAAGCTGGGACTGGAAAAGCAACTGCTACAACCACAGTTTAAAAACCACCCATAAATAAAATCCTGGGGAGAAAGCAGCTCTGGCACCATTGAAGCAAGTTCAAAAGTTCCCTTTGATTACAAAAAGGGCAGAGCTTCAGATCAGGAGAACGGGAAACCTCTGGAGATGTTTGGTTCAGGATTTGCCTTGTGTGATTTAGAACTGGAGGTATCGACTCTGTTAGCTGCTTTCACTGAGTTCTCCCTGGCTCATGAAACAAGATCCATTCAGTTTCCAGAGAAATCTGGTTTACAGCAAATAAAATCCAGCAAGTGATCATGAATTGATCCCAAGGCACAGCTGTGAGCTGGGTTTTGGGGTTTTCGGTGATGCTGATCCAAAGTGTCATTGCAGTGGGGAAAGACCTTCATCCTCAGTGATTTGGGTGAAATGAAGGTGACCTACGGCCAAGAGAAAGGTCTCAAGGTACTTGGAAGGGCATCCAGAGCATTTAGGCTGGTCCAGGAGGTCATCAGTAACCTGTAAAGACACTGAGGCCTTTCCCATCCATATTCACTTGCTATGTACAACCCAGCAGATGGAGGATGTAACAGGAGAAAAAACTACAAAGGCAAAAAATTGCAAAAATTAACTTTTCTCTCGTAAAGGTTTACAATGGAGGCTAAATCATTGCACAGTGCAATTCTTGTTATTCAGGACTTAAAAAAGCCCAGCCACTTGAAAATAAGCTCAAAGAAAGCAGATATCTTTAATGAACATGCAGAATATTATGGAAAAATGTATTGATTTTTTAAAAAACAATAAAAAGATGATAGATGTCAAGGTTGGATCTTCATAGAGACTTACAAATATAATGGTTTTTTGTCTCTCTGCAGGTGGTGTTGTGGGGATCCCAAGGGATGGGGAGTGAGGGGACATGGAGGTGCTTGGGGGTGACCTGACCCTGCCACCCAGAGCACTTCGGCCGTGCTGCAAAATAGATGCAGCTCCAGTGTGAAGGGAAAAGTTCTGCTGGTAGGTGACTACTGCAGCCCCTGTTTGAATTTCCTGGATGTCAGGCACAGTTAATGTCAGGGAGACAGAGGGAGAGCGGAATTGTTGGCCCCAATTCAACAAGGCACTTAAGCACAAGCTTAACTGTAAGTACGTACTTAAGTCCCTCCTTATATAGCAGAACATATGTTAACACCTCGCTGAAGCTTGGGCTAAGTGCATGCTCAAAGTTAAGCGTCTGCTTAAGAGTTTGGTTGAATCAGGACTGTTGTTTACTTCCAACAATTGATGTCTCCTGGACTATCCACAGTTCTAGTTGCAAACCTCATGCATCTGTTTTCTCTTAAGATTTATTAATAGAGCCATTCTTTCAAAAACACACGGCGACACAATCCTTGACAGTCTGCAATTGCTGCCTTCAGGAGAGCAGGGAACCAACAAGGCAGGAGCATTTCCATAGAGATGTCTCATGCCCTTCATTTTTCCATTTTATTGTAGGGAATTTAAGAGAAAGCAACAGTGTTACAAAACAATGTGCAGTCACCAACAATAGAAATGATCTGAATTTAACTTGATTACAAAAAGAATATGTTTCCAGTTTTAAGAACCGTGGAGATTGCTGGAATATAAACTAATAAATGACAAATTGCTTATGTAAATGTGCATCAGGTTAGTATATATACATGTAAATCACATAAATATAAAATTGGTCCAATAAATCAAACAGCTGTGTGAGGAAATCTTGAGCTATTGGACGTGGCTTAACTCCAACCTCAGATAGCAGAAGGGAGATTTTAGGGAAATTAAGATAATTCACAATTTGTGTTGTTTACAGTTATTCCCATTCCCACAATGATGAGAAATAATGCTCCTTGTTAAAATGGACTCTAATGAGTCTGGGATGTCAGGATGTTCTCTGGAATGACAGACAGGTAAGGCACCGAGCAACATTTTGTGTCTCCACTCACTTTTTTTTAAGGTTAATTCTCTTTTGCCTGGCTGTTGGGCATCTGTCCTGTGCTCTGCTCCCCTTTGGGAGCAAGGCTGTTTCCCCAGGCAGGTGTCCACGTCTCCCTTTAGGTCCCAGGGCAGATTTGGGGACCCGCCGAGGCGCCGCAGTGTCCCCAGAGAGGCGGGTGGCCATCCCAGCTGCAATTTCTCTGCCTGGGGCTCGGCTCTGTCACCAGCCAGCCCGGCCCTGCCGGGCGATTTCCCAGCAATGCTGGAGACTTAGACCACAATAGAAGGAAATCACTAAAGCTGAATTGCTCCAAGTAAGTCCTCAGCAGGGTTTGACTGGTAAATATTTAACAAGGAGAACTCCCTATCCTCTCCTGGTACATATTAAACTAATACATTTATTTTAACAAGGGAAACGGTTTCCCCAAGCTCCCGCTCAATTTGAGCCCTTGACTTCTACAAAAGCCTCAGTAAGGTTGGCTTCCTGGGGCTCAGTAATTCACTGGGACTAAACGAGAGATGGCTCTGAGCCATGAACTTGGAGTCTGGAGGCAACAGGACCTCCCCAAGGTTGGGGAGAGCTTGGTACTGGGGTTTCCATTCCCACCTGCCTTCAGACGGCTCCAACACCCACCTCAGGACATCCCTGCCACCACCAGCTTCTGAGCACTTCAGCCATCCTCTGGAGTCAGGTTGTATCCCATCAGTTCCGACACAGTTCCCATGGGTTGGAAGCAATTCTCATGCCAAGTTCTCCCCACAGAAGCTTTGTAAAGCGCCAGCTCCACCAGCACCCATCCCACACTTCCTTGATTCCCCAGTCCTCTCTGCTGCCTCTCCTGTGTTCAGATGGAGCCAGGTGTCATGAGTAAGGACATGATGCTGGGAGAGCAAGCAGCTCGCATTCCTCACATCCCCAGCTGGTGCTGCTGAGGGTTTATTTCCCCTTGGCTCTGCCCTTTCCTCCATTCCATGGACCAGAGGGGGACTTGCAACCCCTGAGCAGAAGTGCTTTTACTTCCAGTGATCCTCTGAGATGCCCAAATCTCTTTCTCCTCAGGAAACCCTGCTGAGCCACCTCCTCATGCTTTCTGACCTAAACAGGACACACTCACAAATGCAGCCCCACACACAGGAGCTTGGTTCTTCACAAGACCTTTCCACAGGACTTGGGGCTCTGTCCCCCTGTGGGCTGTGTCCTTTAGTGCTCCAAGCAGGAAGGTGGCTGCCCAGTGAATGCTGCTCTGCAAAACATGCCCTGAACAGCTCACAGGACATGTCACTGGTGCCACAGCCCATCCATGGGCACCCACAAACTGCATGGTTGCTTTCCCTGCCGTGGCATTGCTGCTACTGGGGGCCCCAGAGATGTTCCTAAACCCCTGCAAGCAGTGGAGGCTGCTGGTGCTATTGCCTGCCATCCCAGCTGGCAATGTGGGCTACAGGCAGGCTCTGAGGCTGCTGGACTCTCTCTAGCTCCCTCACTAATATTTTTTCAGACTTTCCCTCAAGGAAATAAGAATCTCAGAACTCCCAACTTTGCATCTTTGCTCCAAGCCATCCCATGACTCCAGCACTTCCACTCTGACTCATGGGTAGAGGGCAGGTTTGAACAACTGTGGCTGCTTCTGCCAAGGCAATTATGACTCCTGGCATCACAGCCCAAAAGTCTCTGGGAAACTTTCCCTACTCAGCTTATCCTGGTTGCAGTGTGTGAGATGATGTGTGACGTTCCCAGGAGAGATGCAGGTACTTGAGGGGGAAAACAGAAGAAGTGAGACACTGGGAAGAGCTCCCTGGTTCCATAGACCACCTTCTGCACACTTGTGCATCTCTCCCTGTGCCTGATGGGTAAGTAGTGCTGGGAGATCTTTTCAGGTGATGCTGTGAGCATGAAAACATCCAACAAATCTTGCTGTGGCCTGAGCATCTGACTTCTTCTCTCCTGCCACTATGATCTGACATGTTTACTCCTTGTCACCACTATAATATGTCTCCCTTCCCCAAGTATTCCAGTCTGCCTTTAGTTTTTCCCAATATTTAATAAATGCCCCTCTTGAAAAGGGCTGAGGGGAGACAAGGAATATTTGCAATGTTTACCTTACCTTCACAAGCAAACAGAAAGTCCATCCCTGATCCTATCCCCACCTGTCCCAGCCCACATCAGGCAGCGAGGTCTCTCCCACTGCCAACAATATCAGTAGGAAAATCCTTTCCACTCTGCTTTTCTGGGATTGTGATTCCAGCAAGCCTTACAGCAGCTTGGCAGTACAGTAAATAAGAAACAGATTTCCAAATGTTTTGATTTACCATCTTTTTCTTTGTAGCATCTAAGCCTGGGGGCTGAGGACCTGACTCCAGAAAGTCTCCATCCAGATCACCAACCTGCACCCGCAGGCAGTAAACCCACAGTGAAGCAGGACCTGGCATGGGCTCAGCCTGCCAGGGGAGTATCCCAGAGGAGAGCGAGCCATGCAGAGCAGCAGCTCATCAGGCCAACAGAAATCCACACACGGCTCTTTAGAAGTGCCCAGTTCCAGTGCAAAATGGAAAATTGGACAGAAAAGAAGCCTCTGGAGCACATCCCGTGCTGAGGGTGGTAAGCCATGAAACATTCACTGCAGTTGCTTCTGTGCTGCTCTGAGTTGTTGTGCTGTTCCTCTCACCATTGTCCCCAGCTGCATTTTCCCCACATGCTCTTTGACACCCGTGAGTGGTTTAATGGCAGGTCTCAAAGCACTGGGACTGATCCTCTTCCCTCGTTAGCATCAGTCCAGAGTGACTTCATCAGCTGGAACAAGCCCTGGTGCATGGGCATGCAAGAGGAGCATGAGTGGTAGGATTCAGGTACTGATCCCTTTTATAACAGAAAACCCATTTTCAGGACTTTTCCTAATTTTGCTTTAACTGGCCTCTCCACTTGTTGAACTAGGGAAGTTCCCACTGAGTTCAAACCCTACCCTACAATATTCCTTGAGATGGCTCCAGATAACATGACTTTATGTATCAGAGCATGATGTCATATCAAATACAGCACTCACGTGAAAATTACCTCTTGCGCAGCATGAGGCTGAACTCCACTCAGTATCACAATTTTGGAACAAACTTTGAGCCCTTTCTCAAGTAAAATCTCTGTGGGATACTGTTACCTTGCAGAATAAAGGCTGTTTTCCCTGTCTGATTCACCCAGGTGATGACTAAGCTCATGAAGGATTCCTCATCCAATTTGTTATTCACAGATCTTTCATCCAACACTTTCTCCCAGCACAGGAAAAAACCACACTGCAACATAATACAGAGGGAAACCTCTTCTCTGTCCATGTCTCATTGTCCCATAACTACATCACTCAGGATCTGCAGCCTTGGAGAAATAAGTCATGACACCTCAAGGAAGTCCTCTGGAGAAGACCAATTGCTGGCCTGCTTATTAAAACCTCCAAACTTTACCCCCATAAATTAATCCTTCTTTTTTTTAATACAATATTTCACACATTGCAGATCTGGTTTTTGAATATGTCAGAATCAGTTAATGGGCTCAGATTAGTCCTACCCTGATTTTAGCCAAAGCCAAGTGTCAGCAGTAAGAGATGCAGAGTCCAACACCAACGTGCCTTTGAGCAGAGTCCTGTTGTCTGCTGTGCAAGGGTAACTTGCAAAGTAGGCAGATAAAGCACGTGCTTATGAATTTCGTAATGCTGGCACTCAGATGCCATGGTGCAGGGTAATCCCAGGGATCATGCAGGGAATATTTTGAGGGCAGAGCTTCAAAGCAGTGTCTAGATGCTGCAGGAACTGATGCTGGCATGGATTTATTTCCCAACCATCATTTTCTCTATTATTTTCTTAGCTACTACAGCTCTTGTTTTAATCTCAGGTGTCAAAGCAGGGCAAAGTGGATCAGAGGCAGTCAGTGCCATGGCTAGAGGGGACAATTCTTGCCTCCTATGCATGTGTGAGCTGGGAGGGAGGACCTGGAATTTGTCAGTCTCCAAAACAGACTCTCAGGTGCTTCTCATGTTGTTACCCCTTGTGCAGGCACTCAGGAACCTACTAGAGCCCCACAGCACCATCACAGCTCTGTGTGTGGAGGTGCTGCAGTGTGGTAGGCACAGGCTGGAAAGCAAAAATGGCACAGGCAGCTTCCATGAGCAGTCCAGGGGTGTCCAAAATCCAGCCATGGACACAGGCACAGCATATGGTCACACACCAATAAATAAGACAACAGAGTTATGGTGGGCAGTGCTCTGTACTAAATGGGCAAAGTCCTATTGGGTTACAGGACAAAATCAGCATCACCCTGGTGAGTAACTTGGGAAGTAATTAAAAGCAGTTTTATAAGTGCCAAATCCTGCTGAGCAATAGACCAGTAAAACTCAGTCTTCTGAGGGATGGATGTGAGGATGGAACACACAGGCCAGGCTCATGCTGCAGGTGTGACAGTGCCTGCCCATCCCCACCTCCTCTGACACATGGAGAGCTCAGGGCACTTCACATGAGACCCAGTTACCCTCTCCCTCCCATATTGCACATTTGGGAATGGCTCCACCTGCTTTGGAGCTGATTCACACAAGGTACTAACCAAAAAAAAAAGAAAACAAAGGGCCACACTCCCAAAAGGCTGGACCAAAATCTTTAAGCAGTTAAGCTTTGAGACAGCAGTGCTCCCAGGGCCGGCATGCCCTGCATCCCTCTGATCTGATCACCAAATACCTCCAGGCTGGGCATCCAGAAATAGAGGTGACTGGGAAGAGCCAGGTGTTGCCCCAGATCCAGGCTTTGGGTTTTAGCAGTTCAGCCTCAGCAGGAGGGGCAGGAGGCTCTTTCTAAGATTCCAAAAGGAAACACAGCAGTGGGACATACCCAAGCCATTGGGTCCTCGCTCCCTGAGTCCTGCAGCCAGCCCTTGGCTGACCCAGCACCAGGGCCTGGGGAGCCAGCTCGTGTTCCTAGACCAAGGCAACATTTTTATCATGCCAATTTAAACCATTAATAATTGTCTGCCCAAACCCTCCCAAGTTTCCAACATTATGTAAACAGAAGTGAATTAAAATTATTTTTTTCCATCAGTGTTTGAAATGTGCGATGCTTTTTCTAAACTGCCCCACGAGCAGAAGAGAGAGGGGGGTCTGAAACAGTTCCTTGGCCTCCAGCCAGGTCCCAGCAAGTACTTTATATCTCACTTCAAGACAGGCAGAGCAAGGGTTTAAGAGGCTTTGAACACAAACAGCGTTAGGTTAGTTAAGTCCTGCTTTGACCAGTGGTGAGCAATGAAGACATAAACAGATTTCATTTGAACCGGGCTTAATGTAGCTGGGTTTACAGAGTCTCAGCTGATCTCCACATACATCAGGAGTGGTGTATATTTAGGGTGGCAGTGTGGTCCCACAGGGAGGGCAGCCATCCGGGTAGGTGCCCCGGCGCCGGTGCTGACCCCCCATGCACCTCTCAGTGATCCCCACCACTCCTTTATCTGCAAAATGGAAAGAGTTGACCTACTTCACAGAGCAAACCTGGAATCAATTAATGTCTAGCCTGCATTTAGGAGAGGCAAAACACTATATAAACATTATGTATCATTTAGCTTCTGAGGAAAAGCCATCGCCTGACAAAAGGGGCCTCTCCTTTCTATTTTATGAAGTCTGGTTCGCAATGGTGCATGCCTCCTTGACTTTTTTGGCCTAGCCCTAATTTTCACCAGCCCAGATTGCAGGAGATTTCAACTCACAAAGTACATTAATTTCCCTCATTAATAAGTGGGAGTGTCCTTGCTGAGAACCCCCATTTCTAATTTGTCTCCCCAGGACAAAGCTGAGGGCCAGCCAGCATCCACTGCCTGCTGGGCACCAGGACAGCTGCTGGCTCCTCCCAAGACCAAAGACATTGTTCAGAGGGCTGCTTCTCACCTGATCTGTCTAATCAAAGGAGTCAAGCAACATCCCAATGCACCACTTCTCTGAGCAACCTGTGCCAGTGCCGCCCCACCTTTACAGGGAAGAATTTCCTTCTGATATCTGATCTAAATCTACCTTCCTTCTTCCTTAAGCTTAAAGCCATTCCTTCTTGTCCTGTCACTTTATTCCATTGTGAGCAGTCTCTCTCCATCTCTCTTGTTGCCCCTCTAGGCACTGGAAGAGGATTTAAAGTCTCTCCCTGGAGCCTTCTTTTCTCCAGGCTGAACAAACCCAGCTCTCTCAGTCTATTGTGAGGTTAGAGGATCTTACCTATTTGTGATGCCTGACTCCTGTATTTATCCTGAGTTACTCACCAATGTCATTGTTGCACTCTCCTGCCATTAGCATTTTATTTTCAGTTAAAAAAATATCTCCAGACCCTTTATGACAGGTGTCCCTTCACATTGGTTGATGTCCTGCAGTCTCCTGCCCTTGCACACCATTCCTTCAGCCTGTCTGAGTCCTTCCTATAAACACAAGAAGGCTCAGGATTGTTTTACCACACTACACAAATTTTTTTCCGCTCACCACTAAAATAATGAAAACCAGGATTACCAAAACTCACATCCCAAGCTGGGGGTGCCAAGCAGGGTACTGCTGCTGCAGGTGCAGTGCTGCTGGTGAGAGCCAGCCCTGCATTTTTGGTCATTCAGGGATAGCAGCAGTCCTGGCTCATGGTGACCCTTGTCACTCACCCAAACACAAATGCTTCAGGAATTGTCTCTGTTCAGTGACAACAGTGGTGTGGCCCAACTAAAGTCAGTGATGCTGATAACTCAGTCACACTGTTTGTAGAAGGATTTGCTAATTTAAATAAGCAAAGGTCCTTTAACATTGGCATCATTAGCTCTGAAATCTGCAATAACTATTTCTAGGGACAGCGTTTGTTCCCCCCAGTTTGGCTCTGTCCTTGAATACAGCATGGGAGCAAACCTGCAATTCAAAGAAAATTCCAAAAAACAATTTTTGTGTCACCCACAGGTGACAAAGCTGGGCTACCCCAAGTAAAACAAAATTTTAAAAGGAAGATAAATAATTAAAATAAATAATTGGCAAGAAAAACTACCTGGAGATTGTACATGCAGAGTTATGTGGGCTGTGTTTCTGGAGGAATGAACAGAGTCTGCATGGCTGGGAGAAGACAAGGTACCCCACACCCCACTGATTTTCCATCTCACTGGACCATATGCTGTGGAGATGTTGGAAAAAAGCAGGTTTTCATCTCTCCACCAAAAGGGTCACATCATGAATAAGAGCACCACATATGTTTCCATCATGTTGGCAAAGTTTTAGGAAGTATCCCTCATAAAACACAAAATGATTACAAATGAGAACATGAAAAACAAATTCAGCAGGAGCTTGTGTCACTGGTTTCTCCCTCACCCTTTTACGAGGAGCTCCTGTTCTCAGCTCTCAGCTGGCTTGGGGAAGGCTTTAGGGCACAAACACTACAAATGGCAACCCAGGGCTGGGCTCTGAAAGGCAGATTTTGGAGAGCAATGCAGACGAGCTTTCTGGGGTTGGTGAGAGGCAGGCACAGCAGCAACAGTGGCAGGCAGAGCTCTGCAAGATTGACCCACTCTGCTTTGTAGGGGTGCATCAATAATTTTGCTTAGATACTCATGTTAGGATCGCCTTTACTTTATGGCTGGAAGCCAAAATACAGTGAGAAGGAGGATATTTTCTAGAAATTCTGTCCTGTGAAGGAAGTGAGGAACTGGCACAGATTGCCCAGAGAAGCTGTCGATGTCCCAGCTTGGAAGTGTTCAGGGGCAGGTTGGATAGGACTTGGAGGAGCCTGCTCAGGTGGAAGGCGTCCCTGCCCATGGCAGCAGGGCTAAAACTAGAGGTTCTTTAAGGTTCCTTCTGACCTACACCCTTCTGGGATTCTATGTTTCTTTGGCAGCGCTGAACACCCACTGATTGTGCAGAATCACAAGGAATAGTCCATACAAAACTAAGAAAACTCACCTGATGTTATACCAGCAATGCCATCAAAGGTACAACTTGTGGCCGCCTGATGGCCAGGCCATGGAAGGTGTGAGCCCATTTGCACAGGGGCAGAGGAGTAGCCCTGAGCCCCCAGCATCCCTGCTGCAAGGCACACACCCCTCTCCCCCACCACCCAGCCAAGAGAGAGCCCAAACCCCAAATGTACATTCCCCCCGGGCACTTTGCTCCCGTTGGTCACCCCCACAGTCATTTCTTGGTCCTTGCCTCAGCACAAGAACAGGAGTTGGGGTGAAGTGAAGCTGTGCAGCCAGTCCTGCTCTGCTAATCCCCACTGCCTGCATGACTGCAGGGGTCAGGGTGCCTCAGCCTTCATCATCTCTAGCACATCAGCCTCTGCCATCCAAGTCACCATGCCCAGGCCTTGGGGTGCAGCTCTGTCCTGGCACACCTCGTGCTGCACACAGGAACAGCTGCTGCCCACAGGTCTCCTCTTCCCTTCTCCAATTACCCCGAGCTGTGTAGGTGTGCTTGCACCAGAACAGCCAGACGAGGCCAAGCAGGTTGTTCCAAGGTGCTAATCAGCATCAGAGCACAGGAACAAGCTGCTTTGTTCTGAGGTATCACAGCCCATTTCCTTAGTGCAGGTTGGTTTGCTGGCTCAGAGCTGCTCTTTTGCTGTGCTGAAGCTGCTTGATCTTAGAAAGAGGGAGCTGGCAGGGAGAGCACTGGAGGCCTGGGCTCTAGTCCCAGCCTTGCCACAAGGTTTCCAGGAAAAGGACCTGGGCTGTGATCCGTTCCCAGCCCACAGCTGCTCCAGCTCTCAAGGGCGACATTCCTCCCTCCATCAGCAGCTGCCCTCAGCACAGGGCCAGAGCTGGTGGCTGCACTTCCACCAATTTAGCTCACAGAAAAAAGAGAAGATATTTTCAGAATTATTTTCAGTCATGAAGGGTTATTCATCAATCATTCTGGCTTATTTCAATGAAGGTTTGAAGCACAGATTGTAGGCAGAACTCTGACGGCCACCAAGCCACTGCATTTTGTCTAAAAGGAGTTTTAACTTTTCATCCTCTCATGACCTGGTGAAGATTTTTACTTTCTTGATGTCCACAATCTCTCCCAATATGCCAGTATGTTCACAATGATGATGTTGCAACCTGAAGGGAGAGAAGAGCATGGTAAATACATCCCCAAATGCTGTGCAAAATGGGAAGGGTCACATCTAAGGCACATGGAGAACTGCACCCTTGGCAGGCACCCCTCCATCCACCCAGCAGAGCAAAGAGCAGTGGAAACATCCAAAGTATTTTGAGTGATGAGCCTCCTGACTCTTTAATATCTTTACTTACTTTAATATCCTTCAAAATAATCTTCTTCCATAAGATCAAAGTAGGCAGCCCAGGAGTGGCTTCACAACATGTGCCATGTGCACGCAAAACATTTGCAGAAGCCCCAGTCCTGATAAGTGACAGGGAGGAAATAACACAGAGAATTCTGATAATAACCACAGTCACCTGGAGTTTGGGGTAAAAGGGAATTTTTTGTTATCCAGGGAATTATTTCTGGACTCCAGGCCAGACTGTGGGTTTTTTAAACAATGGGTATCAAGCTGTGATCATAGGCTTGAATCACATTAAGGTTAACCCAAGATATGTAAAACTCAGCAGTCTCCATTTGCGGGATTTGTGGGAGGTTTTTCTCATTACATGGTTTAGACTTGCTGCCTGGGGTTAGTTGTTCCCCACACAAGATCCAGAGAAGTCCATTGCTGAGGGAAAGTCCAGAACAGCCTGGACTAGAGCTGTAAGAAGAAGGTAAGTCCTCCTCACTTTCCAGACTTTAAAGCAAGCACATTCTCCAACCTCACTGTGCCCATAAACCTGGAATGAACTTTCATATTTCTCCCAGGTGTGCTGAGGGGAGGGACATGAGAGCCAGACCATGAGGATGGAGACTTGCTCAGGGCTCTGCATTCACAGGAGACCCAGGATTCTGTGAATCCCAGGACATGCCAGGGCTGGGCACAATGAACAACAGTGAAAAAAAGTGAATTTTCCATCAGGAAATTGATCATGTTTGGGATGAACCTTGATCCCACACCAATACTGCATGGTGCTGGGAAATGGCATTAGTCCTCCTGATGGGAACAAAACTAGTCCATTTCCAGCACATGCCATATGATGGTGCCATCCTGGACTCTCAGCACTGCTCATGCTGAGAGCAGTCACATCTTCCCTAGGGAAAACAGACTTACAATATCCTTTTTTTCCAAGAAAATAATTCAGTACCTCTAAAAGGTATCTTGTTCTGTGACTTGGAGTCTCTCTTGTGAGAGCTGCTCCACCATTACTGTTCAGTGTATCATCCTGGAGATCCAGGAAGGGCAAATACAGGTCAATAAATGGGATGGTGAAACAAAACCCATCCATAATGGTGATATCAGAGTGGCGCTAAGGCTTTTTAATATCATCCAGCAGCTCACTGAAATCTTTAGTGATTTTGTGCTGTGAGAAAGAACAAGCACAGGAAGAAAGCACTGTCAGCAAGAAGGAGGTGACACTTAGGGCTGTCACCCCACAGAACCATTTGCTTCAGACCAGCTGCTGGCTGGAAAGAGGGTTGTCTGTGATCCCCATCCCCAGTGCCTGGTTGGAAAAGGCAGGGCAGGAGCTCCTGGGTGCTGATGGGGATGCTTATTCCAAAGAGAGCATCCTGGGGTCTCCTGCCCACTCAGGCAGGCAGGACCTGCAGCTCTGCAGGGACCCCTGACCTTGTGTGGGACCCAAAGCACTGTTTGGTTTAGTCTAGTACTGAACTGGTGACTTTCTGGCCCAAAGGCAAGAACACTCTCAGGCAAGTCACCCTGAACTGGTTAGTTTTAAATTACATTTGCTAAAAGCAAGAATGAGCAGAAGAGTTGGGGGAAGCAGGGAGTCATGTTTGCTCTACATTGCTCTAATCATTTACATTTCAGTGACAGCTTTACTGCATTTATTTCCAGTCAGCTTTGCAAAACCCCTTTATTAAGCAGTGCAGAGCTGTCCTGCAGAATGCGTTTCAAGTCCATAGTGGCATTTTGGGTACGTCACATCACTGGGCTGCAAGAGCACGGGAAGGAGCACGACCTCCTGTGAGTGTTCACAGAGAGTGAGCCCAAGCCAGTCTGGACAGGGTTCTTGGCTTGACATGACCTAAAAGGGTTTCTTTTTAAATTTCCCATTGAAGTTAAACAAACTCAGACAAAGCACAACAAAACTGATTAAGTTTCTGATGCTTTAAGGTCTATGTGCCATTAGACTCGTTTTAGCTGTACATGTGATGAAAGGAGGTGTGTTGGATCTACAGCCTGGATAATTGTAGAAGTGGGCAAGGAAAGAAAAGGAAATTTTTCCTCCACTGAAAGCAGTTCATCCACATCTTTCCCTGCGAAACAACATCTGACACTTGCAGACAGTGCTGACTGCCCACAGCCCACCTGCTCCAGCGTGACAGGGTTGGTTGCTCATGTTCTGAGCACAAACTGGAGATAGAACAATATCTATGCTGCCCTCAGTGCCTGGCTGTTCCTTCCCTGCCATGCAGGATGAGGAGGACGAGAGACAGGAGGCTGCAATCATCTCCCACCTCTAAACCTACTGAGTTTGGTATGAACCCCTGGAGGAACCAGCAGAGACCTTTCCTGCTTCCCTGCACACCAAGGTCTCTTGCAGGCACAGCCTGGGACTTGCAGGGGAACAAAAGCCTTTCAGCCCCAAAATCAGGTGACGTTTTTGCCAGGTTATGTCATGACATTGGGCAGGTTTGGGCTGGGACACATGGTCATAAAGAAAAGCAGCCACCCAGGGTTGGGGGTGACAGGGGGGCCATAAAACTCCCAGCAACTGCAGGCGGGCCAGTGCCTCCTGTGCAGGACCTTCAGCTCATTTGGGGCTGCCAAGGATTCTTTGCCTGCTTCAGGACCTGCTGCAGAGTCCTGTGAGCTCTTATTAAGAAGAAGCTTTGTGGTTCACAGTCTGCACAAGCAGTAAACTACATTGGAATTAATCCTAAATATATTTTTAAAAAGCAGAAAAGTTGACTTTTTTAGGTTTTCTTTCCCCTCCCTCCCCCCCCCCTTTTTTTTTTTTTTAGCAGAAAAACCTGGCCTTTTGAAAGTTTATTTTGAAATTGAAATAAGGCTGACTGGGGCCTACACTGAAACAGGGATCACAGCTAACAGAACGTCTCTGTATGGAATACAACAAGGAAATTATTTCCTCAAGGTGGAAATTTATTGCTCCAAGGTGGAAGGCAGAGTGTTTTAAAGAGGTTTTTAATTAATAAAGGGAAACGTGCCAAGAATGTGTTGCATGTTTGAGCTCTCTGCATTAAATACTGCTAACCTGTTGAGGGTTAATTTAGGCTTCAATTAATAAATAACAATGCACACAGAGGCATAAACAGCCTCCTGCACCTTCAGCAAAATGCATCTAGATGGCTCTATCACATTTTAAACAAATTTTAGGCAAAGAAATGTTGTCTTTTGGGGTGCCAAGTAGCTCAGGGCACTTGTCTCCTCAGGTAAGGACACAAAGCCAAGTACCAAATGCCCCTGGAGCTGGAGAACAGCAGTGTGGTAGGGCTTGGCAGGATATTTATAGCATCCCTGGAACAGGAAGGGACTGTGAAACCCTAAAGAATTTTTCTGTTTGCCATTTTTTTCTGCAGTAATGCCATTCTAGGCTTTCTCACCCAAAGCCAGGATGCAATTTCCCAGTGGTCCCAGTCCCTTAGGTGTTAAGTCTCACTGACTTTCATCAAAACTTAATCCTACATGGCCCAGATTTTCAAAGGCATTTAGGCTCTTAAACTTGCAGATTTGTGCTGAGTGGGATTTTTTTCAAAGCACCTCAACATTTTAAGTGTCTCAGGGGGGAATGGTGCCAAATCTTATCCTTCAGGTTTTCTTCCTCATGGTCCCCAGTTGAGGCATCTCCTGGCACTGGGTTCCACAAGTTCAAAGTGTCAGGCTCCACCAACAGACACACACTTACCCTGATTTAAATTTCTCCCCACTTTGCCAAGCGCCAATTTTCTCTCTCATAGACATTCAGCCCAGACTGGAGCATCTAATCCTCCATGTCTAAATCATTCATTATTTCACGCACTTCTGCATGTCCTCCCTTCTACCAGCAACACAGAATAATTAACATATAAAAGTCTGGTGATAAGTGAAGTTTACAATCCAAACTAGAGGAATGAAGGCTCAGAAGTGAACATTATAAGAGCCCTGTGCCCATAAACATCCCACTTCTGGTGGGCTACCCCGCCAATTAATTACAGGCAGAAATTCTGGCTGAGCATTCATTGCCCACATAAGCCCCTTGCTGGAAAATAAACCTCAGAGTTGTCAGGAGAAAATAAAGTAGGAGATGGTGTGCTGGAGAGAATAGGACATGACTTATGTTTTATTGGGGGGGGGTGGTGGGTTTGTTGTGTCTACTTTGCTGTAGTAAAAGAAGAAAAACTCCCCTCCTTTAGGGAAAAAGAAGCTGTGCAAGAATACAATGGCCAAGCTACGGGTTTCTCAAAAAATCAGGAATTACAAATTTTCACCTTTTCTCATAAGCTAATACAAGCATCAGCCCCTCTTGGGCCAGGTGGCCCCTGACACCTGGGTAGAGAGCTTTACCTGGCTCCTGGGTTTGGATCCCCCTCTCTGGTGTGGCTCAACCATTGAGCAGAGCTCCACACTCATCCCTCTATTGTACTTGAGGAGCTTGAGCCTGCAGAGGGTCTGGAAACCTTTGGCTGTCCCCTCTGGTGTGTGTGTGCAGTGCTGTCCACAGGTGAGACACACAGAGCAAAGGCAGTGAGGAGCATGATCTGATATCACTGAGCCCCAGAATGGTTTGGATTGGAAGGGACCTTAAAGACCATCTCATTTCACCCTCTGTGTGGGCTGAGATGCCACCTACTAGATCAGGTTGCTTAGGGCCCCATCCCACCTGGCACTAAACACTTCCAAGAATGGGACAGCCACAAATTTTCTGGGAAAACTGTACCAGCATCTCATCACCTTCAGAGTGAAGAATTCCCTTCTAATATCTAATCTAAACCTGCCAGTGTGAAGCTATTCCTCTTTGTCCAGTCACTTCAGGCCCTTGTCCAAAGTCCCCCTCCAGCTCTTTTGCAGGCCCTTTAGGCACAGGATGGGGCTCTCAGACCTTCTCTTCCCCAGGCTGAACAGCCCCAACTCTCCCAGCCTGCCTCCAGAGCAGAGCTGCTTCATCCCTCTGAGCACCTTCTTGGCCTCCTCTGGACCTGTTCCATCAGACCCACATCTTTCCTGTGCTGAGCACCCCAGTGCTGGTCACAGTGCTGCAGGTGAGGTGTCATGAATGTGCAGTAGAGGGGGAGAGTCCTGTCCCTTGACCTGCTGGTGACGCTGAGTTTGAAGCAGCCCAGGGTGCAGTTGGCTGCAAGAAGTGCAGCAGCTCTCTCAGCAGGGGATGGAACTTGTGTACAGCTTCAGCAAAAGCTCACTGGTGTAAATAGCAAGAAAGATCTGTGACCTGGAGAGAGGGGGAGATGAGCCCAGACAGCTGCCTGTGGCTGCCAGACCCTGTACACTGAGCCAGCACTTTCACATTAAATGTCCCAAACAACATTTCTCTGCCCACAGGGACCATTTCCAGTGCGAGACAGCTCTCTCCTCTACAGTCAGCATCATGGGTCACTGCCCACTGTGGGGGTCCTGCCCGCCTGTCCACACATCACAGACCCCACTGGCCCCTCAGAGCCCAGCACATGCCACTCACTCCCTGCAGGGAGCCTGGTCCTGCAGCCTGAGCTCTTGGAAACCTCCGATGCTCGTGACTGGGTTTCTTGACATTAGCCAGGCCTGGCTATATATTACTGGGATATACAATTAAGGCTCAGAGGTTTGCATACAGTAGCTGGCTTTTGTAAGACAAGGAAATCAAGTAGTGTGACCAAGAGGGATTTTTCAATGTGAAAATTGAGTGCTTAAGGGTGCTTAAGCCAGCTGAGCCAAAACCACAAGGGGGAAAAGGGCTGCCTAGTAAAGGAGCAAACAGTTGGATTTTCAGAATGGTAAGTATCAAACAGGTGAGGGGTTTTGAAGCTGAAATCCATTTCATACAGACTCTGGGCCAGTGCAGGCAATGGCACAAGGGGAGGACAGTGAACTGGCAATCACCCCAAGTGGCCACAGGGGCCAAACCCCCATGCCCTCCATCCATCTCCTCCAGGCCATAGCACATGGGAACACACCTTACAACAGCCTCAAGTAAATGCTATAAGGATCTAGTAAGAAAATTGGAAGCAACACACCCCTCACAGGAAGGATTTGGATGCTCCATGTGCCAATTTCACAATGGCTCTTGAAACAGTTGGGTGTTTCTTATCTTCCCCAAGTAACTTTAGGCACAGCTGGGAGCATGAAACTTGCTGTTTGATGCCACCACCTTATGAGGTCACTTCCAGAAAAAAACACACAGGCAAATGCTGGGGCAAATTCCTGGATAGACAAATTCTGGCATTAGAACAGGCTGATTATTCTTAATTCACTGGGTTTGCATTGCTGAGCAGTTTAGGCACATGCCTGCTCCAATCAGGAGGAGGAAGTCAGCCATTGTGATGCTGTGTGGATGTGGGTACCATCCCTCCTGGCATCCCAGGGAAACAGCCTGCCTCCATGCCAAGGTGGGAGCAGCCAGCAGTGAGATGGAGAGCATTCCCTCATCCTGTCACCTGGCTAAAACTGCCAAGCACTCCCATGAAGGGCTGTGTCTTTGAGCTTCAGGGGGTTGTCCTCCCTTTTTTGGGCACCCATCATGTCTGGGAGTGGTGCAGGAGCCCAGGCATGGACCTTGCTCTCACTGGGACCCTTCCCAAGGCTCCAGCATCCCAGCAGTCCCTGTGGATCAGCTGACTCTGACCAGAGAACCTCTGGCAGACACTCCTGGGCTCTTTGCAGAGCTCACTTGCAAATGAGTTGCCAGTTCCTTACCAAAGAATCCAGCTCTGTGACAGATCTTCAGCTTTTCTGTAAACATGCCAGTGGAATAGCTCACATCCATGATTGCTCCTTGCCTTGGATCTTTAGGAGAAAGAGCATTATCAATTACCAATTTGCTTCAGTTAGTCAGCAACTCCATGCTGTGAGTCTGGACACTCTGTGAGCACTTGTTCCAGGACACACACGTTCCCCAAGGTGTAACTTTGAGCAAGCCAAAAATATTTGTTTCTTGGAACAAAGAGTGGTGAAAAATTGAAACTAGCTCATGCAGGAGAACTCCTTAACTTCATTTAATTGACAATCCACTCATTATCTGAGGCTGAAAGGGGCAAAGGAAATGCACGCACCTAGAAGAAGCTTGTGGAAAGTGCAAAGCTTTCAAAGTTGTTTTATGCAGGATTGAAAAGCCCCTTGAAGGAGGAAAGGGAAAGCAGGGCTGAGGACCTGGCAGGCTACAAGACAGGACAAAGACAGTGCTGGAGCAGGGACAGGGCAAACTTAAGGATTGTGCTCATTGTCCAAATCCACAGATGCTGCACCCCTGACCTTGCACTGAGCCATCTGGTGCACGTAAACCAGCCAAAAATTCCAATGGGATCCACCCTGTGGCTTTGCTCTGCTGAACCCCCAAGGCTCCAGACAAGGCCAATGAAGAGGCAGTGATGACCACAGCAGCCCGGACATGTCCCAAGGGATGCTGTGATCCCTCCAGCCCCATCCTGGAGCCAGGGATGTGTCATGAACATGTTAGAAGTAACCACATCAATCTATCCTTCCAGCCTGGAGAGCTGGCTGGGTGAGACATGTCCTCATCAGCCTTCTCATGTCCAAACTGTCCGAGGTGAGAGATGTTAACAGAAAACCAACCTCTTCTCCAGCCACTCCAGCCCCAGTCTGGGCAGCCAGGAGGAGGAGGAGGGCAGCAGGCATGCTGCTGCATCCAGACTGAGCCATAACTTACAAACTTTTGCTTTCTAATGTGTTCCTGCAGAGCTGTGGGACCCCATTCCCAGAGCCCCATAGCACATCTGATGCCACTGCCTCTCATTTCAATATGATTTTTGCAGTTTACTGGACCTGAGCTCCCACTATGGGAAAAGAAAAGGATTATTCTCTGGCCCCTTTTCAGAGCTGGTGCTGTGAAGTTCTGATCTAGAGCCTCACAGGAGCCAAGCAGTGATCCCCACACACAACACACTGCAGACATCTCTCCTACTCTGCTCTCTCAGCCTCGAGATTTTGCTTTTTAATTTCCTGCAGCCACAGAGCACTACTGGAGGGTCTCCCAGGGACAGTGTTTCCCATACACCATGGTCAAGGCTGGTGGGGGTGACACAGTAAGTTGTATCAGCCTCAGCACAGGGGAGTTGCCGGCAAGAAGGCTGTTCCTGATGGATTATCCAAGTATTTCAAGCCACATTCAGCCTTAAAGCAAAAAAACCCTAACACTCCAGGGCTGGTGTTTATTTAATATTTAACCTGGTGGCTGGTGATCTGAACCTGGAAGCAAACAGGGAAAGGTGACTGCAGGAGCAGCAACAGTCTTCTCTGGGGTGCTTTGTGGGCTTTTGGGGAGCAGGTACTGAGCTGCCCAGAAGCCAGCACAGCAGAAGCTGCATTTTGGGCAGCTGCTGGAGCTGTATCTTCCCAGAGCAGCACAGCTCCAGCGATGCCACCACCTGGGAAAGGCCCAAACCTGGTACACTGGCTAAATCTGCTCAGAGCAGACCAAACTATGCTTTTCTCAAGAGGAGCTTCAGGCAGAGTTTTCTGGCCCCAAACCAGCACCTACCACTAAATCCTTGCAGTCCAAGTTTGCTGTGAAGTTCCAGCTCAGAGAGATTGTGCATCCCTTCCCCACGCCCTATATTTATATCATTATTTACATTTCACAGCAATGTTCACCTTGCTTACAAGTCTGTGGGATGCCCTGGAAGTTATCAAGAAATGACTACATTATGGCTAAATGACTAAAGTTTCAGCTGAACAAGCACTGACCATAAAACTTGAAGAATTTCAAAGCCATCCTCCTCATTCCTGAGTATTTTTGCCTCTTTGCTGGTCAGGATTCTCAACACCCTCAGCTCAGCTTTATGCCATAGCCAGACAGTGCAGCTCTTTGAGCTGAATTAGTTGATGGGGATTTTTTTCCTTAGAATATGTAAATAAATATCAATATTCTCAACCAAAGACCTCCCAGTAACTAAGTATTATTTATCTTAAATTTATCTTCAAACTAAACAGCTTTGTCACATATGTACAATAATAAAGAAACAAATTACAAAGGAGGAATTTGATTTTATTGGTTTTATTCAAAGCCCACGAATTATATATCAATTCTGAACAACAGACTTTTCACAGTTCATTAGAGATGTTGTCAGAACTTTGGGTGAAGCTCATTTCACTTCCCCACGAGTAACAGGAGACAACACAGCCTGGTTGTTTTAGTTTTATTCACTCTTCACAACAGTGACCATTTTCAAACCATATCAGGGAAATCCTCCACTTCACTGGGGAAAGGCACTTGTGAGAAAAGGAACAGCTGAGCACGTAGTATGAATTTGGGTCTTTTTAGGAATTAACTCGATATCCCAAGCAGGGTTACTGACAATAAACCCCAACATCTTGCTTCCTGTGTGTGACCAATTAGCACGTGATGGTGTGTTTGCTGAGGATTTACAAAAAGTATCTTTCTCATTTTATCGACACAGTCACTTGGGTGGCAGCTCATGGCATTTTGCATCCCAAAATATCTGAGAGACCACACACCTCGCATGCACCCCCGATATAGATTTTGGCACTCATGCATCTCACTTCTCAGTAGCTGGTGGCTGTGCCGCCGGTGTCATCCGAGCAATGCACTCCGGCATTTCGGAGGTGTCAATCTCCCGGGAGCACCGCACCCGGAGCTACACAGGGCATGACAGAGCATGCTGGGGACACTCAGCAGGGGCACTGCAAGGGGAGAGGCCCTCCTGCAAGCTTTAAGCAGGATGAAATCTCCCTGCCGGCACTGGAAATCTATCTCAGAGAGGATCACAGGATGAAAACAAAGACATTCAAACCACAGAAGAAATTATTTTAAACGTCGTCAGGGGGATCTGCAACTCCTGCAGCAATGTTTGCAACGAGTAATTCTAGCTATGAAAAAAAAAAGTGGGTGAGCATAGCTTCAGTCAAGCCCAGCTTAGCAAGAATCCTGCTAATGCCGCTTCCTTCACCGCCGGCAGCCCTGGCCAGGGCTCCGGGCACCTGGCCAAGCCACCCCCTGCCTGATCCAGCAGGTACTGGAGCATTACAACACCAACAGTGGCTCAATCCTGCAGGGTGCTGAACACTGACCTGGCCAAGCACTTAAGCACATGTTTTGTTTAATGGTGAGGGAGCTGGGAGCTTACTGGGACTGTTTGCAGTACCAGCTCTAAAGTTTTCAGCAACTCCAAGATCCAGGGAGTGCTCAAGCCAGCTTGGATGGGGCTTGGAACAAACTGATCTAGTGGAAGGTGACCCTGCCCACAGCAGGGGTTTGAAATGAGATGAGCATTAATGTTCCTTCCAACCCAAACCAGTCTGTGGTTATGTGATTCTATACTCTCAGATGGGGAAAGGTTCTCAAGCAGAAACTCTCGATACAGCTGTTCCTGCCAGTTGAGCTGCAATTCCAAGGACACATCAGCAGCAGCTTGCACTTCTCTCTCCAGTGTCTTTGCACTTGTCACTGGTCACTGGCAGAGATGATGGTACCAAGCCAGAGGGGACTGACCTGGCTGGGCTGCTCTTACAGTATTTGAAGTGCAGAGATGTACAAATCTATAGGAGGGAGGTGGCCAGGCACGGCTGATATGGCAGCTGCCACCAGTCCCTGTGGGCATGGGGAACACCAACACACATGGGTGGGCTCCTGGCTTCATTCCAGCTCAGATTAGTTTCTAAAAAAGGATTTTTCAAAACTTATTTATTGCTGGTTTATTCACTACATCCTCCTGCAGAGCCAGCAATGGGAAGGGACAAGCACAGGCATCCAAAGGCATTTCAAGACAAAGGTATCGAAGGTCAGAAAAGTTCGGCCACTCCTTTTACAAAACACCTTCCCTCTACAGGTTTTGGAAATCAGGATTACAAGGAAAGAGGGGTCCCATTTAAGCACAAAATACAGGTGGACACTGTATTAAAGATATTTACATCCTGGTTAAACTGAGGCAGCAGCTTTGTCAATAAACTGAGCCAGCTTCACGTCTCTCTTGGTCAGCCCACCACAGTCATGGGAAATCAGAGTTATCTGAACCTGTCACAAAGGAAAAGAAAGAGGTTACAAAGACATTTTGATGTCTGACACATAAGCTGAACAGCAGTTCATTGGGAATGCCATCTGTCTCCATAGTGAGCTGGTTTTACTTGGTGCTCCTGGCAAGCACTAAGCTGGGCCCTCCCTGCTCATGTAAACCAGAAGATGCTGTAGGTGAGGAGGCTTTACAGAGCCTTCCTCCTTTACAGAGGAATCTCACCAGATGAGCCCCTTTGCAGAATAACACAGGCTTTGCATTCTTGGGTTTCATCCAAGAAGAGGTGTCTGATTAAATCCTTCACTCTTTACATTTAAATTCCATGGATCAGTTTCATGAAGAACCCAGGCCAGTGACCAAGCTGCCAAGAGCTGGGTCAGGGGCTCACATTTTGTTAAGAACCAGCATCCCAAAGGTGAAAAAATTCTTAAGCCTGTTGCAGATTAATTTTAAAAAAAAAAAAAGTATTTGGTGACACAGCTGCCTCACAGGTCTGTTTAAACTGAGCCAGATGACAAGATGGGCATTATTTTGTCTTGCCTTTGACTGAGATTCTGGGAAATCTCATAAGGAAAAAAAAAAAAAAAAAAAAAAAAAAGATAAATTCTGAATATTCTAGAATCCAAGAAAATCGGAAGAGTGGGTGATCAGGTGATTTTCCCAGTGATCATTTAACGTCCCTTGAACAGGGTGACATGAAGGGCTGATGAGGAAGAGTCTCTGCTGGGAGCTTCAGCTGCATGGAGAGGTGGGATGTCCTGCTCTGGGATTGGTGATCTGAGCTACAGGCTCCTTGTCCACATGTCCTTTCTTTTGGTATTTTTAGTGGGATTGCCATATGTTCTCTAAATGCTACAACAAACAATGTGACACAATGCAATGAGAAGTATTAGAAAATAAAACTGAAGGGAGAGCAATAATTTCTCCCTTCACACAGCACCTTTCATTCGAGGGTTGCAGTAATCCTTGTAACCCTTATAAATACAAGACCACCATCAGTCAGGTAATATTATAAACAAATTTTATAAGCTGCTATGTTGAGACATAGGAGCCTACAATTTTTTAAAAATCAAATCTAAATTGAGACTGCCAGGCTCCCATTTAGGTACCAACAGTCTGCTACCCTACACCACTGAGTTCCTGATCTGCTGCACAGACAGGAATGAGAGCTGGTGAGTAGTTTTAAAACAGTAATTTATTCAGGTTGGCTAAATAAGAGTTTAAAGGCTTCTGTTTTATTTTTAGATCTCAGCCAGAGAGGTGAAGCCACAGGCCCAAGCATACAGCTGGCAGCAGGCGCAAAGAGCTTCATTCTTGATTCCTCACCACTGCAAATTTCAGCATCTCTTTAAAATCTCAAATCTCTTTATAGAGACACTTCCCATTACCTTACCTTGTAGACAAGCTACAAATAAAGGCAGAGAGAATGGGCTGGTGGTTTGGTTTCCTCAACTCCACTGCTGTGTGAGTAACTAGGGCTGCCAAACACGTTACCTTGCTGTAGACATTAAACCATTCTGGGTGGTGATTCATCTTCTCTGCTTGTAGAGCAACACGTGTCATAAATCCAAAAGCCTAGGAAAAGAGAGAGCAAAGAGGAAAATACTCCTCCACTCACCAGGATTGGCAGTGGATTGGCGAGATTCACTCCAAAATCTCAAAATCTCCTCAAGATACCCCAGATGGCTGCACCTTAGGTTTGTGTGTGCTAAAGAGGCATTTTAACTTCTCATGCCACAGGTGCATTTCCCAATGTGGCTGAAATGATCCCCTGCAGACCCTGGTAAATCACCCTGCTCAGTGTGACTTAGCCCAGGACTCAAAGCTATTGCATGACAGCAATGATTTTGCCTCTGGCATCAGCAGGGATTTTAAATATCCTTCCCAAGTCCCCATCCCCTACTGCATCTCAGAAACGTGCCATTTCTAATTAAGCACTGTGCCACAGTACAACCAACACTGCTTCCAGAAACACATCCCTCCATTTAACCATTTTGCTATTTATTTTACTGGGGAGAAGAAGGCAGCAGGTGAACCTGCCCTCTGCTTCACGAGACACTTTTCCCCTTTAAATTACAGTTAAAATAGGTTTTTCAATCCTCTGTCCCTACATGCTCCCCCAGGATGCAGGTTTTATCAGAGGCTCAAAAGGAAAATAATAGCAGGCCCTTGCCAAAATACTTAGGAGAAAATCACTGCATTATAAAGAAAATTAGAATGTCCATGCAAATCAAGACTGTAATTATGCAGTGGGGCCCAAAGGGCCTGGGAGCGTGAGCAGGACGCCTCTCAGCAGCAGGCTTTGTTCATACCAAGCTCCATCCATCGGGTTCAGGACCTGAATTAACATGCAAAGCTGGAGGAACATCCACATTACAGTCTGGTTCAGATTATAATACAACAAGCTCCACAAAACCGTACCTGATTTAGGTAGGTTTTTAGTGCTAATTTATGGAAGAGAATGTATATAGCCCGCATTCCACCAAGCGATGGCCATTTCAAACAAACATGTGGTCAATGAATAACATATAATGGTTGATAATAGTTTCAAGTCTTTTTCCCTTTCACAAATTGCAAAAACCTTTAAGGAAAAAAAGGAATTGGTGCCTGGATGAAGAATGACTTTGTTGGTCGCTTTGCCAGTCAAATGAATGCAAACGTTATAATCAGAGAAAATCATTCCAATGAGGTTTGTCATTTGGAAATCACCAAACTGTCAGCAATTAAAAAGCTTTTTTTCTTTGACCCAAGAGCTTTCCAAAATTTAGAAGAATCTAACTTCCCTTGAAGCTCTTGCTCGGTTTAGTTTTACTTTGAGTGAACAATTACTTTTAAAAATTTGCCCATGTTTCAGCAGCATGCTTTGAAGTAGAAAGCTGAAAGTTGTGCATCAGATGTTAGCAATGATTTGGAAAACTTCTCCATTAATAGTGTTGATTTATATGTTTTTAGAGTGTCTTGTGCTCTTAATAAGAATGGTATTTCCAACATAGCAATCTATACACAGATACATCCTCAAAAGTTTAAAACGGCGATGTGTCTGCAACCAAATTGCCTGTACAGAAACAAATAGCAAGGGAAAAAATAAAAATAGATTTATAACTCCCCCCCAGCAGGTTTGTGCATGCTCTTTTGCTGTCTGTTCATCCCAGGAATTCACATGTACAGACCCAGGTCACACTGTAAATAGTCACTGATGGTAAGATAACAATCATTAATCCAATAAAAGCACACAGAGAGAATTACACAAGTAAATTATTCTAAAAAACTAATTTGTTCCGTAGACCTTCCTCCACACTTCAGATGACAAATCCTCCTCATCAGTAGACCACCAAATCCCCCCAGACAGTGCATCAACATGACATCCCACTGCCCCTTCCCCACAGAGAGTAGTCTCCACCTGGATAAAATGGACATCAGTCACAAGACTGCTCATCCTACCAAAGACTGCTCAACTTTAGGCTGTCCAACTCGTGAAAAGGAATAAATTCCACCACATCCTGATGTTTGTTGCCCCAGCTGCCCTAAACTGTCCCAATCAGGGCAATCCAGTGTCACAGTGAAGGACGAAGCCTGCCTGCCTTCGTGCATACCCTGCTCTTCTCAGAGACCTTCTCCCTCACTGCACATTACCCACAGCAACTCGCTCCTTACATTTCAGTTTACATTAATTACACACAAAATGTAACTCTCACTAAAAAATCAGCTATGGTTCTACTGAGCAATTTCTCCAACACAATCTCCATTAAGGTCTTAAATACTTCCTTTGCTAATTAAATGAATTGGAACGCTATTGTTTATTAATCACCTTTATATTTGTAGAGCCTTAACCTTTCTTTACAGAAAATACAACCGGCTCTGGAAGGAAAAGATCTTTAGGTTTGATTAGATATGAAAACACTATTACACAAAATCAGTTTGGACATTTCTTCACGTCTTGAAACTTGATCGGTAATTTGGTCTAATTGGTGATCAAGGAAACTATCTTGTGATCAATTAAAGTAATTACTGCATTCCGGCAACACAACCAACCTTAATTTGAGCAGGAGTCTGCACTTCTTCAACTTTAATTAAAAATAGTGAAAATTATTATGCAGTCTGCAGTGCAAGATCATTGTCAAGACTGCACTGGTGGGCAGAGTTTATCAGACCATCACACATTTCTTGATGAAAGTGGGACAACCACTTCACTCGTGACAGTGAGACCCAACACAGTCTTGACTTTCACTCTATTACTAACAGGGATCTGCAGTCCCTCGGTCCCAGACAATGATTCTGATTTTTCCCTCAAAAATAAAAAGGAGAAAGAAAAGTTTTGTGCATTTTCTAGAAGCCATAAAGAAATATTAAAAGAGACTCTGATGTAGTAAATATTATGAAGTATTCTGATTTTTCAGTAATAGGCATATCAGAACCATTTTTAACCTAACCCTTTTAGGGCATTTGGGCTAAAATAGTATCCAGACATTCAGGAAACTCCACATAAGAAGATCACACCACCCAAGGGGTGGCAGAGTGCAGAGTCCCTGCAACAAACCATGAAGAGCAATGTAAGTAAGGAGTGAAGCAGTCCACAAGATGCCCTGGGTGGACTGCTACGTCTCTTCCCTTCATGTCTTTTAAGATCATGAAAGAAGAAAGTAAAAACTAATGGTGTTTCAGTCATAACATCACATCTAAAATGTTTCTTAAATACTGGCAGCCCTAATATGTCTCCACGAGATAAAAATCAGGGCTAGTCTTAGAAAAACATGCTAACCTAAAAAAGTGAATAAAACCTCAAAGTAAATTTTAGAAGACTTCAGTTCTCTCATAATGTTTTGTGACTGGTCAAGCTGCTCTTGAAGCTGATATAATCCACTGTCACAAAATAGAACTTAATATTACTTTTGTTGCCTGAGAATGGGAAAACCAGGGCCAGACACTTTGCTGTCAGAAGTGGGAGGAAAGATGAAATTCCATCCACCCCTCTGCTCCGCACAGCGCTACACAGCTCTGGGGAGAACCGTGGGATCCCGGAGCTAATCTGCTATTATTCTTCCTTTCACACTTCTTAAGCAAGGAATCCATTCATCTTAATACTTTTTAAACACGCTGCTCTTGTACAATGCTTGCCAACATTATCTTGATGAGTTATACATCAAAGGCTCACAGGTCGTTGTGTTGTGTTCATACATCACCCACCACAAGTCCCCCGTGATGGATCACCCCCGTTCATCTCCAGAAGAAAGCAGCTGACAGTACTTGACTCCAAGTGGAGATATTTAAGCAAAACAGCTGAAAGGCTCAACAATATAATTGCGCATACTTTTTATTTGTTTGTTTGTTTTAAAATGAAGTGTGCACTTGGGCTTCTTAAATCCTCTGGACGCCCAGCCAAGGAAAGCATGTGCTAATCACAAGTACATTAAGGTTTCTGCCTCCCATCTGTCATTATAACGCTGGAGGTAGCATTAACCCTGACCTTCTGCAGTGCAAGGGCTACCTGTCTGCCCTTCCCCTGCCACCCAGGCTGCATCTGTACCACTTATCAGTGGGAAATTAATAAATTACTCAGGTTACAGTGACACTGTCACACAGGAGATGACTACATTTCACACATTTGTTTGCCACTGACCGGAGTAAAAAGTACCCAGGGTACAGCGTGTATTCTCCTTAGCAGTTTGACACTTGTAACAATAAAATCAATCATTAAGGTTCACTCCCAAACTCTAGAAGCTTTCACATATCCAGCTGACATTACTTCCTAACAGTGAGCTACAAGCCAGCAGATAAAAGGAAAAAGCTCTTTAAAGTCAAGATATTATAAGTTAGGATTAGATGCTAGTCATGAGGGCTCTCATGACATTTTCTCTTGTGCTCTCAGGAAAAAATTGGACTTTGTTTAATTTTGATTCTATTTACTCCATCACTAAATACTTTCATTGTATTCATAAATCATGTCACGAAGCTACACTTTATCTGAAAATGACAACATAGTTGAAACACAAAAAATCTAATTAGTATTTAGGAAGGTGATGGCAGCACAGAAGGACAGGTATTCATTCCCAAAACCACGTGCCCATGTTTGGATTCTTCCCTGTTGGCATCATCAATCTGCCTGAACCATCCTCAGGGACACTTTGTTTGTCTGTGTCTGGATTCATACACAACACAAATCAGGTGAACATCTTCTCACTGCTCCCCCCTTTTTAACATCAATCCATGAATAGTGGCACAGTAATTAAGAAGGCAAATAATCATGCACCAAAATAGAGCTAAACTCAGGTTACTCATGTTCCCCATCTCTCAGCTGGGGCTTCAAGGCATGGACAAGGTAGATCATGCATTGTGCCTACAATTCCCTATTCTCTCCATTCCACCTGGCATGGGCAGCCAACAGGGTCTGAAAGTGAATAACACCTGATGAAACACTGGTAGAAATTTGGCTTTCTCATCTTTAATAGCTTGAGCAGCAAAATATTTTGATCGGAGACAACCCTCCCATTCCACAGCATCACTTGTGACTGGGGAAAGCAGTGCTCTTAACTCTGAAGGATACTAATGAGGAGAAAGAATGGAAGAATAATACCAAAGACATGCTGGCATGGACTGAGATGCCATTTCTGTCGTCATAGCAATATCTGAAACTGTAAAAAGCCCCACAACTCCAATTTCCAACTGAACTGTCAATGCTTTTCTGTGTTTTCAATGCTCTTTGAAAATCCAGAGCTGACCACTCACATCCCCCATACTTATCTACATATATCATTTATATGAAAGTGCAATATTGCATTACACTCTAAAAAAATTTACCTTTTTACATTCCTATTGCAGCTGTAAACATTGCTGTGTTAGATGAGCAGCGGAGAACGTGCAAACCTTTACACCATGTTCTCCAAAGAACACTGTTTCTGTCTCCCAACACTTGTTTACAATTATGTCAGTGAAGAAACCAGCTTGCCAGCTCTGTATCAAACATTTTTGACAGCAAAAGCACAAACACTGATCTATTCTAAGTAGTTTGCCACTCTATGTAATCTTGGAAAAGGCATTCTTGCCTTTGATTCTAAAAATGTTTATACTTTGTACATTATGCAAATAGTTTTTATATATTAAGAAATAATGCAAGCAAAGCTCAAGTTAAATTAAATTCTTCAACAATAACCTTGCCAAAGCACTGATTTTCCTATTAAAAAAATTATTCCAATTTGTTGATCTTACATTGGATGAAACATACTGTAACAATCTTCATAATTTATGTCCTGTTGGGACACTATGATTTAAAGTAACATAATACAGACCAGCATCACTGCTAATCTAAACCACCTGACCAGATAAACAACAGTTTCCCCTTCTCTCTTCACTAAGAGTATTTCTGTTTATTGTCATATGATTTACCAATTTGAAGAACATGAAGAATAAGTGGAGGCAGAGAGGAGTGGAGCTGGGAGGCACAGCCTTGCCTCGATGGGGACGTTTCTCACCCAGGTACCAGGACAATGTCAAGAGCCACAGGAGATGACAGAAGGCAATTTCAGGAATGTTGTCCCAGGAAAAGCCCACGCCAGTTGTGGAAAAGGGAAGTTGGCACTCACTCAGCACCCTCTAGACCCAGTGCAGCACTAGACACAGCACAGTTCTGACAGTGCTTGAGATGCAGCTCTCCAAAGGCTTCAAGGCTTCATCTTCCCAGCTCAGCAGGGACCGAAGTTATGACATCTCAGAATCAGAAGGACAGAATGGTCTGGGCTGGAGGGCACTTCAAACAACATCTAGTTCTAATCCCCTGCCACAGGCAGGAACATCTTCCACTATCCCAGGCTGCTCCAAGCCCCACCCAGCCTGATCTTGAACACTCCAGGGTTGGGGCATTCACAGCTTTTCTGGGCAACTGTGCCAGGGTCAGCATCCTCATGGGGAAGAACTGCATTTCTTTCTATATCCAATCTAAATCTACACTCTTTCATGTTAAAACATTAACAGTCATAAAGCATATGCAAATGTCACTTGCCCCATATGAGATTCAACCAGCTTGAAAAGCAAATTCAATTATTTTGCTATGGTCAATGGACAAAGATCAGTGCAAGGAAAGGGACTTTGAGGAAGGTAGAGAGCACTCAGCTGCTGCACTTAAATCCTGCTCCTTGCTTGGTTCTCTTCCTCTCAAGCTCATTAAGTTATGTAAAAAAAACTTTGTGTGCAATCTGCACAACAAACTTCAACCTGATCTTTTCTAAGCCTGTTTATATCGGGATTTTAACAACTGCCGAATTTCGGCCTTTTTTCTCTTACTGATAATAATAGAACACAAAATGTTACGCATATTACCTTCTTCTTCATCACATCTTGACTTTTCCAGCAGCCTCCATGCTGAGGATATTTTTCCTATTCTCCTTTTCATTATGATAAGTGATTGCATTTGCCATGACTGGCTTTCATGAACAGAACAGAGATAATATTCTTGGTGATTCAACAAACAGTCTTCACACCAAAACTAATCCCCTCTTCCACCAGAAAGAATTATAGACTTGATGGAGTAGAAGTGAGAGAACATGGAGATGTCTTAAAGCAGCTTAAAAACTTTCTGCAAGTGATAAAAGTTTCAATTCCAATACAACCATATTATAAAATACATTCATTTGTTTCGAGGCAGATAAATACAATGATAGTTGACCATAACAACTTCTGCAAAGTAAATAGGTACCCCAAGCCCCAACCACACCTGGAACTAGGTCATGTGGTATTTGTGATGCATCATTTCATATCAAAATATAGAAAACAAATGCTTTTATTTTTCCTTTTTTTCCTCAAGTCCCTCAGCACTTATAAACATAGACTATAAATATTATTTTATTTATTAAAAATTTTAGCTCTCTAAATTACATTTTCCAGAAAAAAAGAGGGAAATAATCCCAGGTTTCAGGACTGAACTAGAACAGGGAAGAAATCCTTCAGCCATGTCATAATCTCAATGCAGCTCTCCACCTCCCAAGCCATTTTTGTGTGCTTTGTGTTAAAAAAATGGAATATAAAGGTTGCCCTTAGGAGGTTTGCACCAAATAAAATAGCTATTTCAAGAAACATGACTTTTTAAAATGAGCTTTTTGCACCCTACCTAAAAACATGAAATAACACAGTGAAGTCCCCATTAACTGAGCACCTGCTAAAGTAATCAGGCACTTAAAATAATAAACTCTCTTGGCTGCACAACTGAAAGAACAATGATAATTTGACTTGTTAAAACTTATGTTTGGTCCAACAAATCAAACTCCTGGCTGTACTATAATAAAGCCATCACACAAACCACAATAAAAATGAAGTAGTAACAAGGTGCAGGGAGTCCCCAGTTCCAACCTTCTGAATTCAGGCAACTGAGCCCTCTGCGAAGGCAGATGGCAATGAATCATCCTCGACAGCACAGTGCCAGCCCATGACACAAAGGTATCATAAACCAGAGCAAATCAGAATTAATTTAAGTGAATGTTCCACTTCTAAAAGTTTCTCAAACTCCCTGACTTTTACAGAATGCAGGTATGGTGTAGAAGAACAGAGAAGATCATTATCCCATCATGCCACATTTAGGATGAAACAGATTTGACTGGAGCAGAACAAAATATTCTGCAATTTTCCCCAATGTTTGTTTTTACTCATATGCGAAGAAATTATTTCATTCTGTAGACATGAAAGTGAAGTTCACATGCCATCCATGCTGCTGATAACACAGGGATGCTCAGACAAAATTCTCCTTGGTCTATTGGCCAAGATTACATACACTATCAGTTTAATATCCAACATTTCTGCTGAGCATCCGAGGGCTATCATATCCTGACTCTGATAATCCTCTAAATCTCTGCCATTTATGATCCTAAGAACACATCAAAGAGTGGTAAGAAAGCCTTTGCTTTATGATGGATTAAGAGAAGATGTTGGTCTCATGCCCATTTCATCTTCCACTATCCTGTCAGCTTTTTTGGTTTAGTTTGTTTTTTTAAAGACAAGTTCATTCAAACATGCAACAAAGAAAACATGATGGAGACGTGAGGATTTTGGACAGGTCTTCCCATCATTCTCTTGGCCAAACCAGAAGCTAAAAAGATCTAGAGATTTGCAATAAAGCAAATAAAGAACTATTTACTGCAGATACATTCAGGGAATCATTTCACTCAACTGAACTGCTGAAGGTTGTCAGAACAAGTTTTAGTGTTTGGACACCTTTTATAGCGGAAAAGTTCAGATGACACATAGGGGCAGTGAACTGAGGAGAAGACTTACCTGGGCCAGCACTGGAAGGCTGCTAATTTATATTGCACCATAAAATTCAAATGTTATTTTGCAAACAAGACATTTCAAGTCTAGAAACAACAGATCATTTGGGAAAAAAAGAGTAGGACAGACCAAGAATTTTCCCAGACAAGATGGGGCATCCTTCAAGCTCTGCACAGTCGGGTCCCTTGTCTGGTTTGCCATGCCCACCGTTCCCTCTGGGATCTGCAGGTCACCTCAACCTCAGCTTCATCTCCTATCTCTGCTGTTTGGAAGAATAGCTGGAGCAGGTCACAGAGAAAAGGATAAAAGCAGCTACATTAAGCTGTGTTATTAGGACAAGGCTCACCTAACAGCCAACAATTCAGGTACTCAACCTGTACTTAACATTATCCACTGTCTTCAGATCCCTTCGTATGTTCCAAGCACATGCCTGGAAGTGACAGAGTATGTTTGATGAGCAATATTTTGAGAAGTTCTATGGGGTTTTTTGTTGGTTGTTTTTTTACCAGAACACTAAGGTTTCTCTGGGCAATACACACTGCTTGTACATTGGTGCATCTGGAAACAGAGACACAGGCTCAAGAAGGGAGACAAGTAGTAATTCTGAGTCCTCTGGTGAACACCAAATTTCTTTTAGAAATTCATATGAGCACACCACAAAGGGAAACCTGTTGTACAACTATTGGTGTTTTTGTTAGATTGGACATTACAAGACGTGTGCATTACCCAGCATTCTGGACTTGTACAGTTAACAGTATTTTTGCTCACTACAAGCAGCCACCCATTGTAAGACAGAGAAAATGCTCCCTCAACCAGGGACACCTGGTACATACACAGACATATATTTAACTGTCTGTTGTTATTCTCACCCCAATCCAAAGAAAATCATGGTAGATCATGTAAATCAGGACTTTTTCCTCTGATTCTAGGAATAAAAAGCATTTTCCTTCAAAGCATCCTTAGCAATAAATAAACCCAACAGTGCAGTGCTGACTCAGCACAGCACTTCCCACTCATCACTGTGTTGCCACCAAACCCCTCCAAGACATCACAACCAGCTTTGTGTTTGTCCAAAAGGACTTTTCATCTCAGCCAAACAAAACTAAAGGAATTAAGGGCAAGGAGAAGAGCAAGAAAGGAAGCTCTCCCCCAAAAAAGCCACGTGAAGTGGGTCCGCAGCTTTATAAAAGCAAGCTAAAAAACCTCCACACGCCTCGCCCTGATAAACAACGGCCTTGCCAGTGGCTTTTCAGAGCAGATGTAACGTTTTAGCCAAACGTGATTGTTTGTGAAAGAAATAATTCTGATCAAAACCCAAAATTGCAGCCAGCAGAAGAGCTGCACTTCGTCACGCTAATCCGCCCTGACGGGGAGCAGCGAGCGGAGATTCCTACTGCGAGAGGAGCAGATGCGAAAGGTCAGCGCTGGCCCGCGACTTCAAACCCCTTAACGTGTAAAACAGTGTGCATTAAAGCCTGAACCGGCTCACGGCGGGATTAACGGATGTCCGCTAAGTGGGTTTGATGTGCTTTTGGTGAGTAATGGTTCATTTTGAAATAGGGGCGTTGTAGTTTTATTTTAGTTTATTCTGCCAGCCGGAGTCCATTTTTAATTACAGCTGCAGAGAATAATAACCCAAAGCGTGTCGCTCCTTTGTGGGAGTATGAGAAAGTGAGAGCTGCTGGTGTTGAAGGCGATTTACAGTTTGAAAACCAGAGGCAGGCATTGCTCCAAAAGCAAGGGGATGCAAAAAGTTAAAAAACCAGGATTGCATTTAACCAGCATCATTCCAGTGCCCCCATAAAAATAAATTTTATTGCATAAAGGAGTTTCAAGAAACCAGTTTTCCTTAACTGAAAAGATAAAAACATTCATCTGAGTGACCATCTTCTTCAAAAGAGGCAGTCAGACTTGCATTTTCCCAAATGAAGCTATTCATTTGAATTCAAACCCACTGAATTTTCCATTCATTTTCCAAAGGTGTTTTTACCATGGAAAATGCCCAAACTGTAGCTAAAATTAGATTGACTTGCTCCCATTTATCTCCTTGAGCACTATGCATATGGCTGATAGAACATTATTTCTTCTGTTTAATTGAAACAATCAATCTGTGCAGCTGAAAAAAAAAAGATAAACTTTTCTTTTGCTACAAAGCTACAAGACAGCTTGTGAGAGCCAAACGGCATTTTGACAAATAATTTCTTTTGCATTTTCAGATCAATGCATGCAACAAGCATAAGACAAATGCTGTAATAATTTTTACTTGAGTGATAATAAATCCATCTATTAAGAAAAGCATTTATATTGGAGTCAACTGGAGAGCAGCCCAAAGGTCAACTGGGCAGTGGAGTGCATAAAAGGAGATACAACAGATACAACAGGGGTGCTGCGGGGGGAAGCTCAGCAATTAGAAACATCACACCCCAATAATTATAAACAATAAAATAATGGTTTGTTCTAGGGATAAATATGACTTTGCTCATCAAGAAAATGAGTATGCCAAATTACAATTAAGTCACAAAACCCCCCCAAATTGATGCAAACTCTATCAAAATCAGGACATTTTGCATGATGAAGGAGATGGAGGGCATAGGACCACTCGTGAGTCTTCAATTTAAAGATAATTATTTTTATTTAAATATGATTCATATTGTGACATTTTAAAAAAACCCCATGGCCTGAGACCACTGTCAGTGTCACGATGAAACTGTAATGGTGACATGGGTACTGTAACAGCACTTGTCACAGGCAGGTGGGACACAAGGGGGGTGGCATCTGCATACACAGACCCTGGCAAAGACAAGACAGAATACTCAAGAGCACAAAGAGGAACCATCACCTAAAGGGGCTACAGGAGAGATGAGGAGGGACTTCTTGCAAGGGCATGGAGTGACAGAACAAGGGGGAATGGCTTCAAACTGACAGTGGGCAGGGTTACATTGGATACTGGAATAAAATTCCTCCTTGTGAGGGTGGTGAGGCCCTGGCACAGGCTGCCCAGAGAAGCTGTGGCTGCCTCATCCCTGGAAGTGTTCAAGGCCAGGTTGGAAGGGCCTTGGAGCAACCTGGGACAGTGGAAGGTGTCCCTGCCCATGGCAGGGGTTCAGAATGAGATGAACGTTGAGATCCCTTCCAACCCAAACCATTCTAGGATTCTATGGGTTTATACACAGCAGGCCATGATGGCTGTGAGAAGAAAATAAATTTATTTTATTTTTATTTCCCAACTCCAGCTCCAAGGATTTAATTTCTTCTTTGACACAATCAGATCACACATTTCCACCACTGTATTTCCACCACTCCAAGCTTTGCATAGCTTCTCACCACTGACTGCCAATTAACTGGAAGCATCACTGGATACAGGACACACTGATCAGAGCTCCAGTGTCATCTCCTCCTTCTCCAAGAGCAAGGAAGGAGAATCATGAGCTTCCAAACAAGCCACCTCCCTGGAACCTCTCATTTCATTTCCCCCCTGACCCTGCACACCTTCATCCCACAGGCAGTGGCACAGGCAGGTGGATCATGTCCAGGTCCCACAGCTGCACCCTGACCTGCCAGCTCAGAGGCGAGACTCGGTTACTCAGTCAATCCCACGAATAAACTCATGGAAGGTGTCACCATCCAGGAATCATATATTTTTACTGTGCTCTGCTCTGAGACACCTGATGCAGTTCACTGACTGTGTTCCAGCCTGCAGGTTAACCTCTGCCAATCCCAGAAACTTCACTATCAGTTTCTAATAAAAGAAAATGTCAAAAGGCACATACGTCCAAAATTCATTATTTTCAGATACAAAGATATTCCCAACTATGTAAACCCACTCATAAATAATTCTGATTTATTGTAAATCGGTTATTGTATTCATAAACGCTGGGAAGTTAGTGAACAACATAACTACCAACAGAAATACTTTCATAACTTCGCAGGTGCACAAATCACAGCATATGGGAGAGGACTCAAAGGATAATGGAAAATGAAGCAGTTTCAGAAAGCCTATATGAAAACCAGCACCTACCTAGCTGGATAAAAAAATAATTTATTTTTAGTCAACAGGCAATCAAATGCAAAACTTGAGCAGAAGGAGCTGGCAGAGCAATACTACATTAAAAATACCAATTCCCCCAAAAATGTATGAAAACTTTCGATTAGGAGAAGTGATAATTGGGCTGAGGCTGCTCAGGCTTTGAGGTTAAACACAACTGACACAGGCTGCACCTGAATCCAATCACTCTCTGGGCTCTGAGAAGATTCACACGCGAGGACTAAATTTGTCACAAATGGGTTGGTTTCCGATCCTCCTGTAGCCAGCTTGCTTTATTCTGACCCCCGTTTAACAAATCAACTTAATGGGCACTGGGAGTGCTATAAAACTTAACAATGGAGTGATTTTAACTTTTAAAATATAGTTATGAAGCAAAATGTTGGAGAGCTCCTTCAATACTGGAAATCAAATTAAAACTAGACATTTTTTAACAGTCTTGACAGATATAATCCTAGTTACCATGTAAATTTATGGTAAGCTGCTGTGATATTAGCCACAGGTGCTACTTTTAATATATGGCCTGCATCTGGCTGGGAATAAAATATCTCAAGAGGACTGAAAATGACCTCACTATCAGACAATGGAGAAGAAAAAAAAAAAACCACAAGACCACTGTGGCATATAAAAACCTGGAGATGTGGTCCACAACTGAATATTTACCATAAAATTCATTTTAACTCTGCAGATTGTAAGTTAAAGGATATAATGTTTTCAATACATAAAAGGCATGGACGTATTTCAGACAAACAGCCAAAAGATTAAGTACATGAAGTGGCAACGAAATACACTGCCTGTATGTATAAAACCAAATTTTCCAACCTTTGATGAACGTAAAAAACAAAGCAACGTGCCAGGAGTAGAAAAAGGAAGGACAGACCCAGATTATATTGAAGGCACTGTCACGAAGTATTGCATCCAAAGAAATCAAGAGTATGCATTGCATATCCTACCAAATTCATCTGGATGTATAACTGGGATCATACAATAAGGATCATCAATTTAAAAGGAAAAATCTGAGCATGTCTCCCTACAGACAAAGGAAAAATAATTGGCATCACCATAAGGGAGAAAAAAAGGCATGTACCATAACATGCTCTGTCTGATTTTTCTCTCCCAGACTCCAACCAAGAGAGATAGCAAATCTGGAAAGGAAATGCAAAGTGAGAAAAATAACTTATTTAATACTCCTAGATTTTTTGCACATCTTTCAAAATGTTCTCAAAAGCCATGACACAAATTGCACTGAGACACATGTGCCTCTACCATTAGTGCACAGCATTTTCATATGGTCCCCTCCACTCAAGTTCATCTTCCACCTCCACCCTCTTGCCCCAAAAGACAAAAAATGTATCTGAAATAGCTTTAAAACTCTTAGAGCATTTGATTTCCTGTCATTTTAGAAAATGACGTTAGAGGTCTTATGGAGACTTCCGACATGATCTTTTTTTTTTTTTTTAAAAACAAACTTAATTAAAAACTTACCCTATAAAAGAAAGCAGCTGTAAATTCTGAATCATCAGCAAACTTGCCCACCTTTGTAATTTCCTAACTGCATTTGCTGCCTTGGTGTGATTACCTACGGAAACGCAATCACACAGGCAGTTGCCCCTTAAACCCTCTGGTCAAATCCAACCAAGTTTGACAAGAGACATGGAAGTCTCAGAGCTAAGATGTTCCTGCAAATTCAGGGAAAGTGAGCAGCTGGATACAGGACCCAAATTAAGCACTTGGCATCCTGCACTCACAGCCTTTCACAGCCATCCACCCAGCCCAGGGCTGGGCTTGAGATGAATCTGAGAGAAATTCACATCTTTAAACCAGGCCTGTCCCCTCTTCCACTTCACTGCTCCCAAGGTGAACTGACCCGAAATGCTGAGAGAACTTACCAGCATGATCTGGAGGCATAGATAAACTTTCTATCCCAATTCCCAATTTTATTCCAGCAGACTGGAAGCAGAGGGCTTGCTCCTCTGGAAGAAAACCAATTTGTTTCAGTAGCACAAAGATGTGAATGGATGACAGCATCCCTTCATGATGCTACACCGTGGACTGGAAGCCTCACCAGCCACTCTTCTCTGCCCTGCAGCCTGGGAGAGAGGCCCCAGGGAAGTTCCCTGATGTAGCTGTGAGGTTTGTACAGGCTCACGAGCACCCAGATGCAGAGCAAGGACTGGGATTTGCCATGGAGTGCACCAAGCCCACCTCCTCTCCAAAGACTCACCCACAGCTAGAGCTTTCTGCCAAGCACATGTTCCTTTGGAAAAGTGACTCAGCCCGGGGCTTTGAGTGAGTGCATCCCACAGAGGGTCCTGGAGGTAAAAGACTCCAGTGTTAACTCATCACTGCCCACCTGCCACTCCACAGTGGCAACAGCAAGGCACAAGGAGGAATGGAGGCATTGGTGCCAAAAGCACAGCTCTTCTGGACACAGCACTCTCCCCTACAGCTGAATTGCATTTTTCCCCCTGACCACTGGTGTATTTGATTTTATAAGGGATGCAGAACACCAACCCACCAGGAGCCTGTCTCACATAATGGGAACATACGGCCAATGCCATCCAGTCCCCTAGGACTGGTGCTTGGTGGGCATCCACAGCAAAAAAAAAAAAAGGGCTTGCAGCAGAAACCCCAGGCTGGTTTCCAGCTTATTTCAGAGTATTGTACCACCAAAGTCCCTTTTCATGAAAATGTATCTTCAGACTAACAAACACCATCAGTGCTTTCAAATTCTGGGTTACAAACTAATTCTCTGAGCCAGAAGTGTCATTAGCTTGTCAGCCTTACGAAGGCAGCTCACTGCTGATCGCTTTTAACTGAGCTAATCTCAGCCTGAAAGCTTCAGGAATCTAAATAACTCTTGTTTCACAGAAGTTTCATTTCATTCTCATGCTGAAAATAATATACATAAACCAAGCTCATGTCTACACATTTGCACAACTTTATAATAAAAGTTGTGTTTATATTCTTAACATCTGTTGACATACACAGACTTTGTAAACCTGGCATAGATTCTGAAGCCACAGAATTTTCCATGCATCATGAACATTATCTGCAAGAAGCAATAAAAAAAAGCAATGAATACATTAATCATACCAATATCATCTGCAAAATATAAATCTGAAATACCTCTTGTGTCAGCTCAACTACTTTTTTTTTGTATTTTTGGGGGTGATTTTTTTTCCACACCTGATTTTACACCATCTGTAAAAGGGCAGTAAGAAGATCACTGAGGAAATGACATTTCTCAGTCCTTTGACTTTTACTAAACACTTTAAATTCCTGTAAACAGAATATTTATTACATTAAATGAAAGCAGTTGTACCTACAATTTCCATTTTTTCATTGAAGGACTAAATTCTCCCCAAGTACAAGGCAGGTATAGCTCCACTTTTGTCATCTGTTTCCTAGGTTGTAGTAAACTCAGTATTTACTAATAGTCATTATAAATACAAGCATATGTGCATAATTTAATAAAATTAAGCATACACGCATAATTTATATTTATTTTCAGCTTCAACTTATCGAAAGGCAAATACCTGCTCTCTAATACCAGCTAAGGATCCAATGCCTTTGGGATCTGCATGTTGAGCCTGCTCCTGGACTATGAGAACAGGAATGACTTCTGCACTCTGCAACTGCAAAGGGGACACTGCTGCAAATCCATAAAAATCAACAGGTGAAATTCTGCCTTTAGATATTCACATCTACGCTTGATCCAACCAGAGCTGCCCAGAGCACCCACCTGCATGACTTTTTCTCCCAACTGGGGGCAGAAATTCCACTTTGAAGCCAACTTCCAGCCTCTGCTCTCATTTCTGCATTACATCCATGAAAGCAGCTAAGAATGAAAGACACTGTCCTAATATCTCCCAAACAATTCAAGTGGCAATTTTTTAAAGTACTCTTCCCATGACTACAGGTACTAGAAAGTTCATCATTTACCAATAAGCTGATTTAAATCTACTCAACTTCCTATACAGGTATGTGCTCCATTCACCTTCAAATTAGGAAGACATATGGATATCTACCCATACTGTAAGATAAACCTACACGGACAAAAAAACCCCCAACTTTGTGAATTTTTGTCAAAGCAATGCATTTTCCAGGTATCTGCTGGTGCAGAACACTGATTTGTCTCCTCGCCTGTCTGTTGGCAGACAGGGACTGTCTAAATCCCTCTGATCAAACTGAGTTACTCATTTACAATGGAAAAAACTGCTTGTTTATTAACTTCGGGGGCAACCTCATTTCTAGTTGTGCTGAACCAACAAACTTTGACCATTGCAGGCAGAGATGCCATTTCATGAATATTAAAAGTCAGAAAATCTCAACTCTTCCAAGGGTCACTTCCATCCCACCTTGTTCCTGGTTGCTTCAGCCCCCAGCTGCCTGCACATCTCACCAAGGCTTCCTGTGAGCTCCCTCTCATAGGCTTCTCCCCTTCACTGCCCTCTGAACTGATTTGGTTCTATTTGCTGAGTATTAACACTGAGGTTAAAAATGTACTCAGGGTTCTGGATGTGTTCCCTGGACCAGCACTGTACTGCTAATGAGCTGGATTCTTCTGCAGCTGTTTTCTCCTTTGCTTTCTCCCAGCTCACCTCACCCACCTTCTCTCCACTGCCTGGGCTTTCCTTACAATGACAACTACTGAAACACTGAAAAAAAAAAAAAAAAAAAGCCAGCATTACAAACTATTGTTTATCCAGCTCACTGTGGTTTCCTAAAACATCTTGTTCTAGGTTTAGGCACAGCCATATAAATAAACAGCTCACAGTACAGCTCTGGGTCCCTACAAACACCAACAAACCCAAAGCATCCCCAAACTAGAGCTTGCCATGTCCTTCCATAGTAAAGGAAAGAACCAGCTCCGTAAGACTCATCATCCCAACAAACCCCAGGAAATTCTTTCCCTCCCAAGAAAGAGATCACCCATTCCCCAGAAATAAAACAGAAAGGAAATGCTTGCTCTGGGAATGTGGCTTTTTCTAAGCAATGACGTGATTCCTCAGAAGGGAATTTTCAGGGGAATGTAGCTGAACAGGGATCTCAAGACAAATACAGTATTTCTAAAGCAAGTTTATAACTGACGTCTGAGACAAGTTCCTGTGAGTGTGAGATGTGGCACAGGATCCTGTCTCCAAACAAAAACCTAGTGAGGTAAATAAAAACATGCACTCTGTGTGCCAAAGACACTGCAAGATCAGTTATTACAACTCAATCAAGGATATACTAAAACTTTGTCTTCCAGCTTAGAAGGTAAAACATTCCTGTTTTCCCCACCTTGCTTGCCAAAAGTTTCTGTTCTTTCTTATATTCACCCATTTTTCTCATGTATTTCCCTGACAAAAATGATCCCCACTGCCCATCAGTCCTGTATTTGCAACATTTATTTATGAGTGCTAGTAATGAAAAAAAAAAAAAAAAAAAACCAACCAGGATCAAATACTGCTTTGTCTGATTCCACAATACCAACCATGACCCTGACCTGAATATTATAATCAAGAAACTGTAATATTAGAACAAATCTACTTATCAACTACAAAATGGAATTAATTTACTCCACCTAATGAGATCAAAATATGAGAGCAATTCATCAGGGCAAATCCAAGAGGATTTGGCCCCACCAGGATACTCCCAAACTTCTGAATATAAATATTTTCCCATCAGGATCATATGGAAATTAAAGCAATTACATTTCCTTTATATTAAAAGTGGCATATAACAATCATTACCTGATTAAAATTTTTGAAATTGAACTCCTTGTAGATGGCATCTCTTTCTCCCACCTCAGACCAGCCTGAAGCTTTGAGATCCAGTAAAACTTGATTCCTTTCCTCTGTCGTCAACCAGTGAGACTGGGAGGACTATTGAGGGTAAAAAATAAAGGCATGGCACAAGTGAGGCTGATGTTCTCTTTTGTACAACAATAAGAAAACCACATGATGAAATTGTGGTTATGTATTGTGCAAAGGTGAGGATGTAGAAAATTCACTGTGCAGTTTCTTACTGTTTATAGTTTCACAGAGCAGTTTAACCTAAACCAACCAAACCCTGCCATTTCTGTTTGGGCAGGCAAGATCAGCCAAGTGCTTTTTGTACAAAACTAGTGAGGAGCAACAGACTCCCAGGAATGAAGATGGACATCAGCATACCTGTATCCTTGATTACCTGAATTATCCAGATGCTGTAACATCACATTTAATTTTCAAATGTTCCATTCTATCTGGTAAGTAAAGGATGATTTACATTATTTGCTAAATGTACAATTATAAGACTAAAAGATATCAGGAAATACCTATTTCAAACGAAAGAAAAATAGGAGATTGTGCTCTACCTACTTTGTATTTTACTATTTTATGAAAGTGGGTATGGACTTTTAAGATAGCACACACTGTGGGGTTCTACAAGGAACAAAGAGCTTTGTAATGAAATTAAAATTCAAAAAATGACAGTACAGACACAATTACAAAAAGGCTACCGGTAAAAGCACTAGACAGTGCAAAGAAGAGTGTTTAAGAATGGATTACTTGAAGTGATAGGAGTCCTCCTGATGCCACTGGGAGCACAGATAAGACAGAATAACACTCTGCTTAAATATCTGAATCAGGCTGAACCACACAAGGCCAGAGCCAGACACAGAGGAACGTTTTGTGGGGCCTTTGGAAGAGGTTTGATACCTTTTCTAAAAGCAGGACTAATAGCATGAGCCCTTCCTCAGATAATCCATTCTGAGAGACGGGTCTGACTCTCGTGATAAACACAACGCTTTAGTGGGAAGAACCCTTCTCCCCTGTACAACTACATCCAGATTGGATTAGTCTTTATTTTAGCAGCTGGCCCAGCTTTGTGAGACCCTCCAGGAAGGCAGTTTTGCTGCAGAGGTTCACTCAGACATGAGAGGCCAGCGAGGAGCTGTCACCAGCTCAGCAGCTCTGTTTTCACCTTTGCCAGCCGGTGCTCCAGCGGGAGCCCCGGTGCCACCAGATGGGGCTGTGAGTCTGAGCAGAGCAGGAATTAACACAATTAACGCGACCTGAGCAAGGCCTTAAGATGCACGAGGGCCAAGGAGCAACATTTTCACCAATCACATAGGATAAAAAACCCCAAATGGAGTAAATCAATCTAACAGTAATACTGCTGCTGTTTGTGTTTAGGGGGATACAGAGATGTAACAAGAGATGTGTTTTTACAGATCCTAAACTGAACTAATTTAGGCTCTTTACACTTCAAACACAACACTGGGCTTGCAAGAACACAAATTTCAGATTTGTCATTGGTATAACTGCAGACATAGGCATAAATTTCTTACGTTCTTTTTTTTTCCAAGCAAATACAAAAATCTCCAAAGCTAAAAGGCTTCCTGAAATGTACTGTTTTATCTGGCATGAGATGAAATTAGTCTGCAAATGCACAAAAAATCATGAGGGTGGGTGGTTTCTTTTGAGATAGCAAAAGGTGCTATTTCTGGTGCAGGACAGCAACCAGAATGCAACACGAAGTCCACTCCTCCAGCTGGCACAGAGATGTCCTGTGCCAGCTCTGGGGACACTGTGGTGCCCTCCTGACACCTCACCTGACACACGGCCATTGAATAAACAATGCTGTGACTTGAAATTCGATCACTGAGTTTTTAACAGGAATATGGAGAGCACGTTTGATGCAGGCGCTGGTGAACACTGAGCACGTTTTGCATTGTGAAGGCCATGTCCTGAGTCAGCCCCTTGACACATGATGGGTGTTCAGAAATTCAGAAATGTAGCAGAAAGCAGCAGGGAAAAAGATGTAGTGGGACATTGCAATGGTGTTTCCACACTGACAGCCCTCAGCAGCTCCTCACGGGCACGGCCAGGTCCCCAGGGAAGCAGGAACAGGCAGAGGGTGCCAATGCTGACCGAGCATCCCAGCTTTGGCACCTGACCCACAGCCAGGGCACGGGGCTCTCGGCTGGTGGGGCTACCCGAGTGATCAAGAATCACTCGGAGGGAGCGCAGGAAAAACAGCCATTAAGTACAAAAAAAGATCAGAACTAACTCTCATGCCTTGAGGGGTTGAACCCTGCACGCGCTGTTCATTATGGTTTTGTATAAAATAAAATTACCAGCCGTGAGGTGGGACGGCGGGGGGATACAGGGAGAATCACAGAACGATTTGGGTCGGAAGGGATCTTAAAGCCCATCTTGTTTCAGGGCACATTCCACTAGACCAGGCTGCTGCACGCCCCATCCAGCCGGGATGAGCATTCCCAGCGATGGAGCAGCCACAGCTCCTGCGGGCAGGCAGTGCCAGGGCCTCATCACTCCCACCTGGAAGAATTTCTCCCCGATAGCCCATCTAAACTTCTATCCGTGTGAAGATCCGTGTGAAGCCATTCCCCTTTATCCTATCCCTCCACGCCCTTGTCCAAAATCCTCTCCAGCTCTCCGCACGTCCCTTCACGTTCTGAACGGTGCCAACCAGGTCTCCCCGGAAGCTTTTCCAGGCTGAGCAATCCCAATTCCCGCAGTTCCGAGGGAACAGGGCCGGGGAGTGACCCGAGCCCGCGGCCTGTCCTAGCGGGATCCCTCAGCCCCTTGCCCCGGCCCCTCAGCCCCGGTGCCCCCTCACCATGGCCGCGGGGCTCCCAGCGCCGCCCGCCGCCCGCCGCGCTCCCAGCAGTGCCCGCCGCAGCACGGCCCCTCCGCCCGGCATGGCCCCGGCCGGGACCGCCCCGAGGGAGGAGCTGCAGCCCCCGGAGGAACCGGGAGCTCCGAGAGCGCCGGCAGCGCGGACAGACAGAGCGAGAGAGGAAACGGCGCTGCCTCCGCCACAGCAGCCGCGCGGGGCGGCGGGTGGTACCGGCAGAGCGGCCATCGGTCGGGAACCAGGAGGATCAGGCACCGCACGGCTCTGTGCAACGCCCTGGGAGGAGGCTGGAGTGCGGGGGAGACCCATCTCTTCTGCCGTGCCCGCAGGGAGAGGACCAGAACTGGCCTAAAGCTGAGAGTGGAGGATTTCGGTCAGATATTCGGAAAAACCTTCCCGCAGTCGGGGCGGTCCGGCGTTGGCCCGGCTGCCCAGGGAGGTGCCGGAGCCGCCACCCCTGGAGGGGTTTGAGCGGCGCCCGGATCCGGCGCTGGGTGATGTGCTTCAGGGGTTACGGGGGCGGTGCTGGTGCAGGCTTGGAGCGGACGGTCTGCAAGGTCCCCCGGCCGTGATGGTTCCACGGCTTGTGACACCTCCCCGGGAGGAGAACGGCCTCGGGAGCTGCGGCCGCGGGCAGTGAGCGGGCAGGTGTCAATTTCCACCCCATGGGACCGCACTGAAACAGCCCCGTTGTGTTTGTAAACATGTCTGTTTCTTTAGCGGGGCGGACATCAGCACCGGGGACAATCCAGCCTGGGCCTCTCTAACGAACCAGATGGCAGAGGCAAGAATGCTCCAATTTGTCATTCACAATCTTTATTAATAACATCCATCCTAGCTTTATCTTCAGTCACACCAAAGTTTCACCTGTGCAGTTTCCTTTTTGGACACAGACATACACGACCTCTGGTTTCCAGAGAAAAACATAGATCCAGCAGAGAAATATGTAAAGAATTACATTGCAGGGATATGAACTATCTGTCAAACAATAAGTCTTAAGACTCTTTGTTTTATCTTAGTTTAATTTGCTCTCTAAAGCACCCTATCAGGGTACTCTGGCGAGCCTCCACCATGATAAATGCTATGCAATCACATAATCCAAACCCGACACAGCATACCAGTCTATACCTCATCCAAAGTCCTCCATACTTATCATAACTAAAAAAACCCCATAAATTTTTTATGTAGGCTCAAGTGGAGAGTGTGGAACTAGCAAACATGGCACTAGAAATTCAAATAAACTTCAAGACAGGTCTTGCTAATTTAGTCAGGTGAGCCGTAGTTCAGGAATTTCATGTTTTTCCTTCTGAAAGAAAACGACTTTAAAGGTTACACTAAAAACCTGATTTATTTTTTTAAAACGACAATTAATACAATTTCATCCAACAGGAATGTAGTAAATAAGTTGTATACACACACAAAAATAGTGAGGTGAGCATGGGAAGTGACTCTAAATCTCATAAAGAACTGCTAAAAAGTCAAAACTCAGAGCAAAGTGAATGAGAAAACCAGCACTGAACCCCAGAGTGCCAGAGGTGGGAACAGTCACTTCCATGGGAGTGAAAAATCATATAAAACATCTTTGTAGTTCATTTTTTGACAGTCAAATTAATTTACCAATGCTTCCCCTCACCAGTGTTTTCCTTGTAATGCCAAACTCAGACCAATGTGCTGTAAAAATCTTCCCTGATCTACAAATTAGAACTGTACCACTAATTACATCAAAATCCACTAAAAAGAAGTCCATCAGAGCAGCTTAAAAAATACTTTAGTTCCTGTTTTTTCATACTTACAGTGGTTTTCTTACCACTGTAATGGCCACAAATGTGCTTGTTACAGATTCAGCAGTTGATAAATAATGCAAATTTTTAGTCATTATTATAAATTACAACCAACAAATTCCACAGTTCATTCTTAGGTACTTCTAGTCCATAGAAATCCCCACTTTAGCAATAAGTGGAAAATTTTGTCCCTGTTTGATCATCTGAGGTTACTCCTGGTGTTCGTGCTCTTGTCCCGGGATGAGCCAGCGGATGCTCTCGGTGCGAATGGTGGCGTACATGACAAAGCTGGCCAGGAAGAGCACAGAGAACAGGAGCAGCCAGTCTATGCCCTTGGTCAGAACACTTGGCAGGGGCCCTGCCCAGTCCTCTTCTGTCACAACCACATCGCTTTTAGCTTCTATCCCTAAAAAACAACACACTTGGTCAACATCATATTCACTAAATACAGAGAAGCTGCTTCTGTCTCCAGCTTTGTTCCTGCTCTCAGACTAAGGCTCAAACACAGAGAGACTTAAAATTTTGGTGAGATGGCCCTTTTACATTAACATAAATCCAGGATATGATTTACTTATATAAAAACTTAGAGATTTTTATGTGTATTTGCATAATAGGAGAAGGCTTGTTCTGTCTTCCCACAGCACAGCCTTGAATAAGTTGTGGGGGGTTTTCAGCACATGGGAATTTAATTTAGCATGTCTTTTTAGGAATTTCATTTTTGCACATTTCTGGAAATGCAGATCCACACAGCACTTCAGTGTGGATTAGAAGAGAGCTAGCTGGGTGGCAAAGAGAGTTTAATTTATTTCATTCTCAACTAAATTTGGGCAGGAAGATGTGCTCCATCCTTCTGGAAGCTTCTCTAGCTACACCCTACTGTCCCCCCTGCTCTGTGACAGCAGCCCAAGGAGCTGAGTTTCTGCTCTCAGCACAGGCTGAAATCCAGCTCACAGCAACAACTGATTAAAAGTGAACCTCTTCTGGGTCCTTTCAGGGTCTTTATGACATTAAATTTAAAGAACACACACAAGGACAGGAAAACCCAATTTGGATGTGAAAGCCAGCCTCTTCTTCCCACTGACAAACCAGGGCTGATTTACAAACCTGTCTGGTTAAAGATGAAGTCTTTCAGGGTTTCCAGCGTTCTGTCTGTATGATTAAATCTAGCCATAGGTTTAGCACCTTGGAAAAGGAGGATATTTGGTACAGCCACAGTTCCAAATCTAGTTGATAAACTACATAAAGAAAAACAAAGCATGAAGGTAATTAAATCATCTGGAGGAAGAAATAAAGGCAGTCACAATACCGAGTGTCAGTTTCATTAAATAAAATTGTCACTTTATGTAGAAAAAAAAGTCACTCCTGTTTTTAAAGCTCAAAGCTAACAGAAATAAACTTCAGCTAGAGCACAGGGAGTGTGAGTTACCTGCTGTGCTGGGATGCATCCAGTGCCAGGAAGCGAAGAGTTGGAAATGCTCGGGGCAAAGAGTTAAAATGAGGTGCCAGACTGGCAGAAAAGCGGCACCACGGAGTGTAGAACAGGACCAATGTACAGTCACTGCTGTTTGGGTTCAGGAACTCCATAAGGTCCTCGGAGAAAACACGAAAACAAACATGGAAAATTACATATTTAACAGAGTTAAATTCTGTGTAGGGATGCAGCATTTAGGAATCGATTAGATACTTGACAATACTGATCAAGCAGCCACGCTTTTTAGAACAGGTAGAGAATTGTTTTTAAACGTTATTTTAAAAGTTTATTACTATAAAATATACATACACATAACAGTTACAAGAAATGAGCTGGCACTGACTGCCATTAACAATTTCCAAGAGAAACACCAGTCCACAGAGCAGGAAACCTGGCAGGACCCTGCAGGCACAGAGATAACACACGCAGGCATGTGAAGTGAGCTGTAACTCCATTTTTTTCCTGCTCAGAATGGCCTAAAAAGCATCTTTGCCCAGCTATATATTTTCTTCGGTAGAACTGAGGACGTTACACAAGGCAATTCACTAAGTCCAGCACTGAAAGCAAGAGGCTGCCGGGGCAGCCTCCCGCACTCACAGCCAACAGCGTGCAGGGAGCGGGCCAGCCGCGTACCTGGGACACGTTCAGGATCTGCAGCGTGAAGCGGTCGATGCCCGTCGTGTTCCTCTCCTCGCAGTTCACCTTGGGAGCCTTGGCGCTGTCGGTGCCGTTCTGTTCCTCCGCGGGAGCGGGCAGCACGGGCTCCAGCACGGGCAGCTCCCGGGGCTGGCCGGCCGCGGGGCCGCTCCCCGCCGGCCCGCACGCATCGCCCGCGGCCGCTCCATCGCAAGCCCCCGCCGGGCCGCCGCTCGCCTCGGCCGGCACCGCCGACAGCAGCACGGGCTGCTCGGCCCCGCTGCCCAGCATCGCGTCCGCCATCTCGGCCGTGCGGTACCGCACCGGCTCGGGGCCGCCCGCGCCCCGCTCCGCCGCCGGCCCTGCGGGGACAGAGAGGGATGGAGGGAGGTGTCGGCTCCGCGCCCCGCACCCAGAGCCCCCCGGCCGCACCTGCGGGAAGGCTCGCACCGAACCAGGCCAGCACCAGCAGCAGCCGCCACATCCTCAGCCACTAGCCCGGCCCCGGCAGCCGCCGCCGCGTCTCCCCGGACAACGACCGCTTCCGCCGGATCCCCGGGACACTCCCAGTTCCGCCGCCGCTCGTATTTCCGTGGGAAGAGCGCTCAGGGCAGGAGGGTGCTGGGGGACGGCCTTGGGCGGGCTCAGCCTGAAAGTGTTAGGTACGAGGCGGGTGAATTTAATCGAGTTTTCTCGCCGCCCCGCTGAACCCCGAATTGAGAGTGCTCAGCCTGGAGGAGAGAAGGCTTCGGGTGACCTAATTACGGCCTCCCAGGAACTGAAGGGAATTTACAGGAAGGATGGGGCAAGACTATTTACAAGCGCATATTATGTAACAAGACAAGGGAAAATGGCAGATATTAGGAAAGAAGTTATTTTAAGGAATTTTTTTAAGGAAAATTTACTGTGAGGGAGCTGAGGCCCTGGCACTGAGCCCAGAGAAGCCGTGGCTGCCCCATCCCTGGAAGTGTTCAGGGCCAGTTTGGACGGGGCTTGGAGCAACCTGGGATAGCGCAAGGTGTCCCTGCCCACGGCAGGGGTGTGGAACAAGATGTTCTTTAAGGTGCCTTCCAACACCAACCATTCTGTGATGCTGCGACCCCGCCTTGCCGGGCTGAGCCCGCACGGTGTGACCGGAGCCGCTGTCGGGCCGGGCCGGCTGCTGATGGCATTTCACTGTTGGTTTAAATTAGTTCAGGTGGGGAATTTGCAGCGAGGACAGTGCGATCCCATGGCTTCGGCAGGCCGCTGTGACTGAGCAGTGACTGAGGGCACACAGCACACCCTGTAACTCATCCCAAAGCCTGTTGTTACAAGCCGGTGTTGCAAGCCCAGCAGTTTGCCCACAGCCGCAGCGAAGCATTTCCCTACTCCCACCCTCGTTAGGGAAACATTTGGGAGTTGTTTGCACCCGAACTGTGCCTTGACCTACAGCAGCCTGGGGTAAGGGTAAAACGCGGCAAACTAAAGGTGCATTTTTTAAAAAACGAAGAGTTCTTGTCCAGCAGCTTACCAACCAAACTTCCCAAGCACAAAGGCAAGATAACCACTCCCATATTCCTTTTTCGGAAATTATATTTTTCTTGCTGCAGAATTAGTTTTTACTTTGTTTCAGTTTAATAGTGAAGCCTCAAGACTATTGGGGCATTTTGAAAATGAACACATTACTTCAAGTGCTGATATCTTTATTAACACACTTCCTTAAAACTGTCAGCAGCGCACAATGAGATTTTGCCAAAACTCAGCATCTGGCAAAAACTGATAGTTATGACTTGGGGGAGCATGAACCATGCACGCTGGAAAAGGGCAGGAAAAATAATTACATGTGTATAAATGAAGACGGGGGTCATTTATTACAGAAATGGGATTTTTTGCTTTGTTTTTACTCAGGTGTACTTCTCCAACTGTGTCATTCCTTACAGCACACATTTTCTCGCTTGAAGCTTTTTCTTTCAAACTCCAGTTTGCATAAGCAGTAATAATAAGGACATAATAGTCTAAAAATAGAAAACACAATGTTTGCACATAGAGGGAAAACATTTAATTAGTTCAGCTGATACAGAGCAAGCCTGAAAGCAAAAGCACAAAGGGAATCCAAACTGGTGCGGACTAGCAAAGAACAAGCTGCCCCATTCCCCCTTCTCCTTATGTTTGATTTCAGTCAAAACAGCATTTTCAACTTGGAAACCATTTCTTACTGTGAATTTAATCCTAATGTAATCTCCTTCCTGCCATAACACAAATCAAAATAGTACAGGTTTTTTATGGTGACTGTAAGAAATCCATGGTTAACAACATGACTAATTCACCTGGTACTCACTGTGCTACTTAAAGAGCTCACACCAAGGAGGTGCAGAAGCATGAAAGTGCCAGTCCAGCCCCAAAAAGAAGCCCTGGTGTCTCACCATACACATAACTGAGGTTATGAAAAGACAGAACCATTTTAAAGACTCCTTGAAGATGTAGAGCTTGTGTAGCTGATACTCTAACAGTGCTGGTCTGGCAGAATGAATAAAACTGATGCTGACATCAGAAACCACAGCTGGCCTCACACACCAGCTGTGCACTGAGGAACAGACTCCCTGCAGCTTCCATCCTTCCATTCATTCCATGGCAGAGAACACAGCAGCCATAGAAGCAGCCCAACACACCTGAAAAGGCTGTATTCTTGTTTGATACGATTTGTGATGGATGTGATATCTAATACTTAAGGTTTCCTCACAACAAATAAAACAATGCATGTTCCTCCTGCAATCACATCCAGGAACTGAGATTTTCAGACCAGTGTGCAGCATACTGCTGTGGAACTCTCTTCTGAACATATTCAGTCACCTTGAAAGCCAAATATTTAGAACTGTCAGAATGGCCAACCAAAAAAACCCCAAAAAACATCCAACCAACACATCAAATGTCCTTTTCACATAAATTCAAAAAGTTTGCAAAATCACTGACATTCGGAATGTTCCAACTCCAGATGTATTAAAGGCCTTTAAGAGTTCATGGAAAAGAAAACAAAGGGTGCTGGACAGCAAGCAGAGGATGCAGGCCTGGGAGTCTGGAGCACAGCTTCTGGTGGGTAGGACTGCCTGTTCTTCCCCAAAATTATTGAAAAACTTCAAAAAAGAGAAAAAAAAATTAAAAAGTTGAGTGGCAGAGTACATCTTACCAACACAGATAAACTGGAATATTCCTGGAATTTCCTGGAATATAGGGATAAACATGTCTTATTCATCACAGAATAACGAATTATGACCAACAATTCCATGAAAACTTTATTTATGAGTACTTTCAGTTTGATTTCCATGTTCAACAGAGGAAAAAGTTAGCAGTTGACTATTTATCCCTACAGCTTCTTTCCTCCCCTTTGAGTGAAAGGACAAGAACAATTAAGTTGTTGTCACACTGTTTGCAATTCATTAAAAAATAAGCAACATTCCTCTATCTCCTGACACCTTGCAACTCACAGTCTTTTTGCCTTAATGCAAATATACATACCATGCCTGTAACAAGAAGGTAACACTGTCAACTGGCATCTTCAGCCAGAATTTAAAAGATATTTTAAAAAAAAAACCAAAAAAACCAAAACAGGAAAATGGTTAGGTTTTAAAGTATTAACTTTATTAATAAATATACATCCATATGATGATGTAGATACAGATCATGAACACTACTCCATTCCCATACACATAATTGCACACGAGTAGCTCAAGTTCATGGACATAAAAACATACACAGTATCTAATCAGGCTTTTTACAGCAGAGGACAGGGTGCTGATACTAGTTATTTAATAGATTACTGTTACCCCCAAAGTAAACCTGTGGAAAAGCAAATGATGAAAGATTGAAGGAACAGAAAGTGGTTCAAATTTCAGAATACAGATTCTTCTATTTCAAAAAAAAAAAGTCACAAAGAGAAAGGTCTAGTCTCTACTAAAGTCATAAATATATTTAGCAGTGTTAAAATATATGCATTAAAATAGAGAAGAATAAACTTTTTGTAATCAGAAATGAAGTTTGCAGTTCCAAGTATTTATGATTGTTATCAGCTGTTTTAACTGTCAACTCTAAGGGTAGCATGAAACTTTATTATACATATAACAAAGAACAGCAGAGTCACAGCTAATGAAACCATTGCACAAATGACTTCACATTGCTCTGCCTTTTAAAGCTCTTCAAAATGGGGGAGGGAGTTAAATTCTCATCTGAATTACTTGGTGTATTGTAGTTCCAGGTAATTCTCTTCACAGATACATCACTTTTTCACTGACAAGGCTTAGTTTTGTCCTAACTGAACATTAAGATCCTTCAGAGAAAATGAAAATATATTCATTCAGAAGAGAGATCTTCAATGGCTCTAGTTAATTTGATTACTTTAAACTAAATCCAAGATAGAAAGAACATTGCTTTAATGACAAAGCTAAGTGCTGATTTTAAAAATATCATCTTTGATATCAAAGTCAGCTGCTTCTGATGGTATCTGATTTTCTTCTGCCAAAATATGGTGCTAGCATCTTGAATCTGTCCAGTGCAAGACTTTATAGTAGCAAAATTATTTGGTTTTAAAGTTTAAGTAAATTTAATCAGAAAATGAATAGTAGTTACTATATGTATCTTAAACAGTGAACTTTATAGCATCATTAAGGAATAATAGCAAGCTAATACATTTCATTTATGTATAAATAAGACATTAGAAACTTGATAATTAAAAGAAATTATTAAAACCTAACCTTGACATGTCGATCTTCTGAACAGTGTTAACACACAACAGTGATCCTAGCTTATGAATAGCTGAATTATGATATATAATATAAAATAAGCAATTTACCTTACAAGTAATGTTTTCATACTATGGGGGGAAAATGCCAGTTTTCCCATTGGTACTAATAAAGTTTAGGCATTAACATGCTGTTTCAGTGTTTCTCATGGAAAGGAAAAGTGTTGAAAAAAGCACAATGTATTCTGCAGAGTATACATAAGAAGAACAGAAGTATTTGAAAATTCCATTTCTAGTCACTCTGAATCTCCTCTGGTTTGTTTTTTTTTTTTTTCCCCTCACTGCACAGCACCAGTAAACTCTAGTCAGATATAAAATAAAGCAAAATTAGGAAATGCCAGCAGTGCACTTCTGGTCTCCTTCCTAAATCCAGAGTGCCAAGCAGCACACTGCGGGCTCTCTGAACACTTTTCTATTTGATGCTCATCATTTCACAACTGACAACATTAATTAGTTTTTACTGGGATTATATTTCATCTGATATAATTAATAAACACTGAAATGAACAGAAATTGCTTAGGTGATTTCATTATTTCATCAGCATACTTGAATACAAATTATACTAGCAGAACAGCAATACATCTGCATTATCTCCTGACACACAGCACAGCACCATTGAGTGGATGCACAAGTGAGGAACGGACAGGAGCAAACAGGATCAACAGGAGGAGGTAAGGAGTGGAGTTTCTCCAAGGTACAGTGGTGACATGCAACACGTTCCTTGCCAGCGAGGTGTGACACTCCTGCAGTTACACATTCAGCTGAAGAGGACTGCTTGCCCAGCTGAGTTCAGGAAAGAACTTAAAGCAGTCTTTTGTTGAAAAATTATCTGATTAAAAACAGCCAATACAACACAGATCCTGAGGGTGAATGAACTCACGTTAGCATTCTGCATGTGTCAGAAGTTACATCTTCTGAGAGACTGCTAAATTTCAGACTTGCCAGTTTGTTGAGGAACAGAACGTACAACTGGATTTCAGAGCTTCAGCATGAAGAAACTATTCCTTAGTAGCAATTTAGCTGCCATTAGTTCATCTATCGACTAAGGAGCCATCCAGTATAAGTTGAGGTTCATTGTCTTAGTTGCCAGTGCATACACAGTTCCCCCAAAACAATTCAACACACCTATTGTAAAGTACAGCAAAAGTCCAGCTCAATATGTGTTAGGCATCACTGGAACACCTGAAGGCTTGCTGCTTTTTTCCTGATAAAAAAGGTATGAAACATGACATCTGTTTCTTAAGTTGTCATCACTGAAATCAAGAGGTCTAGTCAAAATGACAGCAGGCCAGAATAGCATTTATGTTAACAAAAATGACCATCATTATTACCCATTCAGCACAGGCTCAATTAACCCAAATTTTATTCTCCCCCAAATCTGCAAACTCTACCTATTCCCCCTCCCCAGGTATTTCAAGCTACAAATTTATCACAAAGTCATTTTATATGTGAAATGACTTAAACTTTCTTCCAGATTAAAAAAAAAAAAAATTTTTTTTAGCTTAAGTAAAATTAATTCAGAACAAACAATATGCAACACTAAGGACTGATTTTTTTTTTTTCTTTTGAAGTCTGGATGAAAGTATTTTACACACTCACACGCACACATTCTCCCACACTTAAAAAAAATTACACACAGCCAGTTGAAAAATGGAATATTTCTTTTGGGAGAAGGGGAGGTTTTAATTTGAGTCAAGGAAGGTATTTATAGTTAACCAACAACACTTTTTTCCGGCTTGCATGCATAGATGAATTACTCTATATCTGGGATCTAGCAGTGCAGTAAACTGCATCCTGTTTGCATCAGTTATACAGTTTGCTTTTAGAAATCATGAAAATGGTGTCCTTTGGTAGATATATACGCTTCCATAACTTAAATATAGTATAAATGTCTAACAATGAAATAACTATTTCCAGGAATATCTGGCAAAACTGAGTCTAAAAATTTGGCAACAGTGTCTATTTAAAAAGTTTAATTTGTAAACATTATAGGTTATTACTTTAAAAGCTATTAAACTGTTGCCATCTAAGCACAGATTTTAAAGGCAAAAGCCAGTGTAAAGAGCTATTTACAGATTTAAGAACATACTGTTTAATATTAATCAAGTGCCTAAGTAGAATGAACAGTACTTAATTTCTTATAAAATATTTCAAATTTCAAAGAATTATTTGTGGTTTGGTATATGTACTATTAGGCATTTCAAAATAACCCAGCAGAATCCTGTAACAGTGTAACTAAAGGAACAGCTCTCACCTAAAGGCAAAGTAACTTGTCTTTGTAAGGCGCTGTGAAGCTGTAATGCACTGTACAAATGCTCAGGTTTCTTTAATAACTTCCAAAATAGTTTTTGAGCATCAGCTGAAATTCACTTAATGCTACAACTCCAGAAATAAAAGCCACTGGAAATCACTTTAGAAAAAAAGGTTGGGTTTTTTTTGTTTAAGTCTATTTTAAGTCTATCTGAGGTCTGTAGAAGGTCCTGCAGAAGTGGAAAATGTGGCTTCGTTTATCAATTTTTCTTACTAAGTAAGAACTTAACTGGCTAAGTTGCTTATTGTGGGACAGGACACATCATGAACCATCAGCCAGCTAATTTCTGTCCTCCTTATTTCAATTATTTAACGCATAATCACACATCTAGATTTATGAGAAATTGAAGTTAAGACTAGGGACATGGACATTACTTAAGTATAGACACCAAGGCATAATGTATCATTTTAGACTTCCTTATAAATCATGATTTAAAATCAACAGAAGCCTCTTTAAACCAAAGCCTTCTCAACGTTCTGTAAAAGTTATTAATTGCACCTGTAGGTTATGGGATTATTGGAATAAAATCTAAAAGCTCAGCCTTAAGCAAACAGTACAAGAAAACTCAAGAAACATGCCCAAAATCAGCATAAAGCAGATTAGTAAGGAGTTACTCATTCCCTCCCTTCATTCATTAGGCTGTTTGATTTTGCTGCTAGTTTCACCAGCAGCATGGACTCCTCTGTTATGCACCATAGGGTAAGGAAAAGCTGCACTGCCACAAGTATAATTTAGATTTGCAAGCCGTGATAGAGCTTTAATGCTACCTGGAGGTCTGCCTGGGCTGACTTTGTATCCTGCTGCTTTAGTTGTACCCAAGGGTCTGCCTGGACTTGTCTTAAATCCAGCTGCTTTGGTGGTCCCCAGGGGTCGCCCTGTGCTGGTTCGGTACCCTGCTGATTTCGTGGTCCCTGATGGCCTTCCACGTTTCCCGGAGCGGTTGAGGTTTTTCTTTTTCTTTAGTTCATCTTTTGTCTCTAGATTCCTGCCACTTGTGGTCTGCAAGTGGGGGTCATTCAAGGCATCTTGTCTCTGGCAGGCAATGGGTTTGTGGCTGACTGCGTGGCTGTACTTGCTCTGCTGTGTGGCGTAGAGGTCAAACTGATCCGCAGCCCTCACATTGTCTTCGTTCAGGCAAGAGCTCTTGCCAGTCCCACAGAAAGCTGGATTACTGCTGGCAACAGGGTGCATCATTTTCTACCAAAAACAGAAGAGGGAAACATGTATCAATATATCATAATATTGCAGTGTGCCACAAAAGAGAATCTTTCAAAAGCTACCTCTGGTTTCATGAAATTAGAACTACTTTGCTTTTAGTAAACAGCATTAATGTCAGTAAATTACTTCTAAAATGAGTTTTATTAAGCCTTCACCTGAGGTCCTGCACAATAACCTTTATACATAGTTACAAAGGACAGTTTAAACCATGTACTATACACACAGATATAATTAGGGAAGAAGTTAAAAAACTGAACAACAGCATTTCAGCGACCAGGACCTACAATATTTGTTCATCTATATTTGCAAACCTTTCTAACCAAATCTCATCTAAATTTTAGTTGTTCTAGCTCCAAGATTAATATGTGACTCAGCTGTAAGTCCAAGAAAGATATGTTATAACTCTCTTGGTATAGTAGATATAGGATCCTAAAGATTTTTTTGTTTGCTTAACTGCAGCAAAAGAAGTGTTAATCAGTTTTCCTATTTCATGTCACAATGTCAAAGAAAGAAACACATAAGGCATTTGGCAACACAATGGTGCCACAGTTGGGAAAGCAGAGGGGTGAAATGAATTTGCAACGAAGTACGAGATGCTGGATTGCAGAAATGCCACTGCTGTCCTAGTTAGGAGAGCACATACAAACTGCTAGCAATGCCAGCACTGAGATATGTTGATATTGTTGGCATTGCCAACAACTCCGGGAAATAAAGCAATTACATCTTCCATTCTGTAGAACTATACTGGTTCTACAACTTAAATAAGCTGCAAAGACTCAAAGTCTGAGTTAGTAATATTTAGCCATGCTGAAGACAAAATGAAGCCAATAAATAGCTGGCCCTTCAGAGTATTTCTGTGTCTTATAGCTACACTGAAGACACCAAAAATACCTTCCCATGGTAAATTTCACAAGCAGATAAGGTCTGGAAGATTTGTTATCTTTTCCCTACAATAGCTCTGGAATAACACCTACAGCAACACAATTTAAACTCTACCATTGATTACTGAATTTATTTGGCAGTTATGAATGCTTCTTGCCAGCCAGAGAGAAAGCACACAGCACAGTCTACTTACCCTAGAGTAAATCCCTGTGCTCTTTTCTCCTGATTACAAAGGATACATTCCCTGCTGGAACACTCAATCTACCTTGGCTTGTCAAATGCACATTACTCTTGTGCAAACACATGAATATGGTTTTATGGAAAATAGTGAAATTATGATAGTAATATAGTTTAAATATTAGATGTTCTAACAGAGGTAATCCAATCCTGGTGCACTACATGGGGTACAGTAGAACAGAAGTGAAACCACTGTTATTGCAGCTGTTAACGTCCAAACAAAACAACTAAGAATAGTTTGCAAGCCTGCACTTAGCAAAGGACAGAGGAAATAAGCTCAGGTCAAGAGACCAGAACGACTTTTCTGTGCAGCAATACAGAAGGAAGCTTAAGATTTTCTACAATTAGCAGTCAAAAAAATTACTTTTCTTTAGCCTCACAAGAAAGTGCCTGCAATATCACAAAAAATACCTGAGATTTTTTCATGATATGTAACTGCAAACATGAGGGTTCTGTAATGTCCTTTTGCTGCAGAGAGAGTAAAGCTAAGCAGCTCTGAAAGGCTGAACAGCTGTTTGTTGATCCACTAGAAACACTTGGAGTGGTGAGCAGCATTCTTGTCTCAGTACTCATTTTAAACACAGGCATGCTGGCTTTGGCCCCAAAAAACTTCTTCAAGCTCAGCAGCCACAAAGAAGGATCAGTTGAGCTGCCCAGTATCCAAGGAACACACCAGCAATGGGAGAAGGCACTGAATAAAAGCAGGGGCCCTGGTATTTCTCATGAGACCAACCAGGCTCACACTCACTCCTGTGGTAACATTCTTATTCTCTGCTTCTTCTCCTCATTACACTTGGGGGGATTTTGCCATCCATCTTTCTGGGGGAGAACCATCATAAGTACTCCTAGACAATGAATACATTCTGCTGTGGCTGACAAATGCTGGAGCTTCATCACCACATGCATGTGCTTTGTGTCCACTGCAATACCACTGACAAACACTGGCTACACACAGGCCCTGGCTGATGGTACTTTACCTTCCATCTGGCAACAGCCAGCATCACTGGGATGGATGAACGAAGAAAGACAGTACAAATCAGTAACTGTTTAAAATCTCTTTTGAGAGGAAGCTTAACAAAACCCCCAATCTCAGTGGAAGACTGCCAATAGGATTTTTTAAATGCATTCCCCCCCCCGCCTCTGCACCATTTTTCATCAAACCATGCAAATTTCAAGTAGTAGCCATGGTTCCTCTTCTATCTTTGTTGATTTAAGACTTTTTTGGAAAAGTTTTTAAAAGGAAATCTGTAATCAAGCTTAATTACCCTAACATGGAATTTCCAGCATAATTTTCCTTCATTCACATTACAGTAGGGAATAGAAGAATCTAGAAAGTCTATCTGTAGAGTGGAAGCAGGTTTCCTGGCAGGGAGATATACAGTATAAAAGAGAATTGGGATAAAATGCAAAGCTATGCCAATTTAAAAATTACACTCTAGCTAAATTGTATAGCTAAACACATACAACTTTGTGTGTAATCATTCTTGAATAAAACCCTCCAAAGTTTCCAATAAGATAGAACTTTCTCGTTTTAAACCCATAAACAGACATGTAAAAATATTTGCAACAGTTTACTTAAACCAGTTTTTAAACTGATTTAACTGACTGGATGAATATCTCTGTATCAACAAACAGCTAAGATGAGACACTACAAGAAAGAAATTTCCTTTGCATTTCAAAAAGATTCGCCTGAAAGTGATTCTGGAGGATTTTCTGTATGGATCTTTTAGTGCCTGGTAATTTATATCTGTACAAATGCTGGGGAAGGGAAAAGGCACTGGGATAAGCTGACTCTGGAAAAAGAGAGGCAGCTTCTCATGCAAGAAAGCAAAGGAGTTCCACCACTGCTAGAAAGAAACAGAACAACCCAGCTGGAACCCACAAAGCTTTGCTAGAAGGGGATGTCTGGACATGGTCATGACCTTCCTTGTATCCCTAAGACACAGTTTAACACACAGATCTAGCTCACAGCTGCTGGGGCTCCTGGTATTATGGAGCCCATTATTATGGGCCCATCTCTCTCTCTTTCCAGGCTTTCCTCCTGCAGGAAATTCCCATTCATGACCTGTTCCCTACACAAAATTGTAATATGAAAGCTACTCAAACCACATTACATAAAAACATCCTCCTGGGCTGTGATGTGATGCTATCTTTGGCTTTCAAACATCACACCTTGCCTTCTTCATGGGCATGATTTAGCTCTCAGTGTAGGTAAGGTGAAACCTTTGATAAGCAGGGAAGTTCACCCCCCCCCAGAAGGGGCACTTGCTCGGTAGTTATTTTATACTGGAGTACTGGGCCTGAGACCCATTATCCACACTGAGCAGAAGAATCAGTTCCAGCACAAGCAGCAGGCAGCTGCTCTGCTCTCACCCAGCCCAGCCTGCCTTCTGTGGCACCAGAACAGACCTGACTCAGCAAGTGCCTCTGACTCCTGCTAAAACACACCAGAATCACAGCAAAACTGCACAAAACTCACAGACCATCTATATTACATCTTTTCAAATGATGAATACAAGGAAGGGTAAACTCCTCACACCAATAGGGACAATTCTGCTTTTAATGAGGGTTAGTATATAACACCCACTCCTTTTCCTGAGGTTTTTCACCACCGAGCTTGCAATAGTTTCCACAGCATCAATGGGGCTGTGGGAGGCTGTTAGCAGCACATTTTCATCATCATCATCCAACACGTACAAAGTATGTGACTCGCTACTTAACACAAGCAGCCACAAGCATCATTTGTGCAGTGCTCTCTGAAGGTCAGTGCTGGCACTGAAGCTGCAGGAGCGGAGCACAGGCCCGGCTCTGTTCAGGGTCTCTCATAAAAGACGCTCTATGCCGAGTTCCACGGCCCTGGGGAGCCTCACTGGGCTCCTTTTGCTTTGCAGGGGGGTTGTGCAGCAACAGCAGCAGGAGGAATATTTTCCCTTTCGAGACCACAACAGAAATATGGTTTCACTTCTGTTCTTCTCTCTTAGTACAGCATGCATGAGAAATCCTTTCACTGACTGAGAAGAATTAATTCTATCAATTGATAGATCAATTCTATCATGTTTTTCACATGTCCCTTTTATTGTCAGCTCCTTTTCCACACATTAACTCCTGCTAAAGTAGGGCCTTACCCAGTTTTTAAAACCCTGCAGCTGCTTGCTTTCACGAAGATGAACCTTACCTGGAGTATTCACAAAAATGTAAGTATTTTAAAAATACTAAGTATGGAATTCAATTAGTGGCACAACATACACTGCAACACCTGAACTTACAATTAAAATCTTATCTACTTGTGAAGCTCGATAACCAGTATTTCCACACTGTGCTTATGAAGCCCTTTCTGCAGCTGGTGCATAACATAATTTTTCTCACCTTTTGACACCAGATAAAATATATCAAAAACTGCCAAAATATAAGAAATAATTTCTTTACAAGCAGTGACTTGCTAGAGCTACTACATGACAACATTAAGACTGCAAATGAAGAGACAACATAATTTTGGAAACAGTTTCTTTCTTAATTATTCTCAGAAATTAACAGTTCCCCAAGCAATACAAGTTACAAGTACGGTACTTCCCCTGGTGACCCAGAGTCATTTTCTTATATGAGAGAAGTTCAGTGAAGAGTTATTTGGAGCTGACACACCCACTCCTTTTAAGCTCCCCTTCCCCAGAAGTGCCAGGCAGAGTGGGAGCCCTCCCTCACCAGCATCTGTGCCTCCTGCTCCTTACCAGAGAGCTGCAACCTGGGTGCAGTCTCTGTGCCCTCGGGAGTTCAAGTCTTTTCACTCAGACACCCTAGGGGAAACAAAGCTCTTAAAACACTAAGCATCAGCTTTGTATTACAGACAAAGCTCAACCGAAGAGTTGATGTTGGCAAGCACCACTAGGCTAAGTGTCAAGGAAATTGAACTTTTAGGGTTCACTCATCATTGGATTGCAAAACCAGGCAAACAATTGTTACTCTTTCTAACCCTAAAAACCAAATGAGCCATATCCAAGGGCAGAGTTTCACTAGATGATGAGTTTCACCAGTCACCAAGGATGTCAGCTGACTCCTTCCCACCCCAAAATTAAGAACATATTTGATGATGATGATGATGAACAGGACACCTTGTAAGGCTTAAGACAGCTCCACAAAAATTAAGGAAGATGGCATCAATGACTTAATTACCTGTGCACCTCCAGTCACACTGACACAACTGCCGGTTTGGTTTCATTGTCAATAGAAACCACTGTGAATCCGCCCCTTTTCTGAACAGGACAATCTCGCCCTTTCCTCTTCTCCCACGTTCCCACTCCTGCCAACACTAACTATTGTGCAAGAGCAGGACAAATCAACACCAGGGATCTGACCCAGGTGAAAACTAATCCAACAAGAAAGCAAAAGCAACAGTGTGTAGGCAAGAGAGTTACAGAAACCCACATTTCCATTAGCACAGGGACAGTCCCATGTCAGTCTAAGCCACATTACCCACCAGCTGCCACTGACCCCATTCCCCGGTACTGTTACTTAAAAAAAACCCCCAAGATTTCAAAAAGATGGTCTTAGTGAACTTCAGAGATCTGGATGACAGGCATGACAAGTCCCAAACACAGCACAGGGAATGGAAGTTGGAGAAAAACCCCAGAGCTGGGGATGGAGCACAGGATGGAAGCAGCCATTAGGCCAGACAGACTGGCTTAGGAGAGTACTGTGAAACTGCACCCTCATTATTCTGTGGTTCTGCAATTACCAAACTTCAAGCAAATATGTACATGAATGATGGAGCAGGTAGAGGTGGGTCTTTATAAAGAAAGGATTATTAGTGTTTTTGAATTGTCCATTCACCTCAAGGGGCTATTCCCAAATAAAAAGGAGCAGTCCTTGCCATAGCCTAGAAAAAGGGCTTTGAGATGGAGATGCTTATTCATCTCTGTGGGTGTTCTCGCCCACCCGATCTCTCCCCAGGGCTGCAGTCTTGAACAACAGAGGTAAGAGGTGCTCATTCATCTCAGTGGGTGTTCTCACCTACCCTCTCCTTTCCCTAGCCTGCTACCACAAAAGACTTTCAAGCTTAACAGACAGATCAAGCATTTCCTCCCTGATATGCATTTTCAGTGTTTCTCTGTGACTGGATGGTGCAGAAGGCTCTGGACACCTGTCCACAAACCCAAACACAGCCACAGCGCTGTCCTTGTGTGAGACTGCAGAAAGACAAAGTCCACTTGTTGAATCTGTTCAACAATGGCCAATGGAAAAACAGGCTGGACTTCTTTTTATTTAAGGCTGCCTCTAAAATATAAGGGATACAGGTACAGACACACACACAGAGACCAAATTCTAAGAGAAACTGGCATCTGAAGACAGAAATAGAAATAAACCATAATTTAAGAAATATGTTAACAGAGTGCCCCTCCTACCCTTTCATTTTACACAAACAAAAAACACATGGATCAAAATAACTGTTAATCCAGGGAGAACCGCACACAAATTTAAGGTGCAACTATTCACTAATTAATTACCCCAGGACTATGCACAAATAAGAATGCACTAAACTACGCGTAACTGTCCACGAGACACAGAGCACTGACACGCGTTATGTCAGAACGCAAAGAGGCACAGAAAGGACACAGTGAGGCTCTCCAGGTACCCCGACGAACAGGTGAGCACAGGCATCCGCTCCTCAGGTGTGTCAGGAAACACATCCAGATGATGTACGCACACATCCAGATGCCCCACGCGAATGGGGATGTGCTCTGAGTACACAGCCCCACGCATGGAGCTGCGGCTGCTGAAGGGAAGGAACAATTCCCGGCCGCAGGCTGGAGAGCAGAAGGGCCCAGCCCCACCTGGAGCGGCCAAGGGCCGGCTGAGGGGACAAAGGGACGGCACACCTCCCTGCGACTGTGCCGCCGCCGGGTGACCGCGCCGGGGGTGGCCCCGTGTGTGAGGCACGGCCAGGGCCCGGCCCTCAGCCCGGGCGGGGACAGCGGGGCAGGCGGCGATGGCGCAGCTCCCCTCACACGGCCCCGCGGGGCCCGGCCACCGCACCCTGGGACGAGGAGAGCGCGGGATCGCCCTCAGCGGCTGGGAGCGAGCGGAGGGGGGAGAGGAGAGGAGAGCCCCGCTCCGCTCCGCTCCGCTCCCCTCCCCCGCGGCGGCGGCTCCAACTGCTCCGCCCGCGCTATTCCCACCGCGCGGAGCAGGGGGCCGAGGCCCTCGGGCCCGAACCGCATCCTACTGAGAAGCAGCCGGGACGGACGCGGGCGGCGGCGGCGGCGGCGGGGGAGGCGGCCGCCTCCCCACCACCGCGCGGGCGGCTGCAAGGGAAGGGACGGCGCGCAGGGGAGGGAGCGGCAGCCTGCGGCGGGGGCGCGGGCGGCGGGGCGGGCGGGAGCGCGTCCCGAGCGGGACCGCGCCGCGGGGCGGCGCGCGGTGGCCTGGGCCGGTGGGCCCTCCCGCCGCCGAGGGTCGGGGCCGCGCGTGGGTAGCGCCGCCATCTTAGTAGTGGCGGGCGGAAGGTGCGTGAGGCACGGTGAGGTTACTACCACATGTGCCGAATGCTGAGGATATTCTGTACTAATGGCCGAAGCACATCCGGAAGCCGGGAGGTTGTACCGTGTGATTCCATCAATGCCGCTATTTGGATAGAGTAGCTTGCGGTATCTTGCTGTGTCAAAAAGTACTCACAGAGCACGGCTCACTTAGGTAGGAAAAGACCTCTGGGTCACGAGCCAACCAAACCCCATTGCTGAGGGCCACTTGCTAGTCTTTTACTCAAAGACACACTCCAGGGGCGGTGACTCCATCACCTTCACTCAACCACACGTGCAATCCAGATAGTGGCAATAGTCCAAGCTCCGGGCTGTATAAAAGGATGTATTACATTTGTTCGTCTCCCTGCTGACTGCGGTGGGAACAGCTGCCATTTCCAGCGTAGCTCCCACAGGGTTGGGTCCAGGCAACGGTTGGACCATCCGTGTCTTAACAGCAACTCTCGTGGACTCCTTGGTTCTTTAAATTCTTTGCTTTGTTTATCATCCATCTGTGTTCTGACGAGTTCAGTATTGCCAGCAGCACTTCTCTTATAACATTCATACTGCAAGCAGAGTAACAGAACTGCAGGGTAATGCAAACTCAACTGAATTGCCAAACTTCAAATCTGTTTCACAAAAAGGATTCCACCATAGAAAACATGATTTTACAGTGCCCAGCACCTTTCCCCATCCAATCCTTTTG